>CAJQZP010001367.1:1595000-2147500 GCA_907164705.1 Parnassius apollo
TGTATATGTTTAAAACAAAAAAATCATAAAGATGTAGACATAGATATAATAGTAAGATCATAATGATGCAAAAGTAGATAGAATTCTTTTTTCAATCAAGAAAGTTATGTCAGCAATTAAAAGTTATTTGTTTTTTTTTTTTAATATGTCTCTGTGGAAACGTTTTGAAAAGCTTTTTGTATATTGAACGTTTAACAAAAGACTTAAACGTGTTCAGTAATAAAGTCGTTTTTTTAATTAAATAGCTCATTTCACACTTACGAAACGCTAAACTTACTGAAATCATGTGTTACAATATCGATGAATTTATAAGTGAAATTTTCTTAGCATTTAAGCTCAATAATTTCTTGTAATTGTTTTGATTGTACCATGATTATGTTAGCATAGGACTAAATATTGGCTATGACAAAAACTTGAATACCTAAACTCTATTTTGTTTTGTTGAATTACAATTTTAAAATTTGTGGATTATGAAAGAATTACTCTTACAGCATATTATGAATTTAGAAACATTCTACACTTAACTGAGCTTAAAAATAATAACTCCGCAAGAATTTCTATTTTTTTTACTTACATATATTTTTAATGACCGAACTCTACTCATTATGATTTACTTTAATTAAATAATAGTGTGTATTAATATTCATTTATTTGGCAAATTTTATAATATTTTAACCTATGGTTTTTATAAACTGGTCGTTTCATAAATAAATATTTTTATCAGTACTTACTGGCTAAGGCGGCGACCGCCGCTAAGACGATGAACACTTTCATAGTGACCTTTGGATCACAATATTGAAAAATATAAAATACAATGACTAGATTGCGGTTCGACCCCTGCGACGACCCTGGCGCGACTGACGAGTGCTGCCTTCGCGCGCGCCTTTTCTTCACCTAACCTGTGTATGCGCACCTAAACCGGTACAAAGACCCAGACGTGATTTAACAAACGATTCTTTCAGACAAACAAGCATCGTTTTCGATTAATGGATAGTTATCACTTGTTAACACAGAAAACTTTCGTTTTATCATTTTATTTAGTTTTATTCTTACAGGCGTCAATGATGAAACTATTGACATATTAAAAGTGATACATGTGAAATGACTTCTTAACTAGCTATACAAATATATAGCTAACTTCCGTTCCTAAAGCTCGCGCAACATGATGTGCATTAATAATTATGCATCGGTAATTCACTTCGTCAAATAGACTCCGTGGGTCACAAAACTGCTTAAAATATTGTTTTAAATATTATAGCTCTCATAATTAAATTAACGAAGTTTTATTTTGTTATTATTATCTGTACGTGAGGTGACGCGAAGGAATTTGAAGGTGATTTATTTTTTAAGTTATCCGTTTCTTTATTCGTTACACGTATTGAGATGTCTAGTACATAGTCGCCGGTGCACCGTTCACTTCAACATACCGTAGTTTAAATTTCATGATATTCAACTTTCGTGAGACGCTTAATCCTGCATATTTTTATAGTTAACACTTCCTGTAACGAAAACAGGTTCACAAATCAATATGTGAATTGATGACGAACTGTTGTTGGGAAGCTGCATTACCGGCACGGTATCTGTCCTCGTCAACCCGTTTCATCAGTGTGGCGTGTATAGTCAAATTTTATGAGTAATAAAAGCCTACTAGTACATTTTAATAATTTATTTTTGTGTTTTGTCATTAAAAGAATGTTGACGTGATGATACAGTGTATCCACCTCTATCTTTAAATAGTTGTTTGCTAGAA
This sequence comes from Parnassius apollo, assembly GCA_907164705.1. Lineage (NCBI taxonomy): Eukaryota > Metazoa > Arthropoda > Insecta > Lepidoptera > Papilionidae > Parnassius > Parnassius apollo. The sequence goes on from CAJQZP010001367.1 coordinate 1,596,751, forward strand.
AAGCTATTTTATGTACGATATTTTGTAATCTGATATACGAAAGTCTTGGTTTTTCTCAAGAGATACGGATTGAGAGTTTCATCAAAACTTAAAAAGAACGCGCTCGGTACCTTAATTTCGATCAATAAAACTCAAAAGTGTCAACAAATGAAAACCCGTAGATTAATTAATACTCTACAAAGGGTCCTATTAACTACTTTCTGTCTCCATCGTCAAATCTGGGAGAAACAGATATAACAGTATCAAAAAGCAGATTAATGCTGTTGTGTTTAATACCGTGAATGTAGAGAACCGGACACCCGTTTTATTGGGAAGGAGGCATTCCATCTTAGTCCTCAGGGGTGATAAATAACGCATCTGAATTTTGATTCTTAATCGAGAGTAGATGTAGATGTCTATGGGCTACAGCATCCACTTACTATCGAGTGGACTGTGTGCTCGGTTGTCACCCTTATTCTTTAAAAAAAAGATAGACAGAGGGAGAGAGAGAGAGAAAATTATTTAACGAAACCATTAAAAGGAATAAAATAAAAAGCTAAAACAATTAAGGGGACATAATAGCATTTAAACGTGGTAGAACCAGGCAGTTATGGCTGTAGCACGAATGGGTCGGCATGACCGTTATTACCACTCTTGATATTTCGTATGGTGAGTGACGAAAACTGGAGATCCTTTTTGCTGGTAAAGGATTTCATTCCAACGTATTCTCAGGGGTGACAACGTATTTGTATTTATATCATTAACCCCTCAATCCCAATATAAATCCCATGCAGTCGCATACGCCTGGCAAATCCCGAGCGGTCGCATGCGACTGCACCCACTCACAGCACTTAAAACCATTAAAACCTATATTAAGAGACTACTTTTTTATGAAGAAGTTTGGCGTTATAAAATCTATACAAAATTCTCTATCGTATGGTCTAAGCAAAAGTCAGGTTTTACGTCATTACAAAAAGATTTGTTGTATTTTGATAACAAAAAAAAAACATACCAAGCGGATGTCACCAGCGTGAAAATCATAATTATTTCTATATATTATTCGAAATTATTTACGTAAAAAGATAAATTATATTCACACAAAAACTTTAATAACAATTTTATAATAAAACACTATAATAAAATACTCATAAAACACTATAAAAATCCAACATAACAACATCCAAATGAAAATGGCGTACGTAATGAACGTAGAATATAAATTAACTAAGGATAGAAAATTTCGTATTAATTCTATAATGCCAAATTTCTTCACAGTAAAGCAGCCTCTAAACAAAGTATTTATGGGTTGAAGTGACGGAATATCGAAGCGATCAAATTTGGACGCTTGGCGTTTGAGAGGTTAATAGTTGAGTATAGGCCTCCCCCAAGATATGCTAGAAAGCACGTTCCTGAGCCACCTGCCAGGTCTTACTCTAGCAAGTGGGGGTCCGCCACTACGGTAACACCGCCTGCTACACGAGAGATTAAGCTGCTACACTAGAACCTTTCTTCTCCATCGGTCGTTAGTTTTCGATCTATATGGCTGGCCTATTGCTACTTCAACTTACTAATCCGTTGGGCTAAGCCGGTTACTCTGGTTCTACTTTGGATATCCTCATTTCTAAATTTATCACACACTCCGAGCATAGCCTCATCCACAGCTTGCTGAGCTAAATATATTTGGGAAAAATTCCACCTTGGTGACAAAAATGGGATGAAGTTTGAAAGAAACAATTAAGACGACAATCGAACTTGTTACATTATTATTTACCGTTACCGATAAAGTTTATCTTAAGTCGTATTCTATAACAAAAAGTCGACTCCTGAAAATAGGCCTCCCCTAAGATTGAATCATAAGGTGGATACTTGCCATAGTCGCTACGCTTGGTAGGCGAGTTCGCAACCACAGTCTTTTATTTCTTACTTGATGTTAAAAAGACGTTGTTGCCTAACTTCAGGTGTGTTTCCACCGTGGGCTATTTCTTAGTGCACTCAATAGGTTTTAACAAAGACTTTTATTAAAACGTAAAAACCGATTTTAAACGCACAACACCGACTTCTGAAGCTATTAATTTTAATCTTTTTAGTTCTTTGAAGTCGATTTTTACTTTGTGTTAAAAGTCTAATTTTTCTTCATTTAGACAACTGATGAAATATAGATAAAACATTCTTTGCACCTTCAATAAATAGCAAATATTCTTACCACAAGGTATGTAGCTACCAACCGCAAACGATCAGAGCGTAACCATAATGTCTTTATTTAAAGAAAATACAAAAAGCCTTAGTGTTTCAGCAGCGTTAAAATACAATGTAATACATTATTCAAAACTACCATTCAATGTTGGTTAATTTAAATTTGCAATACTTGTGGAAAAGATGTCTCTGATACCTGTTAAACTGTACCGATGTACTAATAAAGGCGCTATTAAAAACATACTTTGTATAATTTATTACAACATTATAACAAGCTATAATGCACCCTTTCAGCACAGATTGTACTAAGCTTGTGTTATTATAAAAAATTTAGCACGTGCGGAATTTTGTTTTACTGCCCCTAAACATCTCGATTGATTGTGCGTTTGTTTGTAAAATGCAGAGCGAATAGCTCAGAGGGAGTAATGACGTATATGCGAGTGTTCAAGATAAGTATGTATGTAATACTCTAAGGTTCAAGATAAACGTGATGATTGTGGATGGTAGCGGTCGACCTAAGTTTCTTATTATAGCATAATATTCAAGTTTAAAGTGGTGTTGTATGAAGTGTTTGTATTTAAATATTTAAATCCAACAGTAATAATTAAAAATATTTTTGAAATTAAAAACATAAAACATCGTTACAGTTCCACAATTTTAAGACGCACACAATCGTGCGTTGTCGTTTTCATTTTGTAATCAGATGAGGTAAAATTCGTATAACTAACAGTTGTAATATTTGTAACAGGGTGGCTTTTATATGACGATTTATAGCAAGATTTTATCAGAGTAGGGTGCCAATCAGATCTCGAGGTATCCGAAGAGTAGGTGGAGTCACCTGTTTGTGTTCCTCGATTCCTGAATGTAGATCCTGTTCAGGAGTTGTATATTTTCTTATCCTGTTCTGCTATAGTCGTATATCTAACAAAGAACGCTACTCCAAATAGTTGTTTATATTTTGATGGATATTTTGAAAAAATAGGAATTTTAGATCGGCTCCAAGAAATGAACTTGCATGACACAGGAATGATCAGAAGCAGGATTGCCTTATTCCAAGTAGGCTAGCTGAGCTTAATGTCTTGTTACATTTTGAGATGTAATAGGACATTAGGCTAAGCTAAGAGAAGAATACTGTAACTTAAATATTATAAATGAATGTATTAATTAGTATACTCGTATAATTGTATGTGTTTTTATGAATGCGATTTTGATTTGAGATTTGATTTACCATGTAGTGGCGGTGTAAGAATATCCACTACTCCATATTATCGTAAGTTTTGTAAGAGGCAACTAAAACAGGAGATAGGTAGCAGCATCCTGATAACTTTTTTATTAAGAGGATACCTTGAAAATGAATCGTAGTTTTGCGGGCGTGGCTTATCCCACGTGATGCAATGACTTCATACTACGCAAATTATGAGATAGCTATACCGAGTACACACTCGGAAAATAAGTAAGCGCCAAACAAAATTTTTTTAAAAAATTTTGTTAACGATTTAAAAAAATATTTAATGAAAACTTAGATGATTAACAAAAATTTACATATTTTCAAACTACAAAATCTCCCCCTATTCACCTTTAAATTGTGGATCGATAAAAATTGCATTTAGGCTTGAGATAAAAAAGTAAGAAACATTTGTGTTTCAGTATATTTGACAATTCTACTTTTAATTTTTTTTATTGGATAAAGTGACAATCGAGCACACCGTCCACCTATTGGTAAGTGATTGCTGCGGCTCATAGACATCTACATCTATCCTCAATTACGAATCAAAATGCAGATGCGTTGTCACTCGTGAGGACTAAGATGGAATGTCTCGATTCCAGTAAAAAGGGTCTCCGGTTCTCTACATTCACCATACGAAACACAGCAGCTTTAAGCTACTATTTCACACTGGTATTTTATGAGAGCGTGGTCCTTCCCCGATCGAGCCGATCCATTCATGCTACAACTATTCTACCAATATAACTACAGCATGGCTCTACCACGTCAATATGAAATATTGTTTGAAATTCTAACATGTTTTAATCATATCTTTGAAAACACTATTATAAGCTTTCGATTAAAATTTTAGAAGTAAGTATTTAAGGATTTTTGGATACTTCACCCCTAATGGTGAAATAGTGGATGAAAGCTATTACAAATTGTAAACTATTTGATTCGATTTTAATTTTTCAATGTTATATTATTTACCGTACAACAATGCACACAAACAAAAACAAAATTAAATAAAATATAAAAGTAGACAAGGCGATCTTATCGTTTTGGAAGTGATTTTTTAAAGACAACGTTATTGGAGGAGGAACAAAAACCAAAGATGATGAGACATGAAATATGATGGAAATTGTAAGAGTTTCAAATGAATAAGCTTTAGGTAGATTTTGGAAGGAATAAAAGGATTAAGTTGTAACAGAAAAAATTAATAGAAGAAAGAGGATGGAATATGCTAAAGTACGAACGAGGTAGACTATTAAAACAGCTCATTATTCGAAAAGTCCTAGTCTAACTTAATATCTGCGATGATTATCATTGCGAAATATGAGAAAATTTTCGTGCGATAGCTTAAACTCCGTACCGTATTTAGTCTCATAATAAGTGTGGGTGATGACTGTATGGTTACAACGCACAGCGAAATGCTAGTATATACATATCTTAATGTAATTTCGATAGCTGTTTTAGCTGTATCTTTAATCATATATTATTTATTCATATCTCTTTATTATATAATAAGAGTGACAACGAGCATACGGCAAACCTAATGGTAAGTACTGTAGTTCATAGACATCTACATTTATCCTGATTCAGAATTAATATGCAGATGCGTTGTTACCCCTGAAGACTTAGATAGTATAACTCATATCCAGTAAAAAGGGTTTCCGGTTGTCTACACTAACCATAACAAACACAGCAGCATTAAGCTGTTATTTTACGCTAGTATTCTGGAAGAGAGTGATCCCTCTCAAGTTAATCCGACACATTCGTGCTACAAATATAATATAGCTGCAGAATGGTGTACCAAATAAAAAAAATTAAAACAAATTATAGGAATTAAGGACAAATATGTAATCGCCTCTCCTTCTACCAAGCGTGTCGTTTATACGGTGACAAATCCTGTTTATAATCAAAAAAGCAGTATGCAAGCAAGTATGCAGCAGTAAAATATTTACAGACTGGTGAGAGGTTGAGTATTTTGAAAAAGACATGGCTTGGTAAATTGTTGCTTCAGTTTTTCTAACATTGTGCCCGAGCCCTCTCTCTATCATGTTATACCAGCGTTGCATCAGATATGGATTCAGACGAGAACTGAGGACGAGTGCCTTTGGATTTGCACACATACTCAAGCAACATTAACCGTGCATTCTATATTCAAATACATACCGCAACGGCAAGTTATATACATATAGCGCGGGGATAATAGTATTCGAAATATGTCGTTAATATTCATTATCACCATTCCTATGTTTCATATTAAAGATATATATAGGTCTAAAAAAGCTACGTATAGACTTAAAGAAATTGTAATAAAACCCTTAAACTGAATTTAATTTATATTATTGAAATCTATGTGACATGAAATCAAGAAAAAACTATTCAATATGCGAATGATGCACTTTTTAGGGTTCCGTAGTCAACTAGGAACCCTTATAGTTTCGCCATGTCTGTATGTCCGTCTGTCCGTCCTCGCTTAATCTCTGTGACCGTTAGCACTAGAAAGCTGAAATTCGGTACCAATATGTGTATCAATCACGCCGATAAAGTGGTAAAATAAAAATAGGAAAAAAATGTTTTATTAGGGTAGCCCCCCTATATGTAAAGTGGGAAGTGATTTTTTTTTAAATTCAACCCTAACGTGTGATATATTGTTGGAAAGATATTTAAAAATGAATAGGGGTTTACCAAAATCATTTTTTGGTAATGTCAATAATTTCGGAAATAATCGCTCCAAAAGTAAAAAACAATGTGTCTCCCTCTCTAACTTTTGAACCATAAGTTTAGAAAATATGAAAAAAATCTGAAAAGTAGAACTTTATAAGGACTTTATAGGAAAATAATTTTGAACTTGGATGGAAACAACAGTACCAGTTTACAACTTACCAGTGTTGAAACAGCAAGAATAGTTTACTTAGTTATTTCCATAGCATTATGTCGTATGGTATTTTGCTGTGGGGACACGCGACTGACACTGAAATTATATTTATTTTACAGAAGAGAGCCATTAGAGCAATATATAATTTAAAACCAAAAGAGTCACTGAGACAAAAATTTAAGGAAATTAATATATTAACTCTGGCCTCTCAATATATTTATGAAAATGTAATGTACGTACACAAGAATAAACGTAGTTTTGCAAAAATAAGTGATATTCATTCTGTAAATACTAGGAACAGACACAAGCTAGTAGTACCAGTTACTCGACTCCACCGAGTCAGTAATTCATTCTTGGGGCGATGTATACGCTTTTACAACAAAATGCCAGAAAATATACAAAATTTGTCATACGCAAAGTTCAAAAATTTTATTAAACTATAAAGGGTTATTAATATTAAGGAATTTATGGATGATAGTAACCCCTGGGAAGGGTGATCGCTACCAAGCTATTTCTAATTTGTGTTGTGTTGTTAATTGTAAACATGACTGTAAGATATTATTTGAAATAAAAATAGTTTCTTGCTGGTTCTTCCCAGGACAGGGGTTTTTTTTGCGAACCAGTGGTAAATGAAAAAAATGACTTTCAATAAGTATTGCTTATAATCTATATTGAATAAAAAGTTTCTGTTTCTGTACCCACTACCGGGAGCAGTTGCAGGAGCGCGGAGCGCTGCTGGAGCGCGAACATAATGGATACCCTCCTTTAAACTCATAAGTGGGAACACTTATTGTAACGGATGGGAAACTACGGAACCCTACACTGAGCGTGGCCCGACACGCTCTTGGCCGGTTTTTTAAAATCCAATAGCGCATTTGATGAATAATACTTTCGTAGAACTACTAATGTCATAAAATGTACACTCTTATATATAATATTATATTGTTTTCTATTTTATTCTCATAAGATCTACTAAGAAAATCGTCATTTAATCATATCATTTAATATATACTGAGTTCATTAGAATCAAAGTTAAAATATTGGCGATGTGTAAATACTGTAACCCAAGTGTAAGTATGAAAACGTGTTGCTAAATTATGCAAAATTTATGATTCAGTAAAGTAAATGTTAACACTAAAAGTATTGATTTGTTTTCGGATTCTGTAATTATTTGATATGAAATAGTTGTTTTCTAAATGAATATTGTAAACAATTTTATATTTTACCGACATAAATTATGGGATTCAGGAGGATGGGAGTACCTGTTAGTAGATGTACATAATATGCGTTTAGTTCACAATGATTGTGTGACAATGTCTTAATTTTTATACCTTCTAAAACATAGTAAAGCAATGAATAAAGCATTTACCTTTTTTGTATCACTTGTAGCTTTACATTGACACAGTGAGTTTTTGTAGTTACATTTTCAAAAGTAAAAATATAAAGTATGTAATATTTACATTACTTTATTATTACAAAACTGACCTATGCAGAGTTTGCAACCGGAACTAATAATATACATCACACATCAAAAACCGAAAACCATTACATCATGCGCATGTGCCGACGACTAGGCAACATTTCAATATTGCAATGACAGTCGTTGTGATACCTTTTGTAATTTTACGGTTGTCAGTTGAATAAATGACTTATTTAATTCAATATTGAACGAGTATGTCGATTTTCTATTATTACTGTAGACAAGAAAAAGATTGTTTAGAAAAAGTTTTTACTGTATTATAGTTGTAGCATTAATGGATGAGCTTAACTGAAGGAAGGCAACATTACCACGACATACCATTAAATATCGTAGCGTGCTGTGTTTCTTATGGTGACTGACGAGGACAGATCATTTATAATTTTATCATAGGGGAACAAACAAGCACACAATCAACCTATTGGTTAGCGGATAGGGTGGTCCATAGACACCAACATCTATCATCAAAAAATGGGGATGCGCTATCACTCCTCCTGTTGGTTATGATGGAATGCCTTGTAATGACTTAATAGGGGCCTAGAACCATAGCCATGAAACAAAACAATAGCATTATTTTAGTGCCAGGAGTCTGTAAGAGCCTGGTCCTCTACCAATCGAGTCGAACCATGTAAAAATTATAAATCATATATAAATTTCATTCGCGAGTGTATTATTCTAATTATGGTTCTTGTATGCTCTTTTGAATTAATAATTGTTCATAACTGAAATAAAATGTATTACTTCAAATATATGTGTATAAAGATGCAACGCAATGCGTGGTAATTACAAATCTATCTAACTTATAAAATCAGCTGCCGCAGAATATTTTTACAGGTCGATTAAAACTATACTGCTTGATTGTTATATAGTTATTTATGTTTTGCTACTGTAATCACATATAATATAAAATTAGATATTTTAGGAAAACCCTATAAGCTCGTGATTTTAAAAATCACAAGCATTAGCTTTTTTACATCCTAATTAATGTCCACTTACACCTACGTATAGGCAACACGTAGGTACATTTAACACTTGAAATTATGCAATTGTCTTGCCTCTGTAACCAAACCTCTGTATTGCACCCAAATTAATTTCAAAGAAATTGTTTAGGTCAAGGTTTTTTTATTGCATTAAATTATTTTTTAACGTGGAAAGTAGTTTATTAACTGTTTAAGACATTGCACGGTGTAATTAATATAATAAAATCTAAAATGTATATCTATATATCTATTATACTATTTAAATAACCCCTTAAACAGCGAACGACCTGAAATATTGCCACACACGGCCTGCGATAAAGGAACACGTCTTGGTTCCAGTGGTCATCACTTAAAACACGCACACATTTGAAAGCTTTTATGGGTTCCAGAGAGTGTCGTAATTTCTCAACGCTATCCAGCAAAAGCAATCCGTTGATTGACCTCTTGGTCATAGTTGAACTTACATAGTAGGATGACATGTGTTAGGTAAACACTACCCGTTTTTCTAGTTCCCAATGACTCCGCGTGCTGAATTCGGGGTTTCGTAGAGCAGGTTTAGGTAAATTCAATTTAATAATTTATGCATACGTTCTTTGAATGTATGAAATATTTACTTACAACATGTAATTTTTGCGTCCAATGAACAGTTGCAGTTGCAATCAAAATTCGAGTGATTGGGCACAAGTAACGGCCGTTTTGCAACCGAGCAATACGCTTGAAGGTGCTAAAAAGCATTAAATCGTGTAACTAAAATTCTTTTATAATACTTATGTCCTACGAAAGCAGTTCACATTGACATTGTATCTGATTTGGTATTTGATTTATTTAAGTTATATTAGTTATTTCATTAACTAGCAGTATATTCAATTTATAACATATACTATAAATTACTTTGAACACGCGAGGAAATACTGATTGAACATTACTTTATTATCAGTAGTAGTTATACGTCGTAGAGCCACGCTGCAGCTATATTATGGTTGTTGCACGAGTGGGTCGGCTTGAACAGGGAAGGACCACGCTCTCACAGAATAACAGTGTAGAATAGCAGCTTAGTACTTCTGTGTTTCGTATGGTGAGTGTAGAGATCCGTAAACCTTTTTTTACTGGAAACGAGGCATCAAGTCTTAGTCATCAGGGATGACAACGCATCAGCGTTTTGATTCTTAATCGAGGATAAATGTAGATGTTTATAGGCCATCCACTTACCATCAGGTGGACTGTGTGCTCGTTTGTCACCCTTGTTCTATAAAAAAAGTATAATTTCATAACCATTATCCGCGGAGAAAGTTGCCTTTAAAGCCTTCTCGTATTCCAAAGGTAACTTTTATATTTTTTTTTCTTGTTCTAAATTTACAAAACCCAAGAGAGCAAACGATAAAAGAGAATTTACCTTTTATATATTTTGAAATAAACGACCCAATAGCCCATTAATGCAGAATATTCCATTTAATACCGCAACTTGTAAACTGTACAAGATATGCGGTAACATATGCTGACACATCCCCACCCTTTATATACAAATAAGCGAAAAGAGTGTTTCCGATTTTAGTATTTAGTTTTTGTCCTATTGGTTTCTATTTTTGTTCAGCAAAGACTCGACTTCAGATACAAGTTTTTTCCAGTTCGGCGACATTTTGCCTACAAATATTGGTACGGCTGGTGTATAGAGTATCACCAATGCTGTCATCCACATTGAAATGAATGTTACCGGTTCGCAACATATCATAGATATGCAGAAGAAACAGCGTTGTTGATAGCACGCAGCCTTGTTGAACACAAGCATTAGTAGGCTTGTAATCGGAACATACGCCGTCTGCTACGACCTTGATGCTCCGATCTGCAAGAAAGCTGGTGATCTAATTGCACAATTTCTCGGGAAGTCCAGTTATATTAGTATTATAGTTATAGCATAAATGGGTCGACTTCACCGGGGATGAACCACGCTCTCACAGAATATCAGCGTAAAATAACAGCTTAACGCTGCTCTGTTTCGTATGGTCAGTGTAGAGAACCGGAAATCCTTTTAACTGAAAACGAGGCATTTCATCTTAGTCCTCACGGATGACAACGTATCTGCATTTTGTAATCTGCATAGATTTAAATGTCTGTGGGCCACAGCAACCACTTACCTTCAGATGAACAGTGAGCTCGTTTGTCACCCTATCCTACAAAAAAATAAATAAGATGGAAGCTTCTAAAGAAGCGCTTTGCGCCAAACCCGATTGAAGGTCTTCTCTATGTCCGAGCTAACTGCTATGGTCTCCCACTTAGAATCAACCGCAGCACCCATCGATGTGTTAGGAAAGCAAGAAGATCAGTTGAGCGACTTATATCCACGGGGAACTACATAAGCTTTGTTACTTTTTATTTTTATTTATATATTCTTATATACGTACCTATATGCGACATGTTTTAATAAGTTTACTGCTGGATATAGACCTCACCAAATCTATCCCCCATCCATTACAGCCTATAAAAGCCCACTGTTGAACATATGCCTCCCGCCCCCATGACTCCTAAAATACTGAACCGATTTTAATCAAATTTGAACACCGTGTGCAGTTTGGTCCAACTTGAGAGATAGGATAGTTTTTTTGGCCGTGAGTGACCCATAACTTTTCATTTTTACGAATTTAAGGATTTTTAATTGGATATGATAAAGGGTTGTCGAAAAGAGCACAACCAAACAAAAAAACAGTAGGCATGCATTATGGCTGTTTCGACTAAGGAATCTAGTCACTGGTTACACGCTTTACCATCAAGTAATCTCGGCATATCACTCGATGGGGAAAGCTTGCGCATCGCCGTAGGAATCCGACTATAAGCGGCGATTTGCCAATCTCATCAGTGTCCCTGTGGTAGCAGCGTCGATGATTTTGGTTACGGCACGGTTCTTTAAACGATGCCATCCAAAGAGCTCTTGTCTCTAAAAATGTTTCCTCGGCTTTAGAACGTAGTTGAATATTTAGAGACGATGGCTGGGGACCGGAAGGTATGACATTGGTCCCTTGAGAGAGAGGTAAAGCCCTAGTATGGTATGCTACTTGCGTAGACACTTTGACAGCCTCAAATCTCAGGGGTATCTCGTTTAGAGTCGGGGCGGTATCAATGGCAGCTGAACTGGGTAAGTGGCGCAAATATCAGTCTCTGAGAGATGATTACACATTTGTACCATTTACTGTAGAGACTATCGGTCTGTGGAGTCCACATGCAGTAAAGTTCATTTAAATTCGGTCATAGATAATAAATTATGATGTTGCGTCAATTCATCAAAAACAAAAAGCGAGAACAAAGTTATGAGAGTTTTTGTATTGTAGCGGAACTCCAAAATATTTCTAAAAGTTAAAGTTAAAGCTACAGCCCATGTATGTCACAGTATGAGGCCTCCTCTCATTTCTGAGAGTGTTTTAGGGCAAGAAAATGTCCACCGCGTCTACGAAATATTTTTTTTCCATTTCTAAGACACGCAGGTTGTCGTGGTAAAAATGGTGGTAAAATGTAATTATTACAAAATTTTAATAGTATTTATAATTACGTGTGGTACTAGAAATAAGGTTCCCATCAATTTTACAAATATACTTTACTATTGTTACGAGCTTAAGGTTCGTGACAATAAAAACTGCCGATTGAATCACCAAAATTGACACTTTAATTACTGAACACCAATTAAAACTTAAATCACACAAATAATTATTCACACTTAACTTCACTTTATTTCACTCCGAAAGCTTCGCTCGTATCACCAATTCAATACTGCACCGGTCGCGGCCCTCAGCGGCTATAAATACGTCTTTTCCACCGAAATATCCAGAATGTTCCAGCAAATACCGTTACCGACCGACTAAGTGCAGAAAGTTCGAGAGTGGACTTTTCTAGAAAGCTTAATTCTTCTATTCGTTACTTGATGGCGCTGTTGGAAGAGTTCTAGAAAGATCTTGACACTCCTATTTCTAATACTTGATACCAGATGGCGCTAGTGCCATCAACTGGGGCGCGCAACATTATCATAGCAATGTATATCTTTAGAAAGAAAACACTTTGCTCTATTGTTTCGACATAGTCGCCACCTTTTTTTACGTAGTTTTGCTGACGGTTCTCTCATTTCTGTATTCCAATTTCGTAGAACTCCGCTGCCAACCCATTGAGGAAGCATTTCACCTCGTTTTTGACTTCATCGTCACACCGAAAGCGTTGGCCATTCAAGTGTTTCTTAAACTTGGGAGACAAGTAATATTCACTAGGTGCGAGGTTCGGACTGTTCGGTGGGTGGGGCATGACAGTCCACACAAAGTGTATCCAAAGGTCCTGGGTTTGACGGAAGACATGAGGGCAGGCGTTGTCGTAAGGCAGCGTTACTTGCAGACGTGTTGAACGGACATACACCTCTGTCAACTGACGATGAATATCCACGGGTGGAATCCCTATGGCGTGCAAAAAGCGAATTACAGAATGAATCTCGCACTTGGTGCGAGCAACAAAGGGCACCTCCATGTCGGACGGCTACTGAGCCTGAGCAATGAGTGGCTGGGTGGAATCGAGAGTGGGAGAACAGCCGCACACAGCAGTGTTGCCGGGTTTCGCCTCACACCATCCCGTGCGGTTGGAGTTCTTTGCGAACATTATTTGTGAATAAACGTTAGTATTTGTCTTTAATAATTTAACAGTTTTAATACTCTAGTCCCGAAATCGGCTTGAAATTCTATTTTAATTGGATCATGGGGCTGATAATACGTAGTATCCCACACCCTTGAAAGTAGCTTCATATTTCCCCGAATTTTTTAATTCCTTCCTGTCTTATCGATTTAGCGTTTTGAATTAGATACTTCGTTAGATTCTCTCCATCTTCACAATATCATAGGATACATTCAAATTTACCCTATGATATTGTGGCAACAACAATAAAATATAAATGGTGATTAATTCAATACACCGTTGAGCGTCTACATAATAATATTGTGTTTTTTTTTAACAAACGTTATAGTCAATCAGTTATCATAGCAGTTGGGTTATTTGGTTCTAAAACAGATTTTTATTCAGGTTGTTTTCCTTCAAATTAATTCAAAAAACAAGGTTAGTGCTTTATTAGCACAGAATTTAAAAGTGAGGATGACGATACCGAAGATCAATCCAAGCTTATTTATGCTTAACTTTTAAAGTGAAACTTTGACCTTCCCTACACAAGTTCTTAGATAACAAAGTAAATATGATTACTTATAAAAAAAATATTACAAAAATTATTATTTAAATAACTATGACGAAAGGCGAAGTCTACGGACTGCTATAAACTTTTGCTCTTCAAAATGTAAATTTACATTAAAATTTAATTTACGTTATACTTTCATATTATATGTTACTAAATGTTGTTAATCAAATCGACATTTCGTTAGAAAAGTAGCTTCAGGAACACGTTTAAGAGGTCAAATGACTGGTTAATATTCATTAAATGTCAATTTAAGGAGTTCGAAATGTTTCACAAGAGTAGGTCATATGCATAAGCGAAACCGGTCGTAAAGCAAATCTGTTGATAGACACATAACAGACAATAAAATGGAGATTATAATAGGTGTCGTTAAAGAAGACCTGTTACTTGTTGAGTGCCTTTAAATAGAGAGACTTAAACTTTACTGCCTTTAGTACCCTTATTAAATTTCTCAGATAATGGCGCATTTCTAAAAACTTGCCCAAATCGAAAATAAGTTTTATTTAAAATAAAATATGGAGTCACAAATAGAAATATGTATAAATAGGTGTGATGATGTTATTAAAATAGTTATCAATATAATTTGCGTGCAAAGCTTTCGCCACGCGGACTCTGCACCATTGAAAATTGATTATGAGCGCCATCTAGCAGCGGACAGTTGAAGACTATCGTTATGATAATTCAAATTTGAATGATTCGATTGTGCGCTAGCTACGATTTCAGGAATTAATAAATTATAAATTTCGTTTGATACATAATTCGATACGACACTTAGAAAGCAAGATGGCCGCCTGAAGGTACTGAAATCGTGAAATACTTAGAATCTCAATAAGCACAAATAACTATATTTTTAACCTAAAGCTTGTTTAATTATTGTTTAGGTTTGAAAGAATTAGAGGCGCGTGTCCGATTTGGAAACTCTGATTTAATATATTAAACTTTTAAATTGATTTAAAGAATAGATTTTCTTACACCAAGCAATCAAGATTTCGATATAATATCAAAATATGTTTACCTAACCTGCCCGTAGTATACATAACTAACAAAACCTTTGGTCTTTATATTACGAGATTAAAGGACTAAACCGCCAAACGTCAACTATAACTTTTTGGTGGTTTGAGATGATTAACAAAGCTGCCAGATCATGTAATTGGAAACCCACGTCGTATAGACTTCTAAAGCAAGCTCTCTGGCATTAGGTAAGAGCGTAGGAACTACGGTAACTGCATCATTGAGAGGGTAAATTATAATTTAACCTGCTCAATCAACACGAGCTCTGCGGTGAAGGCAAATATAATGAGGAAGCCTACATGTCCGTTAATTTAAATAATATTTCGAAGCCATTCTGTAAAATTCACCAACACGCATTGGTATAACGTGTCAGACACATTCCTTTCCCTGAAACTCTTTAAAAAAAAGAAATGGCGTATGCACACTTTTATTTGACTATCAGGAAGATAAAATCAATAGAAACATGTTAACCATGAAATAAAGGTCTTTATTTGTGTATTATACAGCTGTTAATCTTTATTTAGTTAAGTGGCGTGATGACCTTAAAAAATCTGACGCGGGATAAAACAAATATCATACCGTTCTTTTTAATTTTCTTACACTATATCGTTACTCCTTTTCTAGTGTTAGTGCAACAAGCTCATCAATTTGTTTTGTTTCAGAAATTTTTCTTCTTCGACGGTAGAAACTTAGATTATATAAAAAAGGCACCATGACGACTCCGTGGCGCAGTGGCTTAGCAATGAGTTACAGCGCTAAGGGCCGTGGGTTCGAATCCCGCACGGAACAAGTATTTGTATAGTCTACAAGTAATTGTTGGTCTAGATGTTTGTCTTTGTGCAATTTATGTTTGTAAACTGCCCCCTCGATACAGAAGAAAATTTTAGTATGAAGGTAAAGTTTCAAAATAAAATAAAAAAATATAAAAAAGGCAGATGGTGCGCTGAACAAACACTGTGAGGTCGTCATTAAAATATGTGTGAGTGTGAGTGACAACCACGTGACAGCACCGAAAGAAGAAACACGTGCGTAAATGTAAGTAAATTCAAGCAGTGTTATTGTATTTATCTATAGGAAATGTTTCATTTAAACCGGGTTTTATTGAAATAGAATGTTTTTCCCGTATAGTAGAAGTAATTTACATACATAAATTGCCCACCAACAAAAACCCAAACACGAAGCAATTATTTGTGTGTAGATACCTACCATAATTAAATAATTTAAGCGAAATTCGCAAACCCCTTATACAAGAGTTTTTTTTTTATTATAAGCTATTACGTGGAATGGTAAACGGGAATATTAGTGATATATAGTAAACAACAACAACAACAAAATGTTCAAATCGTTAGAAGAATTTATATATGACAATAGAAAAAACTTTTTTGCATTACATTCCCATGAATTTAACAATTGTCGGCTTCCAACTTTTTATCGGTGTACCTCTAAGTAGAAAAAAAAATATTTTAACTGGCCACACTAGCCTCTTTCATTAAGGACGTAGTTACATTTTTGACATACCCAAAATTTAGATATTATTCTGGCGCACATTACACGCTCATGTAGGCTGTCAGTTGTACAGCAATCACGGTTGTGATTGACGAATAACCTACCGTGTAATGCAGTGATTGACGCCTGCATGAGCACGTAATGTACGCCTATCAGTCGCCATCCGTTTTACATGATTGATGGAATTTATTGACACCTGCATGAGCGTGTAATGTACGCCTTGTATGTAATTACTCTAAAGAGATATTCGAATTGCAAGCTGAATTACGCATGCGCACATTGAACAAATTTTTCGCTAAATTTTATATATTATACATAACTAAACTTGATACTTATTCAGACCAACAAAGGAAGAAAGACGGATCGCTACCTACATTTCAGGTGATACTGACACGCCCTCTCGTATAAATGTATTTCTTTCTTTATCAGCCCGTAAAGTTTATTTTTTGATACCCACATGGACGCACCTAAAGCCGTCTTAATGGTTGAAAATGATTTTAGATGCATACATGTACGTGACTGCGTGTTCTTGCAATGAGGTGACCATAGTTTTGGCGTGGTTATTTGCAACCCTTGAAATGTACGCAGCGCTCCGTTTTTCTTTCTTCGTTTGGTATGAGGATACTTAAAGTATTATTAATTTTACAAGTATTAAGTAAAGTTAGTTGGCGAAACTTTGCAATCGCGTTTGTTGTCTAATGATAATAATGTTCATATTATTTGTGAATTTGAGAGTGGGTTGCGGGTTCAGCATTATTACAAAATTATTTTGTACAGGACGACGACATACGGGAGTGCACGAGTTGGCTTGCTATTGTACCGTACAAGTACCGATAATATCTACGTGTGTGAGTGAGGAATCTTTCTTTATTACAAAATTATTTTGTACAGGACGACGACATACGGGAGTGAACGAGTTGGCTTGCTTTTGTACCGTACAAGTACCGATAATATCTACGTGTGTGAGTGAGGAATCTTTCTTTATTACAAAATTATTTTGTACAGGACGACGACATACGGGAGTGAACAAGTTGGCTTGCTGTTGTACCGTACTAGTACCGATAATATCTACGTGTGTGAGTGAGGAATCTTTCTTTATTACAAAATTATTTTGTACAGGACGACGACATACGGGAGTGCACAAGTTGGCTTGCTGTTGTACCGTACAAGTACCGATAATATCTACGTGTGTGAGTGAGGAATCTTTCTTTATTACAAAATTATTTTGTACAGGATGACGACATACGGGAGTGCACGAGTTGGCTTGCTGTTGTACCGTACAATTACCGATAATATCTACGTGTGTGAGTGAGGAATCTTTCTTTATTACAAAATTATTTTGTACAGGATGACGACATACGGGAGTGTACGAGTTGGCTTGCTGTTGTACCGTACAAGTACCGATAATATCTACGTGTGTGAGTGAGGAATCTTTCTTTATGAGTTCATTTAATTTTCAATAATAGTTATTAAACATTCTCACTCTTATCATTAAAGATTACCTTGGCAAACCTTTTCCAATGATGTCCAACATGATGGATGTAATTCTTATTTGGAGATGCATGTAACATATGAAGAAATTAGGTTTAAACAAAAAAAAATGAGAAAAATTATCACTAAAATGCATAATACTTTCCTGTGCAAATTTTGGAAAAAAATCAAAAATAAAACACGTAAGGGTTTGCACGTAATTTCATCGGTATGTTTTACTCGTATCGGAGCTACGATCACTTAGATTCATTTATCTCATTGGTCAACTAGCTCTGGAGGTAAGCAGCTATTGTAGAACTTTATTAAACTACTTCCACGTTTTTCGTCGTCTGTTCATAGGCAAATATAGTCATATTTTGACAAGTTACTCGTAACTGGTCCTGAACTTGGTAGTACCATTTGCTTTTTGTGTTGACTGTGAAAACTTCAGATTTATACAATCAAAAGTTAATTTTGTTTTGTTTAATTGCTTCTTCGGGTCCCATATTATAATCGATAACCTATAAAAGAAAATTTGTAGTATATGTGTAACCTATATGTTATCATTCAAAGCACTTTCTAATTCTCGGGACGCTTTATGCTCATTGTTCTTGCTATTATTTGTAGATGGCACATTTTTTAAATCGTAGCTACACAGTAACTGCTTAACAAGGAAAGGACAGTTGGTATTTTCAAACCGATTGCAAGCTCTGAAAAACGATGAAGCTGTCAACATTTCTTCTAGTTTGCACAATAGCGAGTTTGCACTCTGAAAAACAGTGCTCCTTTCAATAAAGTTTTTATGTTCCGGGTACCTCACCGACTGAAATATAAGGTCAAGTATTTCGAATATAAGCATAAGTACTGGTATCCCCATCAGCAATCAAATGTGAATCAATGAGTCCGTGGTATCGCAAAGACCTTTTACCTGTAGAACCCACAAAGTTTCTTGAATGACGTATGATCTGTTTTTTTTTTATAGAATAAGGGCGACAAACGAGCCACACAGTCCATCTGATGGTAAGTGAATGCTGTGGCCCATAGAAATCTACATCTATCCTCGATTAAGAATCAAAATGCAGATGCGTTGGCACTCCTTTCCAGTAAAAGGATCTCCAGTTTTCTACACTCACCATACGAAGCACAGCAGCATTGAGCTGCTATTTTATGCTGGTGTTCTATGAGAGCGTGGTCCTTCCCCGGTCGAGCCGATCCATTCGTGCTATAACCATAATATAGCTGCGGCATTGCTTTACCACGTTAATGTGGTTCAATTCCTTTGTTTGCTAATCGGCAACATATCACAGAATAATAATTTTTCACCCTACAGTACAGGAGTTCTTCACCGTGCTGGACACCAACTGTCGCAGCATCAGAGGAACCATCGTAGCTTGTGCCATATGATCGTTTCCTCAACATGTATTTGCAATTACGGCTATCTTTGGCATTCTTTGAGACAACATATTTCAGATGAGTTTTATAGGCCCTGCTATTTTGTGCACACCCTTGGCGAAGTTAAATAAGTTAAAGTTCATAAATTCTTTTGTCTTTTTATGCCTGCTGCTTCATATGTCTCCATAGGCAAGAACAATATAAAATTTGATATATCCAACACCAGTGAATTTTTAATTATAACTTCCAGATTTATACCCATTTTATTATTTTTATTACTCGTAATACTGCTGCTCAAGAAATTTTAATCATTCTTCTAATTTTTGGCTCACATTCTTTAACTGCACCTTTTATCTCCTGAAGTTAAAAAGACAATATTAGTACCTAAAGTAAAATAATAAAACAAAATCTCATTACATTAAATTATTTCTGTTCGTATCTTACCAGCACTTGTTATTTTCTTACATTGCCCGAAAAACCATAAACTGGTAAGCACACAAACCTTGTTATTTATGTGTAATTCATGCTAACTAGCTAGTGTAAGATAAATTTTCCAAAATTTAGGTACGGCGAACGGGAAACGGCCAGCCAAAACAGCTGCTATTTATACAAATCTGGTGTAGGGCTGCATTTTTTTATAGGATAGGATGACAAACGAGGACACAGTCGACCTGATGGTAAGTGGTTGCTGTGGCCCATAGACATCTGCATCTATCCTTGATAAAGAATCATAATGCAGATGCGTTGTCATCCGTGAGGACTTTGGTGGAATGCCTCGTTTCCAGTAAAAAGGGTCTCCGGTTCTCTACACTCCATACGAAACACAGCATCATTAAGCTACTATTTGACGCTGGTATTCTGTGAGAGCGTGGTCCTTCCCCGGTCGAGCCGACCCATTCGTGCTACTACTATACTACAAATATAACTGCAGCATGGCTCTACAACGTTAAAACGTGCAAAGATAATAAGGCCAAACCTTACTGTGGGCTGTTGATTCCTTTAAACCATTTAAAACAAGCGGGGAGGATGGAATAATTCCCATCCAACTGCAGAGGGGTATCGACATCCTTCTTCCATATCTGGTGAAAATCTTCAGAGCAAGTTTTGCATGGGGATATATTCCACGATGGACAATTGTCAAAGTTCTATTTATACCTAAGTCTAGTAGAAAGGAGCTTTACCAAAGTCCTTTAGGCCTATAAGCCTATCTTCCTTTCTCCTTAAGATATTGGAAAAGGTTATAGATAGATATATAAGAGATGTAGCTCCAGCTACAAGGCTCATACATTACAAAAAGCATGCTTAACGCAGAGGCAAATCTACGGGAACAGTCCTGATCAGTGTCATTGACAGGGTCGAAAAAGCACTGGAGGATAAAGAAATAGCTCCTTGTGCCTTTCTAAATATTGAGAGCGCCTTCGACAGTAGCCCCACATCACTGCTGATTGGGGGCCTTACATCTAAAAATGTTGACCCCACAACCATCAGATGGGTGAAGTCGATGCTCTCAAACAGAAAGGCAAAAATGGCGCTGTTTCAAACTTCGATTGAGGTTGAAACTACAAGGAGGTGTTTTGTCACCCCTTCTTTGGACTCTTGCGGTTGACCAACTATTGTACAAAATGGAAGACCCCACAACCATCAGATAGGTGAAGTCGGTACTCTCAAATAGAAAAGCAAAAACAAAAAGGCGCTCTTTCAAACTTCGATTGAGATTACAACTACAAGAGGCTGCCGACAAGGAAGTGCTTTGTCACCCCTTCTTTGGACTCTTGCGGTTGACCAACTATTTAACAGTGGTAGAGGTTTTCTTACTACGGCCACAGTGGAAACTCAAGAAGCCTAGTCTTGAAACTCTTTATCACAATAAATCACTTAAGATCTGGTCTGACACAGCTGGCTTAAAACATTCTAAAATCTTAATCCGGGCATTTGATCGTAAATTCGCTTCAGAAGCCCTGGGATTAAGTAAAAATAAATTGCGCATTCTGGCACGAGCCCTAACTGGACACTGTTGTCTTAAAAAGCACATGTCCATCCTAGGAATAAGCAACTCAAGGATGTGTCGGTTCCGTTCTATAACGGAAAAAATGCCTCTACATATCCTAACTGATTGCGGACCCTTAATACGCAAACGTAACACTCATCTGGGAAACTATGTATTCCGCCCAGAGGAAATGAAATTATATAGCCATAGCACCGATCAGAATAGATCTTTTTGGTCGCAGTGATGCTGATCTCTATCCCTAGACCTGCACATAATAAAAAAGCATATAAATTATCATGAAACATAAAATTAATTTTACGAATTTTAATACGTTTATTGTAACTTTTTTAATTTCTGATTTTTCGGTCACTACAGCACCTATTGTAACGGGGATTCCCCCCTGTGACAATGGGTGCTATAAAGTAGAGCGGACTTCGATAGGGACATACTACAAGCCGCTGAAGAAGATTTGTTAGTTATTACCATCTGTCAAGTGTAATACCCCTACAAGATGCAGGAGTGTACAAGTTTGATTGTGAATGTGATCTCTGTTATAACACTAAATCCAAACCTAAGCATACTCCTGCAAGACTTCAGAATACTGTAAGCTCGTTCTGAGTAGATCGGACCAAAAATTAATGGTTAAAAGTTGTAAGCAGCCATCTTTAACTACGACATCAGGACGAGAAACACCTCACTCCCCCCGTGACTTGTTGTAAAGTGCCGAAAACGTCGGGAGTTATATAAATTAGTTTTATTCTATGTGGTATTCGGGTAAATATAAAAAATTATCATATTATGTTTGATCAGATCAACACCAGCAGCAGTTGTTGAACGACTCTTTGTGAAATCGAATTAATTTTTATGAAGTATATATTCATTCAATCAAATAGAAATAATATTTTCGAAAATTGCATGTTGCGTGTCCACATTACGTCGGGGTCACCTCTTTGGCCGCGTAAGCAAAAGGGGTTATCTCCCACCAGGCAAGGCTAAGCCCTTGTGTTATTTCGTGGATGTTCTATAAAAGGTGTCTCAGAACGTAACGATCAAAAGGGGTTTGTAGACCTTGGAAGGACTGTTCAAAAAAATTAAGTCCTATACCAAAGTTGCGTGGTTTAAAAGATAAAGGGCGATTTATAAATTTTACAGAAAATCACCCTTTCCGTCAATAATGTTGATGCTGCAGCTGCAAATGAGGACCGATTTTATTTTTTTGTTTTGTATGGCTTTACTTTTTTTAGCTTTAACGGAAATCCCCCACAGATCTGCGGTTTTCTTGTTATCAATTAGTTTTAAATTATTTTAAAATATATTGTGATGATATTTTAAGAAATGTAAAATTCTTTTTTTTATAGAATTTACCTCAAGTCGTAAGTCAAACTTTTATCCGCGTAGGCTACTTGAGATACTATCATATCATCAAATTTCCCAATAATATCGCAATATAAAATTATAAAATAACACAATAAAATAAGTAAAATATAGTCTACATTTATAAATATTTTATTACATTAAAATTATCTTATCCGTTTTATCTGTGTCACTATGGTCTTCCTGTAAATTTATAATCAAAGATTTAACTTCATCTCTCAAAAAGCTTTTTTCAAATCCGTATCCTGGAGGTCTTCAGCATGCTTCACACATTTAACTCAGTTTTCCCTAGTAACGTTTTCTATTCGTATTATATCGGCTATTTTAAAGTTAACATAAGTGCGATATAGAAATGAAAAAAGTGTACAGAGGTCCTTACCTTGTCACCTCACTAAAAATAAGTAACGACAGATTCAATGAGGGTTGCTTTGTCCGCCGGAAGGCGGACTCAGGTAGCATGGTGCACAGCGACACATTTTTATTGTTATTGACAAGACATGTGTCAGTCGTGAATGATTCGTTCATTAGTCCCGGGTCGCATCAAAGTATTAATGATTGCACTTAAATTTTTGAACGTTCCGGATCAAACGATTGACTGTACCTATGACCCACAGATTACCTCCTAATAGATACCGCATCATGGAATATTTATTCTGTTTCGATTTCACCAAATTTCGGGTTGCGGGGGACGTGTCAAATGCGCTGTGATTGGATAATTCAAGGTTGAACTTGAAGAATGCTCCGATAAAATGAAAAAAAAAAAAAAAAAAAAACCCGATAGTGATGGAAAACTAAAAAAAATTTTCACTGCCTATTAAAAAAATAAAACAAGGTTGCCGAAAATTTCCTTTACGTAACGCGTGTTACAGGTACTTACAAAGTGAAATATATTAAATTTTTAGATTTTTCGCACTTCTAGTAACATTTTTAAAGTAAACGTAAAACAAAATTTGAACGCCTTACTGTCAATTTGATAATTATGTTTTTCGTAATTCATTACGAAACGCTGTGGTGGTTGTGTGTGATAAAATTTTGTTCCATTACAAATTCGTGTTTTCTCAGGTAAGATGGTTGCTATGTTTTGGTTTTTCCTTAATTTTCTCTCACAACAGTATAAGGTTGATAATTTGTAACACGAAAGCCTTATTATTCATTAATTTTTATTTAAAAATGATTGATATCAATTTCAAGCTCACTTTTAGTAACATCAATTACGTAACGTTATGTATTAGCGGAACTAATTTTGTTACGTACCGGAATTATAAGGGCATGTCTAGCTTTGAAATATAGTTAGTAGGTCTAAATAATATATCTGCAGCTACAAAATATGTTTTTGTTTCATCTTTCAGATACTTTTAAAAGTTATGTTTTAAAACCTACCAACAAAACAGAATGCCTCTCACAGGGTCCGAACGAGCAAAACGATTCCGAGAAAATTTGAAAAAAGATCAAAAAAGTATGAAGTTTACAAGAAAAAGAATTAGAACGAGTAAAAAAAATCAAAAAAAGATAAATGAGCTCAGATAAGAAGAAAAACAGAAAAAAGAAGATACTGGAGAAATCAAAACAATAAAAAAGAAAAGAAAATATCTTCTGAAGAAAGAAAACAAGGCAGCAAGACTTTTGAATCAAGAAACATTAAAATTAATAATCGTTTGAAGAAGAAAATACGTTTTTTATAGATAATGCTTTAACTAAATCGAAAAGAAATCAAGAAAGATTAAACTTACTAGTAGGACGTTTGAGAAAACTAATTCAAAGAAGTAAATAAAATCTGCACAAAGAAGTAAACAAAAATGAAGAATTAGAGGAAGAAAATAAGAAAATCAAAAAGGCGCTTCAAATGACTTATAAGGACAACAAGACTCAAAAAGGCAAGAGATTGTTAAAAGGAGTGATATGCAATTTTTCAAAAATAACTGGTCGAAATGGAAATTACGGTAAAATTTTAAGGTTTGAAAAGCAGAATAAAATTTTCTTTTAAGCGGCGTTTATTAAATACTAAAGTAAAAGAAGAAATGGAAATATTTTATCTGAGAGATTATAACAAGGTGTACTGCAGGAAAAAGAGTGTAAGATAAAAGTAAAAACAAAACTGCAAATAAGGTATTTGGTTGACACAATGTGTAATCTTTATAAAATTTACGAACAGGAATTCGGTAAGTTAGTTACAGTTACACAGTTAAATATAAATTTTATAGTTACAAACCTTTTATGTTTTATCACTAAGTACGTAAGTACGTAAGTAAGGGAAACTTGTTTATGATCCAAACATAGTCAATTAATTTTTTCATAGATTCTAAAAAAGTTAATAAAATTTGCTCTTATAAAAAGATATTGACGATATGACGATAAAAATATTTAAATTATAGTAATTAGGTATTATTTTAGTATGTACTTATGGAAAAATGGTGTATATGTGCATACACCCTAAGCAGTTCCTTTTCGTAACACATTATTCCATTATCGTAACTGTCCCATAGTTTTTAGTTTAAATTTTTACGTTTATCTTACAAATCTTGATGATGTTTTTGTATTTATTTTATTTTGTTAATAGAGTTTGAATATTAAACTTGTTTCAAATATTGTGTGGTAAATGATATTTTTTCCCCCGAAATATCTGAAAAGTTACATAATGGAGCTTTACACAGTAGATTATCTAAATTCCTACGAAGAATTTTATAATAAGCTTAGTTTTAAAAAATATTTATCTTTGATTTAACTCAAACAATAAAATTTATATGTATAATAATAGTTTTATTTTATTTAAACGGTAATTAAAAAGTTACGAAACTGAATAAATATTGCAGTAGACGGTCCCCTTAAAATGGATTTTTAATGAATATTATTAAAAGATTCTTAATATTTTTGCATTTTAGGACAATTTATTAAATTTACCATCGAAATATCCACATTTAAGTCTATTTCGATTTATGAAAAATATTGGATTCCGCTTACGTAACGCGTCATTTTATTTGAAATTCGCTCGTATAGAAATAATATATTTGTACATATAATCTAATGATTTCATAAATTTACGCGAACACTACACATTAAATGAAACTACTGTATGGATTTTATCGCGTTTAATTAATTCATGGTCACGGGGGGGGGGGGGGGAACTTAAATGTTTGACATCTCAATTTCATAGTTAGTCCGGCTATCTTCACCTTTTGAATATTCATTTTTGGTCCCGATCTACATAAAATGAGACATGACATGATGACATGACATGACATGACACAATGAGAAAGAAAATACTCGGTCGTCGACGATTCGAGCCGCTCTGCGCTGGATGCGGTCAAGTGGAAGGAACTGGTACTGGGGAGCCCCAGCCCAGAGATGGGAACAGTATTTCATGTGCGGCCGAACCTGCGCCTTGTAAAGTATAAAGTAACTGCAGGCTGTGTACCTGCATGAAACTGTTCCGCTCTGCTGAGCACGCCAAGCTTTTTAGAGGCCAATTTTGCCTTCTATTCCAAGTGACCACGAAACAGCACGTCACTCGATATGTCGACGCCGAGGATTCCGATACTGGCTGAGGCGACAAGGGGAGTGCCTTGAAACTGAGGAGATACGACAAAGGGGTTATTTTTAGCGGTTATATAATTACAATATAATGTAATAATATATTTAAAAATAATTAAATATATTATTACATTAATTAATTACACGTTATGTTACGGTACAATCATAAGTTTATAAAAACTTTACCGTGTACCGGTATCACCGACAACAACAAATATGAGGGTGTTTATATTTTTTTCTATTTTAAAAAATGACTGAAATAATGAGGCCAGTACGCGATGTTATCGTCAAACTTCGGCCGACCAGACAGTGCGTTGACGTCATCGCTCCCGTCTAATAAGGCCTGGTTTACATTTTAAGAAGTGACAAGTGTGAGTTAAAAGTGCAATTGACAAATGACAAGTGCTTAGTGCGTGTGGACCTCAGAGTAATTACTAGCATAGAGAGAGTCTTAAAAACAGAACAAAACCTCATGTAACTGAACTCTTTATGCATTTGACATTTCCACAGGATAAAAAACGTAGACAGAGAAACCTATAGACAAATAGACGCCTTCATTCGTATTCGCACACGAAAAAGATAGATTTATGCATCAAATGTATGTCTTGGATAGAAATGAGACAGAGCGGTGTGATTGTTTGTCCCTTACTCCGTGCTTGTTTTTTTGTTTAGCAAACTACACTTTGCTAAACAACTTTGACAGTTCGTAGCGATCTAAGGAGTTTACAAGTTGGTTTAAGTGAGAAAAAAGTGTTTTGTGAAAAATTTTAAATTTATCGCTTAAGATTTTTAAATACCGATATCGAATGCTTTTGGTCAGTTCAGTCCTCCTAGAACCCACCATAATTAAAATTAATTTTGTTCCGATCTATCATGTGTTTAGGTACTGAAGTGCAGTAGAATTTTATTTATTATAATCCAATCTATTGAAACTACGATATGTTTTTTTTCAATCGAGCCACGCGAATCAAAGATCGTTATTATGAATGACGGATCATGTACTTTTTTACAGACGCAATTCCCGGAGGCCAAAGTTAAATATACGCGATGACAGTATTATTTCAATGAGATTCGCGAAATCTAAGTGTTTGTGAGAAGATTGATGAATTTTGTTCAGTTCAGTTCCTAGAACAATTAAAAATTTTATCTACATGTGTTCAAAAGTCATAAAAATTGTTTTATAACCTAAAACTACGTTATCGTTCTTTCTCACTCGAGGTCACGCTAATAAAAGATAGTTATATGAATTACATCATCTCTTTTTTACAAGCATGGTTAGAGAACGGGAGAATGATCGCTGTAGAAAATAGTACCCCAGAAATATGGACAAAATAAGTGAAGCGCTGTGATCGCTAAGTTGTCTCAATAAAAGCGGGCTGTTGTGCGCTAGTTTGAAATGATTATAACATCATTCAAAGAAAAAAAAAAAAAGAAAATAACGAAATTATTATTATTTATTAACAAATAAATAATAAATTATGTTTTTCTTAATTCTAAAAGCTATTAGACCAAAAACTACCGCATTTTGTTGTGAGGATTATTTTGATGACATATTATGCGTATTTGAAAAATCCTAATAATAGTGATAAATTATGATTTTACCATGTTAAATTCGAAGGTTGTAGTACGCTTGGGTAGTACGAGTGCGATAAAACGTAGTGATTATGTTGTAGACAGATCATTCTCTGTCTACGGATTATGTACTTTTTGAAGTCCCTTATCAAAGAAAAAAATTACACGTCAAAATAGGCAGTATGTTCTTAAACTTTTGCATGCCATAATGGGCGAATCGTAACAACAACAACAATAAACAAAAACAACACAGTAAACAATAAACATATGAATATCATGAAAATAAACTGGCGTAGTTTCGATAGGATATAATTTGTAGTGCTGAGAATTTATTGTCAAATCTTTAGTTCAAATCGTGAATTATGATTGTCGCTCTGCAAACCTTAATATACTTTCGCCAGTCTTTGCTTAGTGTTTTGGAACGACTGATTGGGCCTTACTACATACGTTTCAGTTTTTTACCAAATAAAGACAATGATTTGGATGATGAAGACTCGGAAGAACAAGTATTTGCTGAATATGATGATGAAAAAGGGGTAGTTTTCTTCCCACCGATGTACGTACAACGCTATGCCGCAGTCAATGACTGCCTTTTGGATGAACGATGGAGTGGAAAATTACAAAAGGTATACTAATTTGTCTGATTCTACTTAAATATAATATTTATGTTATTGCTTTAAACTGACTCATTTGCTTAATATACATTCCGAATTGTGGAAAGCTTATACAGTAGAAAGTAAGGCTATTAAATTATTAACTATTTTAGATTGGTTGAAATATCACCAATAGAAATCTATTTGGGTTGGCTATAGATATCCAGTACTTGATTATAATAATGTTTTTAGTCTTGGAGGTGTGTTAGGGTTAAGCTTGAACCTATTAAACTGTTTTTAGATGTTGGAAATGCGTTTTGAATTGATTACGAAAAATATAAATTTCACTAAAAATTGCTAAAGCAAAAGTAGACTGCTAAAGTAGACGTCCGGTACTTGATTTTTTAATTTTGTTTTAAATTTAGGAGGTTTATCAGGGTTAAACTCGTACCTTTTACACTGTTTTTGGATTTTTATTATATAAATAATATAAATAAATATAGTCAAAAATTTATTTCACTAACAACGGCAACCAATAAGCCGAAGCTGTGGAGATGAACATGAGTGCCTGCAATTTGTTATGCAAGGGCGAAGGCACTGCACTTCCCACAGCGGTGAAGCTGTTTACTTGTAACTTTAGGTCCTGTGTAAAAGTGAGGTTATGATTTTACAAAAAAAAAAAATTATTACTCATAAACTATAAATTTCTGCAAGAAGGGAAAGGTATAGTTTATGAGTAATGAAAGGCTTCTCCTGAACCTAGCTAGCAGTCAGCCGCCGTAGAGTCTAGAGGTAGTCATATGTGTAGAGGCGAAACACGTGTCGTATTATCGTCGATGGTGTGTCTTACCTGTAATAGTGGTGTTAGAAGTAGTGGTGCCGGGAGTAGTGGCATTGGGGGTAGTGGTGCTGGGACTAGTGGTGACGAAGTTAGTGCATGCAATTGAGGAAGGGCGAGAGGTGCTTTTCAATCAAGGTAAGACACATCATTGTATTTAGTTAGCGGAAGGTTGCATAATAATTAATATTTTTATTTTAATGGATTTCTGCAAAGTAACGCCTGATTTGTTTTCCCTATGCATAACTACGTCCAATTAATTGATATTGTTTTGTTTTCAGGTTGTCGACTTAGGCTATCATGATATGAGTTTTATAAAATATTTGAAGGAAGTGCCTGGAGTAGAACATATACTAGGTGTAGACATTGAAACTGTGCCATTGCGGTGTTCATCTGATTTGCTTGCTAATGGAGAATTTGCAAACAAACGAGAAACACCATTACAGATAACCGTATGAAATTTTATTAGATTATTTCTGTAATAATAAAAGAAAATATTTCAAAGACACGTAAATTTCGCCAACACGCATTGGGAGAGCGCGGCGGACATTTCCCTGCACTAAAACCCCCTTAGAAATGAGGGCCCTATGCCCAGCGGTGGGATGTATATACGCTCTAACTTTATCTTTACTTCTTATTGTCATAAGGTATAAGACACTATCCGTGGCGGCCTTATGGCGGTGTAAGCGGTGCGACTACACCGGACGCTGTCATCGGGTAGGGTGCGGAAATCAACAGAAACGCTATACCGGGCGACCGGTGCTCGATCCAACTCACTCACTTTTATCACTGACATTCCGTTTTGGTGACACTAATAAAGAAGTCGAAATACGAGAGTATATTGTTGCTTACAAGCCTGTAAGACTCTTCAGGAGAAGGACTCACTGGCCTCTTTCCTAATGTAATTGTACAAGACTGACCTAGACTAATTGATTGGCGAGGTCAAGGGAGTCAATCAAGGGGTTCAATGGAATGAAAAAGGCAGGAATAATTAAAGGTGTCCAAACCAAAATTACGAATCAGGGTTCTCTAGCATTTTTCAATCTATGTAGAAGGTTCATAGTTTGAATTTATTGATAGCTGATGCAGACAAAACTTATGTTAAATCAGCTTTTTTCCGTAAAAAGACTGTACTCTCTAGATCATCAATGCGATATCATCATTACAGCACTTCACAAGTCCATTGCTGAACATAGGCCTTCTCCAAGGTATACCACAAAGCATGGTCCTGAGCCAACTGCATCCATCGACTTCCTGCATGTCTTACCAGGTCGTCACTCCATCTAGTGAGGGATCGTCCTACACTTCGCCTACTGGTACGAGGCTGCCACTCGAGAACCTTTTTTCCCCAACGGTTGTCGGTTCTTCGAGCTATATGGCCGGCCCATTGCCATTTCAGCTTAATAATCCGTTGGGCTATGTCGGTTCCTCTGGTTCTACTGCAGATATCCTCATTTCTAAGTTTATCATGCAGAGAAAGTCGGAGCATAGCTCTCTCCATAGCTCGCTGAGCGACTTTTAGCGTCCTCATATGGCCAGCAGTGAAGGACCACGTCTCGGTCCCGTAGATCATCACTGGCAACACGCACTGGTTGTACAACTTAGTTTTCAGGTTTTGAGGTATACCTGACGAGAAGATGCGTCGTAATTTCCCGAACGCTGCCCAGCCAAGTTGAATCCGTCGATTGACCTCTCGGTCGAAGTTGAACTTACCTAGTCGGTCTATTTGTCCCAGGTAAACTCGTCAACAACTTCGAGCTTAGAGCTCCCAACAACTACCGGTATAGGTGTGACATTGATTAAACATGATCTTTGTTTTGTCCATGTTCATCTTAAGACCTAACCGTTGAGAGGCACTATAGAGGTCATTGAGCATAGTGCTTAAGTCCTCCAGCGATTCTGCCATAAGGACTATATCGTCGGCAAATCGAAGGTGAGTGATGTACTCGCCATTGTTATTAATACCGTATCTTTTCCAGTCCAGTAGCTTGAAAATGTCTTCCAATACAGCGGTGAAGAGTTTCGGGGAAATGACGTTACCCTGTCTTACACCTCTCTGCAGTTGGATAGGTTTCGTACTCTGGTTCTGTACTCGGATAGTCATCGTAGCTCTACTGTACAAACACTTCAGCACTTCAATATACCGACAGTCAACTTGGCACCGCTGAAGAGACTGTACCACCGACCAAATTTCGACTGAATCAAAGGCTTCTCATAGTCCACATACGCCAGGCAAAGTGGCAGATTGTACTCTGCCGTCTATGGTATATAGTAATGTGATCTATGGTACTAAAGCCTTTTCGGAAACCGGCTTGTTCGGGAGGCTGGAAGTCGTCGAGTCTGCGTGTGAGACGATTCGTAATGACTCTCGAAAACAGCACGTAGACGCGGCTCAGAAGGGATATCGGTCTGTAGTTCTTCAAGAGGGCGTTGTCACCTTTCTTGTAGAACAAGACCACCGCACTTCTGCTCCACGACTCCGGAGTAGTGCCACCATGGAGGACGGAATTAAGGAGCCTCTGAAGGACTTCAAGTACCGGTTTTCCACCCGCTTTCAGAAGCTCCGCTGTAATTCTTACCTCGCCCGGGGACTTGCCGTTTTTAAGGTGCTGGAGAGCCATTCTAATCTCGCTCAGACTGACGTCCGCGATATCATCGGAATAGTGTTGGATAAAACTTGCTCTTGGATTGTTACTCACACTTGTGTGTGGCTCCAACAATGATGTGTACAGCTGCCCGTAGAACCTCTCAATCTCACTCAGAATCTCAGGTGTCCCGGAAACGATGCTGTCACACTCAGTCTTCAGCTTTGACAGCTCTTGGCAGACAGATCTTTGGCAAAGGCTTTGGAGCCCTGGTTCCGCTCGATTGCTTCTTCATTACGAGCAGTATTAAATTTGCGTAAGTCTCGCCGCATGCATTTGGAGATCCGTCTGTTCAGTTGCCTGTATGCTGTCAAATCTGTTGACGATTGCAGCCTCATCTCCCGTCTAACAGCCATGAGATTAAAAGTGTGATTGGAGAGTTTTTGTTTTCTTCTGCGGCAGGTCTTGCAAAACTTAGCTCCGACCGCATGGACACTTTCCACGAGCTTGTAATTCATATCGTCCACTGCATTGCAATCTTCTAGGCACTGAAAGCGGTTACGTAACTCTAGCTGAAAGGTTTCGGGATTCTGGATTAGAGCACGAGTGGGACAGAGCATTGACTTCATTAGACGAAACCTCTCCAACTTAACGTTTATGTTCAGTGTGCCTGTAACCATTCAGTGATCGCTGCCAGTTTTCACCCTTGCGATCACTGAGACATCACTGAATAGTTGGCGTCTGGTCGTCATAATGAAGTCAATCTCATTTTTTGTCGAACCGTCAATCAATTCCGATATCAAAAATCAAACCGTCAGTCAATCAAAAAATCAATGTGATAGGTAGAAATTAAATTATTTCGAATTTATTAAAAAAATTACAAGCACAAAGATTAGAAAGGCTTTTTCATCAATTTGTTGTTGGTAGTTCCTTTATCTTTTTAAAGACTGTTATTATTTCTCATCTGTACAACTTGTAACCACAGCGGGGCAAGCAGTGACGTTTTTTTTATAGAAGAATGAGAAAACTTGCATGCGGCTCACCTGATGGTAAGTGACTAAGGCAGCCCATAAATAACTGCAACATCAGATGAATTGCAGGTGCGTTACCGGCCTTTTTGAAAGGAATACTCTTTTCATGAAGATTGCTATGTCATGAGCGACAAACAATGTGCTTGCCCCGTATATACACCCGTATTTTATTTGGTACGTCTAATACTATTTATAATCAGGAATAAGCAACTGTATAGTATAGGAACATTAAGGTTTTTGTATTTGAAGGGGTGCCATTTTTAAATATGGCTTTATCTAAAAATTTTGCTAGGGGCCGCCACCGGACACTATAGTAGTGTGAAATAATAATAAATGATGGAAATTGAAATAATTTGATGTTATGTATGAAGTTTAACACATTAATACCTACATATTTAAATATAGTACCTACATTTTTATACTTTTCAGTTATTTCAAGGCAATGCAGCCGATCCGGACTATAGACTAATAGGTTGTGATGCTGTTGTTGCAATAGAGATGATTGAACACATGATGCCTCATGACCTAGATAGGCTAGTCCATAATATTTTTGGTTTCATCCAACCTTGGATAGCTGTCATCACAACTCCAAATGCTGACTTCAATGCACTATTTAAATCCATGGAGAAAAATGGGCTCAGAAGATGGGATCACTTATTTGAATGGACTAGGGAGCAATTCAATGACTGGTATTTAATAAAGTTATATTTTAATTTCATATTACCGATACTAGTAGTTTTTATAAATTATATATTACTGCATTTTGCACTGTAAATACGTCAATATCTTTTCCTGAGAAATTTATCTTATATGTTTATTAATGAATGATATATTATGTTGATGATATTTCAAGTTTATTCAAAAAAATGAATATTAATTATAATTTATATTAAAGGTGCAGTAACATTGTGACTCGGTATCCAAACTATACAGTGTCTTGTAAAGGTATTGGACCTGGACCACCTGGAACCCTACATCATGGCTGTTGTAGTCAACTTGCCCTTTTCATCTCTAATAACTATCATAAGCAACAAGATTTAACTATTGATAGCATGGCCTTGGTCAAAAGTAAGTTTTATATATTGTATGGAATGTTTATTGATTAAAATATATTTTAGGAAAACTTATAAAAGTTCTGAATAAACTATTTCATTGTCATTTATGTTTTTCTATGCATAATATATATTCTCTATGAGGATATCCGGGCAGCATATAGTCCATACAAACATATTCCTCTGTTTTCTTCATGGATGAATGACAGTATAGTAAATATTTTACACTACAATCTACCTATTATATTGACGGCTCCGTGGTTCAGTGGTTTAGCAATGAGCTGCTGCGCTAAGAGCTGCTGCGCTAAGAGCTGCTGGTTCGATTCCCGCACGGAACAATCATTTGTAGGCAATACAAATACACACAGTATTTGTATGGCCTACAAATGATTGTTCCGTGTCTGGATGTTTGTCCT
Source organism: Parnassius apollo (assembly GCA_907164705.1). Taxonomy (NCBI): domain Eukaryota; kingdom Metazoa; phylum Arthropoda; class Insecta; order Lepidoptera; family Papilionidae; genus Parnassius; species Parnassius apollo. Next base: position 1,631,026 of record CAJQZP010001367.1, read on the forward strand.
TGTGAAATTTATGTATGTAAACTGCCCCCACGTTATGGGAGAAAATCCTAGTGTGGAGGTAACATTTTTTAAAACAAAAAAATTGATGATTTCTTCAATTTTACTTAAGAATAATGCAGTTTGCAGTATGAACTACAGTTGTTTCTCTTGGCTGTCTAGCTCGTTCTTTCGGATACAGTGCGACAGTAAGGCATCGTTAAAAATACATTAATAATAAATAATCATACCTTTTAATAAATAGATATTTTTAAACATATTGTTAAAAAAAAAAGTGGCTACTGAAATACTTATCACTAGACTAGATTAAACTTACAAATAAACTGTTATATTAGTAAGCATGTTTTTTTATATGATAGGGTGACAAAGGAGCTCACAGTCCACCTGATGGTAAGTGGTTGCTGTGGCCCATAGACATCTACATCTATCCTCGATTACGAATCAAAATGCAGATGCGTTGTCACCCGTGAGGACTAAGATGGAATGCCTCGTTTCCAGTAAAAAAGGGTCTCCGGTTCTCTACACTCACCATATGAAACACAGCAGCATTAAGCTACCATTTTACGCTGGTATTCTGTGAGAGCGTGGTTCTTCCCCGGTCGAGCCGACCCATTCGTGCTACAACTATACTACCAATATAACTGCAGCATGGCTCTACCACGTATAAAAGATAGAATAAAAATACCCTTAATTAATATTTCAGATGGTCCAATTACAAGTAACTTCTGTGATATGGAAGGAAGCTGGGAATATACAGATACTTTGGGAGAGAACAATATGCTGTATGCTCCAACCAAGTAACTATTTTGTTTTTAAAAATTGTAGTCATTACCCCAAATATATTAGTTCCTTCCATTTAGCTCGGAATGAATCTTCAAATAATCATACACACCTATATAACTATATGTGTATTACATTATTATGTGTGTCTATTACAGCCTGATGGTAAAACCAGTTAGTTGAGCAGCTAGCTCTTTAGGTAAATGCCAACGTTTTAATTGACTTCGAATAATTTTTTTAAAGCGGTAGGACTCATTTTTTGTCTAAGATTCCGTCTGATTAGATACCGTCTTTTTACCTATTTCGGCCGCTAACAGCAGTGCCTGCAATGCTGTGTTTTTTATTATTAACTGGCTTTACGGCTCTGGGTTCTAGCCTTTCTGAGCCTCAATGCTGTGTTTCACTTAAGAGAACACAGAGCTGAAATCATTACAGACCTTCCACTTTATTCTTCAGATATATCATTAGGTGGAATTTCTAAGTTTGTTTGTTCCTTCGATTTTATAAAGAAACAACAATGTTTAGCCAGCTGTTTATTACAGTGTGCCTTGTGTTTGATAGAATTTTAGTTTTCATTTAACTCTGAATATGTTACATCTGTTAAAGGCAAATGTTTTGTTTTTAAAATAAGTTGTAATAATTCTTTCTAGAGCAAATTTCGCATAAGTTTTCATTATATAAAGTATTTATTAATAATTTGTATTAATTTTCATAAATATGTATAATGTAGATACTGATATTAATAGCAACGCTTTTAAGGTGCCTTTACTACTATATACTCTTTTTATACTTTCTTAGTGCAGACTCCATTTCTGGGTTTCTATACCCTGAGAAACAGTCATGTATGACTATTATGATTACCACCATACCATCGCCTTTGGATACGCTGGAGTACAGGGATAAAACTGCGCAGTGTAACATAGATCGAGAGATTAGTAGAAGCTATCTCATGTTTGATGAGGACTTCTGTGCTAGCGTCCTGGTACCGCGAAGACGGGTCATTAATAAAATATATAATATTGAAGATGTTTCTAGCAGGTTACTTTTTAAATGAAAATAAATATTAATGTAGTAGTGTAAATAACACATTGTATCTAAGTAAGTATTTAGTTAACAATTTAGTTGTTCGGTTTTTGCTTTACCAAAGTTGCATCCGTTACCTTATTGATTTTAGTTGCTATTATAATGAGTGAGCAGTGAGCGCACGACACAGGCGCACGCGTATAGCTAAACGTTTGCATTCTTGTTTACGTATCTACTATCTACGTCATACGACATACAAGATATATCACCAACCTTTTTTCTTCGTAACTGTAGTCGTTGATACTGTTACTCCAAGATTATCTGTGAATCATGTTCAAATGAGTACAATGATGGAGCGCAATGTTATGTTTGTAAAAAACACTACGACTTTGGTTGTGCTGGTATAACGGAGCGAGGTTTTCGAAAACTTACTAGCAGATCGAAGAGCTCAATGGAAATGCGTTCAGTGCAAAAAGGTTTCCTTCAGCCCCTCCCGTCCAAGTTCTGAAGCCACTCCTGGTGGCAATTCTGGTGGGGAGTGCGACCTTGGATGTTATTCTTAAGGATATTCGTGAGATGAAGAAGCTAATCACAACACAAGTCTTATCGAAGACATCAAATCTATTAAAATTGAATTAATCCATCTGAAGGAATCTTGTGAGTACAACAGTAGTTCACTTAAATCTTTTCAAGATCAAGTCTCCAGTTTGGAATGTGGTGTACCTCAGATAGAAAAGATTCAAAATTCTCTCGCTGTGGCCAACAAGGAAATAGCTAATCTTAAAAGTCTTATTGAGACCAATGAACAATGGTCACGGCTTAGTAATGTTAAGGTAAAGGGCATCCCCCTAAAGCCCAATGAAAACCTATTTGTAATTGCGGAGTCTATGGGTAAAAAATGGGTATTGGGTATGAATTACAAAAATCTCAAATCAATTACATATCCCGAGTACCAATGTAATTAATACCAAAGAGAAGGCCATCATTATCAATTTCATAAATCGTTATGTCAAAGAAGAATTTGTAGCAGCTGCACGCGCCTGCAAAACTCTAGAGGCTAGGATGTTGGATTTGGAGGCAATCGTCAACGCGTTTTCGTAAATGACACCCAGCACAAAAAACTTCTTACCAAAACAAGACCTTAGCAAAAGACTGAGGTTATTCTTATATCTGGGTCAAATACGGAAAAATTCATATTCGTAAAAATGATACTTCGCCGGTTTTAATTATTACTGATTATTGGATTGGCTGATTTAAACAAAATAGCTTAATCTAATTTTTATTAATGTCTCTTTAAATTACTTCTTTTAATTTTATTAACTATTCTTACGTCTGTATAATTAACTTTTACTTTTATGAAATTACGAAGTTGTTTTTAAAAAGTTACAAAATCTTGTTACCCCTGCCTTACCTGCTTCGTTGATGCATCGCTATTTGTTAAAATTGCCTATCGGTTATCAGTTGCTTGCTTCTGTTGACGGTCGCTTAAGTATGCATCATATTTTGCACTCATTAGATGATACAGTTTTATTTTTTCTACCCGTTTGTAAATATTATATGCCAAATTATTATAGTTTTAGTGAATTTTTAAATATTGTTATATTGTTTACTAATTTTATTAACGGGTTTTTGTAATATGACGGGAGATATATATTCCTTTATTGTAGTAAAATTATTTTGGTTATTGATAGGCTTAAAAATGGCTATACTACATAATACTAGTGTACGTGTGTGGCAGTGACAACCTGAGAATATATTATCAAAACGCAAGAGGCTTGCGCACTAAACTGACATATTTTATCGTAATATTCTTTTATGTGATTATGAAATAATATTAATTACGGAGACATGGCTCCTGGACAGAATTAGTGATACGGAATTATTTGATAATCGATACGTTGTATGGCGGCGTGATAGGAATTACACAGTTACTGGTCAGAAATACGGTGGTGGCGTTTTGATTGCGACGCTCGAAAGATCGAGAAGCTATCCCGCAGCCTTCCTTTCATTCAAGTGCTGAGGACCTATGGTTAACGTTATCTATTCACCATATTACCCATAAAAACGCAAGAACTTGCATTTTTTCTATCTTATATTTGTGTAACGAAAATCGGGGTCTCAGTTTTACTGCACAACTTCAAAATTATTTGCACTCGGTTAGCGAAGTTGTCATGAGTCACTTGGACGATAGCTTTTTATTAGTTGGCGACTTTAATATTAGTGATATTATATGAGTGCCTGACATCGACGCCGCCGACGGTTCATTTTTAGGTACAAATATTCTTTCGGGAAATGAAATTTTATTAATAGATGAATTAAGCTCCCTAAATTTGAGACAACTTAATGGTATAAAAAATGCCCATGGCAGGATTCTTGACCTTGTTTTTTTCTAGCGGCGCTGTAACCGTTCGTGATTAAGTGGAGATTCTCTTATTCCTGTTGATCCTTGTCATGGTGCCCTTCTAATATCTTGATTACGTTGATTGTGATTCATTAAATAGCAATTCTCGCCTTAAGTTCTTATATCATAAAGGTGACTATTATTCATTAAATGGTAAGATTGCCAATATCCAATGGGGTGAAGTTATGTCTCCGTTATCCTTAGATGAATCTGTTCAATATTTTTATAGCACACTCACGTCACTTAGAGATAAATATATCCCCTCAAAATTAATTGTTGCCGACACTTATCCTAAATGGTATACAGCACCACTTAAAAAAGCTATTAAAGAAAAACATAAATTTTTACGTAAATTTAGGATCTATGGCTGTAGGCATGACAATGAAACTTTTAAACTACGAGGGCGGCACTGAAAATTTCGGGAATCAAGGAGGTAACACAACATTACTATTTAAAAATGTATTTATTGTTTTTCGAAGTATTCTCCGCGAAATTTGACACATTTTTCCATACGATGGAACCAATCATTGAAGCAACCATTCCATTCGGAAGTTTGGGTCTCCAAAATGGCCGTTTTGTAGGTGTCCACAGCTTCTTCAGGTGATGAAAATCTCTGTCCACGCAAATTATTCTTTATTTTAGGGAAAGTATAGAAATCATTTGGGCTTAGGTCGGGGCTGTACGGCGGATGGTCTAATAATTCTATGTTTTCTTGCTCTAAAAACTCTTTTGTTCTGTGTGCGGTGTGAGATCTTGCATTGTCGCGATGGAGGATGATGCTGCGGTTGCAGTTCTCTTTACGGAGTTCAGAAATGACCTGTGGCAAACAAATGCTAGCATACCATTCTGCATTAACCGTTCTTTGTCCCTCAAGAGCCGTAGATGCACAGACCGCGGCCCGCCGGTCGAATACTGGTGGCCCGCTAACAGCAAAAATAATATTCTCGTACATTCGAAAAATATTAAATTATATTCCAGAATAAATCCAAAAAAAAAAAATATGTTCGAAAAGTAATTTGAATCTCGCGCGCGCGCTCTTAAGTGCGCTTATCGTTGCGCCGTGCATGCGTCGGTAACAGCGGTCGGTAATGTTCGTGCTGATCTCGGTTAAATTCGTTTTCTTGAGGAACCGCCGCGGCCGGCGGCGCGGCGACAACGGCAGCGCGGTGGCGGCTTATCCACGGGTTATATTGTAAGAGCAAGCGAGATAGCAATAGTCCCGAATTCCCGATTGCTCGCGTAGGTAGATACACGAAGCTTCCAGAGTCGGTTTCGTGATTTCTCCAGACAGTTTTCGACTTCATACGCGCGGTATAAAAGCCACGCTAACCGCAGCGACCGACAGTTCGGTTTTAATTTGAGTGAAGTGTCAATAGTTCTAGTGTAGATTTTAACTCGACTAACCGGTGTCATATATTTTGATCCACATTCAACGTAGATTTCCCCTCAAGTGCCGTGTATAATTGTGTTGTGAAATCGTAAGTAAAACTCTGTTATTAATTAGGGGGATAAGTCGCTCGCGTCCGTAGGCTTTGACCACCTAATCCTAGGCCCACCCTACACGTGTCCCCCGGGTGGTGCTAAATGAGCGACAAGCCGATAGCACAGACTCGGCTCCTCGCCGTGGTAGCGGCGTTAAATATACCACCCCATTCGCACCATGAGGAATCAAAGTAAAGAAATGGCCCCGAGTTCCCGGCGCCCCTTTAATGGGGCAGGGGTGCGAAGAATCTCCGGGAGGAAAACCGGCGACGAGGCTCGCCACCCGTCACGTTCTGTCTCCCGGAGGGGCGAAAAGTGGATTGCAGAGGCCCGTCTGGCTACGTTGAATGTATGTGGAGCAATGAATGATAAAATGGGTGAAGTATGCGAGGTGATGTATGATAGAGGAATAGATTTGTTATGTGTAAATGAGACGAAACGGAAGGGGAAGGATGTCACTACACATGGCATGTATACCGCATACTGGTCTGGTGTAGACGAGCTCGAGCGGGCATGCCAGGGAGTAGGGATCATCCTATCAGAAAGAATGGTGCAATGTGTGAAAGAGTATGAATGTGTAAGCCCAAGACTGCTATGGATACGATTGAAAGTGGGCTTAAAGAAGTTGTTTGTACTAGGGGTCTACGCCCCAGACATGTCTAAGCCCACTCATATCCGAGAGCAGTTTTGGGAAATGGTAAGGATGGTATTAATGAAATGTAAGGGAAATGAAAATGTTGTTATGCTAGGAGATTTTAATGGAAGAGTTGGGGTGAGGAGGCTTGGTTATGAAAGGATATTGGGAACGTTTGGTGATGAAAGTATAAATGAGAATGGTGAAAGCCTCCTCACTGTATGTATGGAAAAGAATCTTTTTGTGACGAACACTTTCTTTCGCCACAAGAGGATTCACATGTACACTTGGGAAAGAGGTGATGATAGAAGCATGATAGATTTCATAATTGTGGATGAAAGATTGAGGGGCGCAGTGGTGGATACAAGGGTTTACCGGGGGTCAAACGTAGGAACGGATCATTTTTTGGTTTTATGCCGAATTAATGGTCTATTCAGGCGGTGGCGCCATCGGTCATCCGTGTCTACCACTGCGTTACAGCGTATTAGAACAGAAAGATTACAAGATGAAGGTGAGAAAAACAAGTTTAAATGTAGACTGAAAGAAAACGTAAGTGGTTTGGATGAATTATGTATGAATGAGTTAGACTTGGAGAATGTATGGCAAAATGTTCAGAAAGGTTTAGTAGATGCAGCTACCGAAGTATGTGGTGTTAGTAAAAGAAAGAATGAAAGGAAAAATAATACGTTATGGTGGGATGATGAGATACGTACGGAAGTTGAAGCAAAGAAGAGAGCATGGCTAGATTTACTAGCAACTAAGGCTGGTAATTCAAGCGGTACGAATGATGATTTTGAAAGAAAAAAGGCAGTCTTTAGACATCTAAATAAAAGAGTAAAAGAAGTAGTTGAAAGGAAAAAGCAAGAAAGAACGGATAAGAATGATAGAAGAATATCGGATAACTTCCAGGCAAATATTAAAATGTTCTGGAAACTCGTAAGAACTGCCAGGGGATGTTCAAAACAGCCTATAATGAATGCTATAAGAGATGAGAATGGCTATATTCTGAATGATGAAGTTTTGAGTTTAAAGAGATGGAAGGAATATTTTGAAAGCATGTTTATGAGTGAGGAGACAACGTATGAACTGAATGAAATAGGAACTCCGAAAGAAGAGGAAGAAGGTAGCGAGATAAGTATAGATGAAATAATGAAAGCAATGAGAAGCATGAAAGCAGGTAAGGCTGCCGGATATGATAGAGTTTCACTCGAAATGCTAAGGGCTGGAGAGGAAGTGGTGGCAGGCCTGCTGCACACCTTGTTTAATTTATGCTGGGAACTGAAGCGGGTACCGGGAGACTGGTGCAAAGCCGTGATAGTCCCAGTATATAAGGGAAAAGGGTCGCAGCAGGACTGTAAAAACTACCGCGGTATCAGCCTTCTTAGCATCGTGGGAAAACTGTATGCCAAGGTACTAATTGAAAGGGTCATGAAAGAAACCGATGGAAAAATTTGGGATGTGCAAGCGGGATTTAGAAAGGGAATGGGATGTACAGATCAAGTCTTCTCCATGCGCATGATCGCGGAGAAGTTTTTGGCCAAAAACCAAAAGGTTTTTTGTGCGTTCATGGACTTGGAGAAGGCCTATGACAGAGTGGATAGGAATGTGCTATGGCAAACACTGAACTCATTTGGGTTGAGCGCTGGCTTGATACAGGCATTGGAATCTCTTTATAGGGACTCTAGTGCTTGTGTTAGGATCAACGGGGTCTACTCGGACTGGTTTGGCATCCATAAAGGTGTCAGACAGGGCTGTGTGGCTTCCCCGTGGTTGTTCAACCTATTTATGGACAGTTGTTTGCAAAATTTGAAAGTTGAAGAATGCGGATTAAGAATGGGTGAGTTAACCATCAAATGCCTTTTGTACGCCGATGATCAAGTTATTCTTGCGTCGTCGGCGGCTGAGTTGCAAATGATGGTTACATTAATGAACAGATCATTAAAAGAAAGGGGTATGAAAGTGAACGCAAGTAAGACAAAAATTATGGTTTTTGAAAGAGATGAAAGTAAAACGATATGTGAAATAAGAATAGAAGGGGAGTTGATCGAGCAAGTAGATGAGTTTGTATATTTGGGTTGCGTATTTAGCAGGGATGGGAGATATGATAAGGATATAGAACGACGAGTGAACGCAGGAAACAGAGTAAATGGAGCCCTGCACTCTATTGTGAAGAGTCAAAATGTGTCAAAAAAAGGCACGTATGGCAATTCACAATGCTGTGTTGGTCCCTACTTTAACGTATGGTAGTGAAAGTTGGGTATGGCAGAAGAAGCACGAGAGTAGAATAAATGCAGTAGAAATGAGGTCGTTAAGGAGTATGTTAGGGCTGAATCTGAATGACAGGGTGAAAAATTGTGTGATAAGAGAAGAGTGTGGTTTGCAAGATGATGTTGTGACCAGGATTAAGAAAGGAATGCTTCGGTGGTTTGGTCATGTGGAAAGAATGGATGAGGAAAGAGTGACAAAGAAAATTTATGTTGCAGAAGTGAATGGCAGAGTCGGAAAGGGACGTCCTAGGCGAAAATTTATCGACCAAATTGGCGATTTATTGAAAACGGGCCAAATTAGGAGTACCCTTAACCGACGAGCATGCATGCGTAGGTGTATGGATGTGAAGGAGGCGAGAGAGGTGTGTCAGGATCGTGCCAAATGGAAGTCTGTAGTCTCTGCCTACCCCTCTGGGTGACAGGCGTGAGTGTTTATGTTTATGTTTTTATGTATGTGTTATTAATAAGTTTTTCCCTACCTATTTAATCAATTATTTTTGGTAATTTAAAAAAAGGATGGATAATTTAAGTAGGTATTGTAATTGTTTTTAGGTGCAGTGTTAATCCTAGCCAGGATTAGAATGCAACATGGACAAGCCAGGACCTAGTAAAAAACGTACGGTTAAAGATGAAAATCGGCAGTTTCAAGAAATTTGGACTGAGAAATACTTTTTTGTATGGTCGCATAACAAAGTCGTTTGTTTAATTTGCAAGAATTCTGTTGCGATTTCAAAGGAATATAATGTAAAAAAGCACTATGAAACGCAGCATCCTATTTTTACCATGTTTACAGGCGAATTAAGAAAGCAAAAAATGTCTTTAAAACGGGAGCATATTGGTCAGCAAGCTATGTTTACAAAACCCATTCAAGATTCAGAAACAGCTACAGAAGTTAGTTATGAAATTTCTCGAATGATAGCAAACCGAAGTTGCCCCTTCAATGATGGGGTTTTGTAAAAGAATGCATAGAAATTGCCGCTAAGAAAATGTGTCTAGAAGCAGCAAAAAGTTTGAGAAAATTCAACTGAATCGTATAACTATCCAAAGACGAATTATGTCTTTGTCAGGTAATATTGCGGAACAATTAAATGAAAAAACTAAGATCATTGAATTTTTTTTCATTAGCACTCGACGAATCCCCTTATATTAGTTCCACAGCTCAACTTCTGATATTCATACGAGATGTTACTCAAGATTTTGAAGTCTTAGAAGAGTTATTAGGAATGTGTTCATTGAAAGGTCAAACCAGAGGAATTGATATACTCAACGTACTTTTGGATGAGTGTTCAAAAACTGATTTGGACTTATCAAAATTATCGGGAGTTGCGACTGACGGTGCTCCTTCGATGATTGGTGTTAATTCTGGGCTAGTTACTTTGCTGAAAAAGCATCTGCAAGAAAAAAAAAACATAAACTTCACTGCATTATACACCAAGAAGTCCTCTGTTCTAAAAAAATTGAATTTCAAAATGTCATGAAAGTGGTAGTTTCGACTGTAAATTTCATAAAATCACGTGGATTCAATCACAGGCAATTCAAACAATTCCTTGAGGACATCGAAAGCGAATATGGAGATTTACTGTATTATATAGAAGTAGTAGTAGGGTGGCTAAGTCGTGGATTGACACTGGAACGATTTCTAAATTTATTAGAAGAAATTGGAATATTTCTGGCGGAAAAGCAAAGGGATGTCCCGGAACTTAAAAATCCTGATTGGCTGTGTGATTTGGCTTTTTTAGTTGATATTACAAATCATTTGAATGTCTTGAACACACGGCTTCAAGGCAAAAATCAACTGATATCCCAGCTCTACGCTCATGTATCATCCTTTCAATGCAAGCTGACACTTTTCAGATCACAATTGAATTCTGGAAATTACAATCATTTTCCGAATTATAAGAAAATGGCTGAAAAATTCAACAAAACTGCGATTAATTTCAGTTATGTAGAAAAGCTAGATATTTTGATTCAATCTTTTCAAGACAGATTTTCGGAGTTTAAAAAAAGTGAAACCTCTGTTGGACATATTCAGCAAGCCTTTCACGATTTCAGTTGAAAATGCGCCAGAGTCAATGCAGTTAGAAATTATCGACATTCAAATTGACCAAGATTTACGCAACAAATTCAACGAAGGAGACTTGCTGAACTTTTACCGCTGCATTGATAAAAATACGTACAAAGAGTTGCGCATAAACGCTCTGAAATGTGCCAGCTTATTTGGTTCTACCTATATATGTAAACAAACCTTTTCAATACTAAATAATAATAAAACAAAAAATCGAAACCGCCTTGTTAATGAAAGTTTGGAAGCAGTTTTACGTGTTGCTACACATAAATTTGAGCCAAATATAAAAAAAGATTGTAAGCACTATGCAGTGCCACGCTTCAAATTAATAAATTCTTTTCAATTTTAATACATTATTATCAATTCTTTATTGTCTCTAATTACCTATACTTCTGGCGGCCCTCCATCAGTTCATAATTTGCCCGAGTGGCCCCTAGTCTTAATAAGTCTGTGCATCACTGCTTAAGAGGAATAGTCGTAACATGGCCGGTTTTGGAGACAAACGTGGCCACCATTTTTTTTGCAACACTCCGTGAACGAACAATTTTTGTTGGCTTTAATTCATTTTCAAATGAAATTGTATACTTGGGGGAGTGCTTTCAACGGGATGGAAGATGTGATTTAGATGTGGATAGGCGTGTCGCTGCCGGAAACAAAGTCAATGGTGCCCTGAATGCATTAGTAAAAAGGCAAGGCGTGGTGAAGAGTGCACGCCTTGCAATACATAATGCAGTGTTGGTACCGACTTTGTTATATGGCAGCGAAACCTGGGTATGCCAGAAGAAGCATAAAAGCAAGTTGAATGCAGTGGAGATGCGATCTCTTCGTAAAATGTGTGGCGTTACCTTAGCCGACCGAAAGCGAAACGAAGAGATTCGCAATATGGCAGGATTGAAAGATGACCTTATCACAAAAATTGATAGGGGCGTACTCCAATGGTTTGGGCACGTTGAACGAATGAGTGAAGACCGAATGGTGAAGAAAATATATAGAGCGAAAGTAAATATTAAAAGGTGTCGAGGTAGACCGAGACTAACTTTCGAAGACCATGTGAGCAAATTGCTCGAAGAGGGGAGGGTCAAGAGTACTGGATACCTAGACGTGCATGTATGAAGAAGTTAATGAACCTGAAAGAAGCGAAAGAGGTATGTAAGGATCGTGACACTTGGCGATCTGTTCTCTCTGGCTACCCCGTTAGGGATTGTGCGTGAAGATAAGTAAGTAAGTTTAATTCATTTTCGAACACCCAAACTAGTGACTGGTTTTTTGTATCGGGTTCGTACGCGTATATCCAGGATTCGTCACCTGATACGATGTTGTATACAGCATTTGAGGATCCTGCGCGGAATCTTTCGAGAGTTCTGACGCGCCAAGTAACGCGAGCCGCTTTTTGCTCTTCACAGAGCGAATGTCGTATCCATCGGGAAAACAACCTTTTTTACACCTAATTGTTCATGCAAGATTGTTTGTATTTGACTCATGCCAATGTCTAAAGTTGCCTGAATTTCGCGGTATGTCACATGTCGATCTTCCTCAATCAGCTTACGCACATCATCAACGTTTTTTTGGGTGACTGCAGTTTTTGGACGACCTTGACGGGGATCAGCACTGAGCACACGTCCACGTTGAAATTCAGCTTACCAGCGATAAATTGTGGTTTTGGATGGGGCTTCATCACCAAATGCAGAAATCATCCGGTCAACACACTGTTTTTGTGTTAAACCACTTCGAAAGTCGTAATAAATCATCGCTCTTGAATTTTCTCGAGTCAATTCCATTTTCTCAACGACTAAACAAGTTTGACAAAACCTTGTGACAAGACCGAGAATCTTTTTTTAAATAAATAAATGGTATTCGATTTTTAAAACCAAGAAGTTTTCAATTAAAAAGATTTTAATATGACAGGAACAGTGGAAATATTCCATTCCCGATACTTTTAGTGCAGCCTAGGTATTGCGGGAGCGTGTAAGGAAATTAGAAAAGTTAGCATACCAGTCCTACATAACCTCTGTTGAAAATTCGATTAGTGCAAATCCGAAACACTTCTGGTCGTATATTAAACAAAAATCAAAATCACATTCAATACCTTGTTGTCTCCAATTTGAAGGTTCTGTAAAAAAATGAACTCTGGTGAACTTATCTCTAATGATTTTTCAAACTATTTTCGTTCAAATTTTTTGGTTTCGGGCGATAGTAATACTCAGCTGTCTGAAAATAATTATAATGATTCTCTAGTGTTGCCTCAGTCGAGTGTTGATATCACCTCAATTGATATAAACGAAAATACGGTCAAAACCTGCTTAAAACGTTGGATCCAACGAAATCTACTGGTCCCGATAACATTCCAGCTCACTTTCTTATTAACTGTGCGCATACAATTTGTGTTCCTTTGACTATTTTGTTTAAAAAGTCTCTTGGTACAGGTATTGTTACTACTATCTGGAAGCGTGCATTTATCACGCCTGTCCATAAAAAAGGGTTCCAAGACCGAAGTTACTAATTATCGACCGATTTCCAAGTTATGTATTGTATATAAAGTGTTTGAACGAATTATATATAATCAATTATACGCGGCCCTAAAACATTCATTCAATCCGACTCAACATGATTTTTAAGAGGACGCTCTACTGTTTCAAATCTTGCGCTCTTTAATGCATTTTCGACTGAGGCAATGGACAATCGCCACCAGGTAGATGTCGTTTATACCGATTATAGTAAAGCCTTTGACAGAATACATCCTAATTTGCTATTGCTGAAACTGTCCAAGATCGGTATAAACGGCGATCTGCTTAGGTGGCTTACGTCTTATATAAATAATCGATCACAAGCTGTTGTCGTCAGCAACTACATATCAGGATGGGTAACTGTTCCAAGTGGGGTGCCACAGGGCTTACTTCTGGGTCCGTTATTATTTGTTATTTTTATCAATGACATTACTTATTACCTAAAGAAAGCTCGCTTATTATGTTTTGCCGATGATATGAAGCTATTTCTGAAAATAACCTCAATCGAGGATGCTGAGGCTCTACAAGAAGATCTGTCAAATCTAGAGCGTTATTGCCACCTAAACTTCTTAGATTTGAACCCTTCGAAATGTAGCTTTATATCCTATAGTCGGAAATATAAACCGATTGTCTTTAACTATAAATTGAAAAGTGAAAATCTTAAAAGGGATTCCATTGTTAGAGATCTCGGTGTTCTTCATGATTCCAAATTGATATTTGACGTTCACTTAGGAAGCATTATAACCAAATCTACGAAAGCTCTTGGATTTTTGATGCGTAGCTCTAGGGACTTCACTAAAGCTAAAACTCTAAAGATCCTAAAGATATTGTTCTCTTGTAAGAAGTAATTTGAAGTAGGCATCTCAAATCTGGATTCCAAAAATATCCAAAGTAAGTTTATGCGTTACCTCCATTATAGAACCAATGACTATCGCTATACCTCTGATAATTATATTAGTTATTGTAAAAAACATCACCATCTTCCTCTTGCTATGCGTCGTGAGATTGCTGACCTGACTTTTCTGTTAAAAATAGCTTGTAGTGCTATTGACTGTCCTGAGCTTTTATCTCTACTACATATTAGCTGTCCTGCCAAACCTCTTAGACACAACAAAATTTTAAGTCTGTTTGCATCTACAAATTATAGGCAAATACATTTATATGGCGAGCGAGCAATAATTTCAATAAGCTAGCCAATGAGTTTGACTTCGATTTGTTTAACACTAGTCCTGCGTCAGCTAGGCGCATACTTAATAATGCATTTTTTGGTAGCTCTAAGTAAGATTTACTTTTGTATACGTGTTTATTTTTCTGTTAAAAATAGCTTGTAGTGTTATTGACTGTCCTAAGTATGAGTTGATTTACTTTTATATGTTCAGCCCTTATTTGGCATAAATATGTTGTATTGGATACTTTCGAGTGTTAAATCGTGTTTATCATTGTTGTAAATTCACCTTTGTATCTATCAGTGAGGATCTATAATTGACTTACTGTTGTTATTAGTACTATCTATCCTAATTATAATAGCTGTTGGTCTTCCAAATAAAATAAAATAAAATAAAATAAAAAAAATAAAAAATAATTAACAGAGTAATAAGGTTTACTATTGAATACCAATCACTTGATATCGTCGACTTTTTACATGGGGAAATGCCCACGCATACCTGCTTCGTGGGGTCAATGACGAGTTATATGGGACTTGCACCGACTAAAACCGCATTCTGTTTCACCTACGTCGCATATTTCCTTGGCCACGGTAACGCTTTCGCTTACATCTGCGGCACCACCAGCGCCGGTCGTAGCTTGGGAGAGAACTCTTCTCCATTTTACTGGTCAGGTAAGGCGCACCAAAACATACGCCTTCCTCTGTGTCTTTCAACTCCCCTTTCGCAGCGGATCTCCGTAAGTCAGATACGCGAATGCCTTGAGTCTAGAAAAAACAAAAAACTCAGAAGCACAAGCCTTCCTGACCGAATCTGGTATATAGCTCTGCCGCCGACCAAGTTTCGGGCACTGAGGGTACCACGGAAGAGTGGCACCTCGTAATAACGCAACTCCTCTCCTGGCCCCACCACCAACACATCAGCGCTTCTCCTCCGCTAGAGTCGCGGAGGGGACGAAACTTTTAGGTCCAACACTTCTCTTCTCCCGTGACTTCACATTGGCTGCGGCGAGAACGAGGAGATCCCTCCCGCACAAGTACGTCAACACTAGTGGGCTTGGTAAGCCCAGTCCTCACACGCCGCACTGTTGCAGTGCAACATCAGGCGAGCTTTCGCACTCTCTGGACTATGTAAAGTACATATCGCAATATTTTGTGAGATTTTGGATATATTCTGCTATTAAATTTAATAATCAATTTTTTGAATTAAAAATGGGCTCACTCTTTACTTCCATCTGGCCCGAGGTACGTACCTTTTAATACGCACCTTGAATAGGTTAAGGTTATATGATTTCGGAAAAACAGACTCCTGCAGAGCATTCCGTTTCTTGTCTGTGCGCATTATGAAAGATGACTTATAGCGCTTAGTGCGAATAAGAGGAATATCAACGAAGTATGGATGGCAACCTGCAGTACGTCTGATACTCCGATAGGAAAATGGAGATGGCGGTATGAGCTTATGAAGCTCATGGGTACACTCTCCGAGGTACAATCTGTAGAAGACCGACAAACAAGCAACTTGACGACGGTGAGCTAAGCTGTGAAGCTTTGGCTTCCACCAGTTTTTTGTCACTGATAAGCCTCTTGGCTCTTGTTGCATTGAGTCGTGTGCGGCAAGTTGATATTTTGTTGAGCCTTCCCAAAGGCTACAACACTCCGTGCATGTTCGGACTTGAGCTTTATATTATAAAGTTAGAAGCTGTCCAGGCGTGAAATAACGCTTCGCCTTTTTTTAAATACCCAGATTTTTGGCCGCAGCTCTCGACTCAATTTTAGCGCCAAACTCGTCAAGCTCGAGATGATGAACAGACAGGCCTGTATTTTTGCGGCGTTGAAAGTGGCCAGATTGCCGTGTCACCCCATTGGGATACAAGACTTAAGGTCGCATCCGCTCGACCATGGCCTCTGAGGGAGCATATTAATGTCTTTTGCACTGGACATGAATCTATCAGTGAATGTGTCGTCATCTGCATACCTAAGAATACCTGGTAGAAGTAGGTCATTAATGTGCAGCAGAAAAAGAGTCGCAGAGAGAACAGACCTCTGAGGAACTTCGGCATTATGCATATGCATTAGATCAGAAGAGCCTATTTACTACTATGACTACCCTGATCGACCGTTCACTCAGAAAGTCAGATATCCAGTTGAAAAATTCGGCGGGGACGCCGTAAACAGGAAACTTATTCAGCAGACTTGCGTGCCAAAACCTGTCAGAAGCCTTCGAGATATCGAGTGAAACTGCTAAAGCTTCACCTTCGTATTGTATACTTCTTTCTTGTATACTCGTTTTGATTAATTTGATACATTAAAATAAAAAAAAAAACATTTTTTCACATTTGGCCAAATCCATGTTGATCCATAACGTAGTTTCGGGTTAATAAAAAACATACACTAACACGTGGCATTAAAGTGCAATATTGCTTGGACACGCGGTATTTAAGTATATAATATTATTAGCGACATTAATAAAGTACATTGCACGTAACGTACGTACATATTGTAAGTACACAATAAAACTGCTATATTTATTGTGTGCTGTCAAGGTGCTTGTAGTACTTTTTACCAAGCGCTTAAAAGGGGTTGTTATGTAGTGCTATCTTCACTGTGGTCGAACTTTAGACCTCTTTACAGATATTTAGATCTTCTTTCAGTCCGTAAAGTTTCACTGCTGGATACCCTTTTCCGTTGTAGGGGTTGCCTTAATCGCCACGCTTGGCAAGTGGGTAGAAGAATTTTTAGTAGTGCTATTTGTCGCCGCTGCCCGTAGCCGGCACAGACATTTTATCCCCGGCGTAAACGAGATGGTTATACCGCCATCTATCAGTCACTATACGATCTTTCTGGCACTTCCCATAGTCACCCTTTGTGATACCTAACTCGCTTATCAATAAAGTAACACAGGAGAAAGTGAAACACTGACTTAGTAATGTATTTCATATAGCTAGCACTGTTTTATAACTAGCAAATTAAGAAATAAGAACATAACGCTCTTATTTCTAATAAGGTTTTTTAAGTATTTATAGCTTGTAATTTAGCATTAGTGTGAATTATTTGTAATACTTGACCAGTTTTAAAATAATATATTGCAGCAAAGTCGTATTACTAACAATATTATTAGTCATATACTTAATGTGCTCAATGATTATGTGGTAGATAATTCAATTAGATACACATTACACCACATTTAATTCTGTATATTTATTAATAAATTAAAACATGACATACATTTTAGGTTAAACTGTTCAACGTTTCAAGTGAAAAGTTTCTCTACAACAACGAAAAACCTAATGGCAAAAAATAAATTAGATTCTTTAGTTCACACGAGAGAGGTTGTGGATGAAATTCGACAGTTAACCAAAATGCTTAACTTTGATAAGAGCACTCGAGATCACAAGCAGCATACCTGGAACAACATAAACTGGGGTGAAAACGCACCATACTGGAATCAGTACTACAAGATCGTGAGAGATTATAATTATCCTTTTGAAGTAAGTATGCTCGTTTGCCTCGTCTTCTATAAAAAAATACACAAATATCACATACAGCTTTAATGGAGCGAAGTGGCTGACATAGTATTGTTTTTTTTTTTCATTAAACAAACAACAACAGCGACGTGGCGCCTCAGTAACGCTTCGCATATACCTAATCCGTCATCGAAACGAATTTTTCACCAGTGGGAGCACTGAGCAGTGCTCGCATTGTACATCAAAACATACCTTAAATCGCTTAGTCACAGCCTTATGTATAAATGTAGTCTCCTACGGACCCGACGTGGACGATCGCAGTACCAGACGTTTCGAGACCCATTTAGAATTTTTCAACCGTTGTAACTATTTTTTTTATAGGATAGGGTTACAAACGAGCACACAGTCCACCTAATGGTAAGTGGTTGCTGTGGCCCATAGACATCTACATCTTTCCTCGATTACGAATCAAAATGCAGATGCGTTGTTACCCGTGAGGACTAAGATGGAATGCCTCATTTCCAGTAAAAAGGGTTTCCGATTCTCTACACTCACCATACGAAACACAGCAGCATTAAGCTACTATTTTACGCTGGTATTCTGTGAGAGCGTGGTCCTTCCCCAGTCGAGCCTACCCATTCGTGCTACAACTATACTACTAATATAACTGTAACATGGCTCTACCACGTATAAATAAATTTCGGTGAATTATAAAGTTATGCTTTTTTTTTCGTTTCTAGTTAAATAGATAGCAAACGTTACGATTTCTTATCTTTACGAGAATACTACACATAAATATATTAATGAAATATATTTTACTTTGTGAAATTACATGACAGTAATTTTACGGATTTTATCGTGTTTAATTTTAACTTTTTAACTTCTGACCTTTCGAGTGCTTTACAGCACCCATGGTCACGGGGAGGTTTTTGACATCCCGAATATTTATTTTTGGTCCGATCTACGCAGAACTAACTTACAGTATCTTGAAGTCTTGCAGCGTTATGCTTGGGTTTGGATTTAATTTTATTAATAATTATAGGATCCCAATCAGATGGTAGCACTCATCCAACTTCAATTTCAATAGCCTCGCGATTTATCCTGGGTAAGAATCGATGTTCTTTTGCAATTATTTGTGGTCTATCAAATCTAATGTAATGGCGGGGACGATCTTGAACATGTTCACAGACTGCAGTCTTCCCGAAGCGTCGGTGATTCATGTCAGTTATATGTTCTTTTACGTGGGTTTTATAGATCTTTCCTATGTACGGAAAATCATGTTCAAAATCAAGCTTCTCCACTCCTGCATCATATTACACTTGGCGGATGGTAAAAATTGACTAATCTTCTTCAGCGGCTTGGTGGTGCTTTTATGGAAGCTCTATCAAACGTTGTTTAAACATTTACAAGCCGAAATCATCTCTATACTCGGTGCTAATATATACCTACATATATTTACATTATTTGACCAAGAGCGTTTTAAATTTAAATAGTATCACGGTTGCTTGTTCTTTCCGTTATTGAATGATAATGCCCGTGCTGATAGTGATATATTTTCTTTTCTAAATATGTTTTATTTTTCAGACAAAGTCTGAGGAGTGCCGAATACTGGAGCTTATATCTGATGAAATAAACCGACTAGTAGACTTGAAATCCGCTGAAGAAAATTCGATTAGCTGCGAAAAATTAGAAATACCAATAGACTACCTGATGACAGTTGTTGAACATATTACAAATGACGTCGATAAAGTCAAGTGAGTGTTGTCTGTAACATAAGAAAGTTTTGTCTGTTCTGTTCTGATCTGTTCGGATCTTCATACATCATCTTCATACAGCCCTTCACTAGTCCACTGCTGAACATAGGCCTCCCCAAAGGAATGCCACAAAGCACGGTCCTAAGCCACCTGCATCCATCACTTCCTGCATGTCTTACCAGATCGTCACTCCATCTAGTGGGAGGTCGCTCCGCGGTCGTCGTTATCGTCGTGTATATATATATACTATATTATATATATATATATATATATATATATATATATATATATATATATATATATATATATATATATATATATATATATATATATATACTAGCTTGCCAGACAGACGTTGTTCTGCCCTTTTCGACGATAATTTGTCATGTCATTGTCATGTCATAAAAATCCTTAAATTCGCAAAAAAATATTGTGGGCAAAAAACTATTCTATCTTTCAAGTTGGGCCAAACTGCACACGGTGTGCAAATTTGATTAAAATCGGTTAAGTAGTTTAGGAGTCCATCGCGGACAAACAACGTGACACGTAATTTATATACATATCGTAGAATACTATAATATATACATAATAGAACGGGGGAGTGGGCAGAGCCCGTGTAGCCACTAACACGTCAATTCACACGTATAAATGTCATACGCTTATACGTGTCAAGCGTTGCTGCATGCAAATTATTAAAAAAAATGGCAAACTGTGCAATAATTACGTGTCGAAAGAACAGAGGGAAATGGAATTTAAATAAAGGCGACATATTCTACAACCAGTAAATCGAAACTATTTATATTTTGTGAATATTAGAAACAAAAATAAAGGAACATTTAGGTGTCAAAAACATTAATCAAAACATTGAGTTATAATGTACTACGTACTAGAGAAGCTATTCCAAACAAAAATTGTGCGCTACTTCTATGTCTTCGCGCATGCGCGGTAATAGTAGAGTCGCGCATGCGCAGTTGGTATAAACGCGCTTTGCGCTTGCGCGGTCAGTTTTTGTTATTATAGATTATACGTAAGTAGAATGGTCAGTATGTAATAATTGTTTATTTATATTGTATTGTTAATTATAACGAGTACTTACAATTTTTTAAATTGTTTTTTATTTTGTATATGTGCTAATTTAATATAATATTACATAATATTATGTCAGAATTACATTTTGATGATATTGTTATCTGAATATTTTAAAAGGTATCTATGTCAAATATAAAAAAAACGTACTAAATGTATGTTTAACAAAACTTATTAACATAAAATTTAAATTACAAATATATTTATTTAAATTAGAATCATAAATGTTGTAAATAATCGTTCATAAATGCTGGGCACGCGAGAGTTAAAAATGGACGAATTTATTCCACTTTGACTTTGAAGTGGAAACCTAAAAATAAAATAAAAGAATAATAAGCAGATTTAAACATGAAAAATTTAGCTTAATTATAATAACTTATATGTTTCTACAAAAAAAATGTGTAGTATAATAATATTTAATTTACTTTAATTCGTCCTAAACTTAAGTACCCACAGAAATGTCGCATCTGAACATATTAATTTCATAATCTATATTCAATGATACGAGATGGCGTCTTAGGAATAATTTGCTTTATTATTAATTTATAATACTTTTTTATTGAATAAGTATCTTATTAACCGATGAAAAGTAATTCCTTGGTTTTTACTGACATTTCTTGAATTATTTGTGCAATATCTAAGTACACACGACGGCATATTTTTATCAAGAGATTTTTTTTAAATCAACACAACACGTGACAACTCTACAAGCGCCTAGCGAGTGACTGATTAAAGTGCAGTGCATGCACCGCAGTTGAGTGGAACAGAGTAGCTGAATGCAGTGTCTCCTCTAGTACGTAGTACATAATAGCTCAATGAATCAAAAGTATAAAATTTGTTTGTAATAGTGAAAACACGACACGACAATACGACGTCATTACTTGTATGTGTGCTCCCGGCGACGCCAATCCTCCTACAAAGTATGGTTGACAGCCCTTCTATTGTGTATTATAGTATTCTATGATATACATATATTATTTATTATTACTATTACAATAAAAAGTCTAATAAAAATACTATTACAATAAAAAATATAATAAAAAGTCTACTGCTGAACATAGGCCTCCGCTATAGATTGCCTCCTATGGGTAATGAAAATGAATGAAAATGAAAATGAAAAATCTTTATTCAGTATCTTTTACATAGTAACATGACTAATGGCCGGAATCTCCTTTTAAGTATGATACTTGTGTTAGGAGACTCCGCTCCTTCCCAAGATTACAAAAGACACTGTGTTATAGAGTATTACCTACAGTAAGATAATATCAACAATTAGGATTAAACAGTGTCAAAAGAGAAGCATTATGGTTAATAGTTAAGTGCTAACTTAATTAAGCGCAAAAGCAATTAATTAACAATTTAATTTAAAAAAAAAACAAATTGTTAAGTTTATGATGTGTGTGTGTGTGTGTGTGTGTGTGTGTGTGTGTGTGTGTGTGTGTGTGTGTGCGTGTGCGTGTGCGTGTGCGTGTGCGTGGTGCGTTGCGCTGTGTGTGTGTGTGTGTGTGTGTGTGTGTGTGTGTGTGTGTGTGTGTTTGTGTGTGCGCGTGTGTGTGTGTGTGTGTGTGTTTGTGTGTGCGCGCGCGTGTGTGTGTGTGTGTGTGTGTGTGTGTGTGTGTGTGTGTGTGTGTGTGTGTGTGTGTGTTTGCATGCGGGTGTATATGTGAGTTAGTGAATAGAATTATGACTATATATTACACAGCATATGTTAATGTAGGATAAGGTTCTCAATTTCATCATAGTTTTTACCTCGAAGCCAGCTCTGTAGTCTGTTCTTGCACGTGTGTGTCACTGTAGGGTAAAAATTCAGAATTTTATTTAATTTATTATAAATATGTGCAGATTGTCTTCTAAATTGTCGCCTAGCGTAAGCAGTTTTAACGTGGGTTACGGGTGCAACATTTAATATTTTTCTGTTATTTTGTCTAGAGGGGTTGTAGGGCAGTTTTCTGTGAAGTTTTAGTATCGCGTGTAAAATGTAAAGTTTCCTTACAGATAGTAGGCCACATTGGGAATATAGACTGACGGTTGGAAACCTATAAGGTTTAAAATAAATCACTTTAAGCAAAGATCTATGAGCTCGCTCTAGTTCCAGAAATTTGGTTTTGGTCGCTCCACCCCAGACTGTGATAGAGTAGATAAGGATAGATTGTGCTAGCGATATATATATTTGTTTTAATAAATCTGCGTCGGCAACGTGTCTCAAAGTTTTAAAAATCCAAGTTAGTTTGCGAATTCTGCCAATCAATAGGTCAATGTGGGCACTCCAAGCAAGGCGCTGGTCAACCATTACTCCAAGATATTTGGTTTTAGATATTTTATCTATGCTATCACATGAGCAATTTTGGTTGGAGAAATTGTTACATGAGTGAATTTTTATTTGAAAGTCTGTATTTGGCTGAGTGCTGTTGTAATTTGTGAAACATATATAATTGGTCTTAGAGGCGTTTAAAGACAATAAATTTTTATCTAACCATTGAGCTATTTGGGCCAGACCTTCTTGAGCAAAGCCATGTACTTCGTCCCATGTTGAACCAGAGAAAACTACAGCGGTGTCGTCAGCATATGAAAATAATTTACCATTACGAATATCCAAGTTACAAAGGTTGTTGATATAAATTAAAAAGAGAGTTGGTCCCAACACACTTCCCTGGGGGACACCATATGTTGTGTCTGCTAGCTCGCTAATACAGTCACCAACCCTAACACTCTGTTTACGATCACTCAAATAATCACACAGCAAAGCTAGGGGAGTACCCCTGATACCCACTGATTCCAATCTGCGCATAAGGATGGGGACAGAGACGGTATCGAAAGCCTTCTGAAGATCTAAAAAAACTGTAATGCACTTTTTATTTCTATCGACTTTTTCAGTAATGTGAGACGTTAATGCACTTATAGCGTCATCTGTTGAAATCCCTCGCCTAAAGCCAAAAAAAAAAAAATTGTGAGTTAGATATTAGTTGATATTTGTTTAGGAAGCTAATTAATCTGCTATTTATAATTTTTTCTAATATTTTTGAAATAACGGGAAGAACTGATATGGGTCTGTAGTTACTGGCTTCGTCTCTATCTCCACCCTTATGTATCGGAGTGACGATAGCATGTTTGAGCGCAGTAGGAAAAATACCCTGTCTTATGCAGAGGTTAGCTAAGTGAGCAATGACGGGGGCTATTTCTTTGCCAACATGTTTCAGAAATTTCGTTTGTATACCATCCCAGCCCGCGGCACTGTCCGATTTTAATCCCATTAAAATTTCATAAACCTCATCCGGGTCAGTTTCTAATAAGACAAAGGAAGAAAATGGGTTTAAATCACTATAATTATCAGACAGTGTACCCCAATTTGTTTGACGCTTTAAAATATTATCAGCTAGAGATTTGCCAATATTTGCAAAATAGGCATTTATGTAATTTACAGATTCTTTAGGTGTTGATTTACAGTTAAGAAGTCCTATATTATTTGATTTATTTACTTTACGATGCGTGATGTCATTTATAGATTTCCAAAGTAACCTGGGATTTTTTTTATTTTTAATTAGTTGATCTCTTTCGTAATTCCGTTTTAAGTTTTTAATCAAAGCATTACAGTGATTTCGATAGCGTCTATATGTTATTTTTAGGATTAAGTTTTTTGGGTCACGTTTCAGTTTTTTCTGCATATCGTTTCTATTTCTTATACAACGAAGAATACCTATTGTAATCCATGGTTTTAAAATACGATTTTTGCATGGAATTGTCATGGTTATTGTGTTTGTTAAAATACATTGCCTTAATTTATCAATTAACAAATCAGTAAGATAAGTGGGATTAGTATGTAGTAGCATGTCATGAAGATCCAAATCCTTAAATGATTCGATTGCTTGTAGAAGGTTGATAGAGGTCTTTATTTTAGTAGAATTAGTTTCATCTTTTATATTGGATAGTTTTAGAAAAATCATGTCATGGTCAATAATAGTAGCATTCAGAACGTATATAGAAGCAGCATTTTTGGATTTATTTAGTTTTAAAATAAAATGATCCAAACAGTTTTTGTTTCTAGTTGGCAGAGTATGTCCTGGTAACATGCCGTGTGTAGCTAGCATGTTTAAGTAGTTTATTTTATTTTTACGTTCGTTTGTCTGTAAATTGTCGTCATTTATTATATTTATGTTTATGTCTCCCGTAATAATTATAGTTTTAAATGTCTTTAGGTTATTCAAGTGATTATCTAGTGAATATACGAATTTTTCTGCATCCGAGGTTGATGGTGAGCGATAAATCCCTAGGATAGTGAGGTCATTTATGGTAATCTGGAGACATGAAGCATTCGAAAGCAGGATCTCGGTAACCTTAACTTTATAATCCGTTCTTACGTAGATTACAACTCCGTCACACCGATTCAAATGATTTGTTGTTGTAAATGATGTATAATTATTTAACTGTGGTTGTTTTTTTGGATCAATTTGACACTCAGTCAATACTATCACATCTACCAAAAACTTGAAATGTGACAAAGTAAGGCAAAGATCATCAAAATTACAATAAATACCCCTTATGTTTTGTGAAATAATTGTGAGATCTGTGTTAAGTATTTTAACTACTGAGGATGAAAAATTAATAATGTCACGCATGTTAGAGGTTGCAATTTCCATTTTATCAATCTCTGTTACGGTTTTTAACAAGCTATCCATATAAAGATTGGATTAAATACTTCCTGACGTTGCACATAAATTCTATTATAAAATGAAGGAGCCATTTGACAATTGTGACGGTTTTTATAGAACACATTTTTAACATGATTATAGAAAGTACCAGTGAGCAGCTTTTTATAAATTATCATATGGTTATTTTGTGTAGATTTGAGGAAGTTGTTAATGTGTGTTTGTGTAAATAAATGTGTATGAGTGGAACAAAGAAAAATCAATTTTTGGAACAGTGAAGTAGCAGTGAATATTAGGTATGTGTATTTACAAAACCTTACCTTTAAAGTACACCTTAATATGTTTAGTATATGCGCGCAATAAAACAGGAACACATCATCATTACAAATTAAAGCGATATTTATAGTAAACACAGTGCATAATAATAACGGTAGTACCTGCACTATAATGTCACTGCATAGTCACGTTTGTTGTATGAGGTTATGTACTTGAGCTTCATACCTTATCGGAATAACAGGGGAATCGCTTGTCTTCCGTACATAGACACGTCCGTACGATGTCCAACAAAATTTATATGATTTCGTTTTGGCGAGGTCGCGGGCAAGATAATGTAATCTAGCCCCCCTTAGACGTCAGTTGTTCCGATACATATATTGGTGTGTCTTCCCTCGATCTAAAACCCAGGTGTTTAGCTCGCAGCTTTTCTTTATTTTTAATATTATAAGCCTTGCATTTTTGTAAAATCGAAGACTTTAGAATAGCCGAACTTGTTTCCACAATAATTGGGGTACTATTGGTGGTTACTCTCTTTGCTCGTATTCTATAAATGTCAGTGATATCATTTTCGGTTATAGGGCAGTCTATCGTTTTTGATAAGGATAAAACCATTTTTATTAGATCGTCTTTGTTTTCTT
The DNA here is from genome assembly GCA_907164705.1 of Parnassius apollo. Taxonomy (NCBI): domain Eukaryota; kingdom Metazoa; phylum Arthropoda; class Insecta; order Lepidoptera; family Papilionidae; genus Parnassius; species Parnassius apollo. Next base: position 1,657,202 of record CAJQZP010001367.1, read on the forward strand.
TGGGTTCAATTTGTGGCACATTCTTTATTTCAAAGTTTCCTTTTTGGTTTTCTCTTCTAACGTCCTCCAGTTGATCCTCAAGTAAAGTTATGTACTCTTTGTCCTTTTTGTTTTCGCACTCCAATTGTTCTATTCTTTTTTTTGAATTCCTCATTTTGTGCGGCTAAAAATGATATAGAGTTTTCTATGTTTTCATTTGTCTTTTTGATGTCTTGAAGGATTGGATTAATTTTCTTAAATTCATTTTGCATCATAGTTTGAAGGGCTTCCATCATATCTTGCTTAAACGCTTCCAAAGATTCCTCTTCTAAGTCACCCCTGCATCTCTTATTACGTTGGGTGACAAAGTTGGGAGTTTCAGTGTCCCGAACTGCTTCCCGATGAATATGAGAATCAGATAACGATCTGTTCATATCACTTTCCATCTTGTAGTAAACAATGCGTTCGAATACTGCGCAGTTCAATTATGCAGCGATATCGTAGCACACAGATGCGAAGATCGTAACCGCGTTGGTTTTTACGTAGGCCGTAGTAGCCCGTAGCGCGCTCTTCGTAGCGGTGATACACGACCTTGTGCGTTTACGACGTTGCGGTGCGAGAACGGGCCAAAAAATAGCAGTTGACACGCTTGCACGTGAGGTATGAGGGGGACGCGATACGCAGGCAGATGTCCGCAAATATTGTGATGGATTAAATATTTTTAGGTTAATTTAGACTATGTCGACTTTAATGTGACAACGATTACAGCGGGTTTTTCTATGTATATTAGTTACGAATTTGAAAAATAAAGAGCGACACGTCTACTCACTAACAAGTCTCGGACGAAAGAGCGAACGTAATAGAGATGAAGCGTATATACTAGAACAGATCCAGGGACTAAGTATTTAACGAGACTAGGTTGCACCTATTCCAACTTTTAAAATACTTGATCCATCTAGTCTCACTGTGCCTACGCGTCGTACTCGTATTTTGTTGCCGTAGACTGTAGTTACTAGGCGCTCAACTCGGGTCGTCTTTGCCTAAATCATTAGTTTGTCAGGCATTTGAATTTGAACCAAATTTTAATGAACATAAAGGTAACGTGACGCGCACTCGTGTTTGTTGTGTAATAATATATTCTGTCCTTTTTTAACTAGACTATTCCGTTGTCTTTCTATCTTTGTCTGTCAAGACTCGAGACTAGTCGGGACTCGGACTAGTTCAACCAAATACTATAGTACGAGACTAGTCGGGACTCGGACTAGTTCAACCAAATACTTATACAAGAGTACAAGGCAGGCGAGTGTCTATTGTCAAATACGGTACGGACTCATGCGAATGTGATCTCGGTGGACGCTTTTCCATGACTACATAACATAGTATTGGAAGCGTAAACAATTTACGTTTCGATGATTATGTAATATATTTTGATGAATATACATTAAATAATTAATATAAGTAAATGTGTCATGCATGCTTTTAGTAGTATAAAAATGCGTTCATTTACCCACATTTACCAATCTATATATTTTATAATCGTTCGTAAGGAGTGAACTTCAGTCGTGCGCCGGAACTGGCAAACTCACTTTTTATTTTTCAGAACAATTCTTTTTTTAATGTTATTATATAATATAAGAATTATGCAAACAATATTCTAAAAAAAATATTATAATTAGGCTCGTTACTATTAAGATTATATGAGAGATAAATGAAAATAATCCACTTTAAATTCTCCCTTCCGTCATTAGTATGAACTGCATCAACCAATTATAGAATTATAGCAATAGTAAAAAAAACATAGCAGCTTAAAATCAAGACATACAAAATCAATAGGTGAGTACTCCCATTCTAGAGTTTTTCAAATAAATCAAAGATAAACATCTTTTAAAACAAATTTTACAAAATATGAAGTACTACTAAGTAGCATTTGAAGTAATTGGAAGTAAATGATCTTAATTTATTTCTCATATAACCTTAATTATCGTAATTTAGTTACGAGAATAATTATAATAATTTTGTAAAGTATGAAGGGAAGATGTATGAATTCATTATTGCACACGTTTCAGCAGTACGCACGTAAAATATGGTACTTGAAACTATAGCGTATCCTATTCCTATTCCAACAATACTAAACTTTATGTGTACTTGATACTTTATGGACTAGGTGGAACAGGTATTTGGATCGAGTATTTATACGGAATTGGACTAGGTGCACCTAGTACAAAATTTACCTAGTACGACTCATCTCTAGAACGTAATGCTGCTATAATTGCCAATTTTGGCAAGCGGATTGATATCCGTACTTTATTTTTATTCAGCTGTTATCAGGAAGACGCTGCTGCACATCAGTATCAGTTTCCCTCGGTCGCCTCTTACGACACCCACGGACGATATAGGGTAGTAGATTTTCTTACACCGCCACTGATACGGTTGTATAAGTTTACATCTAAAAATAACGTGTCGTATTGTTTGTTAGTGATAATCTTCTAAGCTACTGCACTGATTTCAATGAAATTTTGTACACTGTGCAGTTTGGTCCAACTTGAGAGAGAGCATAGTTTTTAACCCGATAAGTGGCCCTCAATATTTTTTATTACGAATTTAAGAATTTTTGTAGAACAAAAGGTTGTCGGAGAGGGCAGAACCACGTCTGCCTGGCCAGCTAGTATATTATATAACCAAGCAATTGATAGTACGCGTTTGTAAATATTACACGTCGAGTTTTATAATCAAACTAACGGCTATAATCGGCGAGATTCGTCTTTATATAGTGTCTTTTCAGTCGTATTTTATATCCGTCTAGTATTTATTAAAAGCCATAAACAATATTGTTTTGTAAAAAGTAATAAAAAATATAGTTTAGTCCATGTCATCCTCTAAGTGTCGCAAGAGACGACAGGATGTAACTGAAACAGAAGATGGACGGCAGTATTTTCCTGTGGAAAGCTCAAAATAATAAAAAACTGCGATTACCATCTTGCCCGCCAAGCTTGGCAACTATGGCAAATATCCTCCAGTAGGGAAATCTATGGGGAGACCTCTGTTTAGCGGTGGACTTTGATAGGCTGTAATGGATTAAAAAAATTACATGCTATATTGAGAGCTGTGGTAGCTCAAGTGTTATGTACTATTTAAAGTATAACTACTTTGAACTGCACCTGAGTTAACGATAAGAAACTTAAAATATATGTAAGTCGCTCCACAAAGCTGAAGCTAGTCGATAGTCATTTTCTAAGTCTCGATATGATGTGATCATCACGGCCAAGAATATAATTTATATTTTTTTTTATATTGGATAGGGTGACAAACGAGCACACAGTCCACCTGATGGTAAGTGGTTGCTGTGGCCCATAGACACCTACAATTATCTTCCATTTCGAATCGAAATGCAGATGCGTTGTCACCCGTGAGTACTAAGATGGAATGCCTCATTTCCAGTAACAGGGTCTCTGGTTCTCTACACTCACCATACGAAACACAGCAGCATTAAGCTACTATTTTACGCTGGTATTTTGTGAGAGCGTGGTCCTTCCCCGGTCGAGCCGACCCATTCGTGCTACAACTATACTACTAATATAACTGCAGCATGGCTCTACGACGTATGGCCGTGAAAATTCTGGTCAGGAATATCTATCTAATGAGCTGCAGGTTTTTAATTCGAATTCCATCATCATTACAGTCCTTTACAAGTCCACTGGTGAACATAAGTCTCCCACATTCATTGACTTCTTGCATATCTTACCAGGTTGTCACTCCATCTAGTGGATGCCCTACACTTCGGTTATCGGTTCTAGGTTGCCACTCGAGAACCTTTCATCCCCATCGGAGTTTGGAAGAGACTCGAAACACTAATCTTACTATTTGTGTTATAGTTGAAGCGATATGTATCACTACATTAGAACGTCTGATACCACACGAACGATATCGTGTTTTAAATGCACGGGAAACACATCTTACATCTTATCTCGTAATAAAAATTGGGATGTTTTTATTTCAGAGATCTACTTGAATGGAACGGATACGAAGTAGTAGACAATATTGTTGTTTACTCGCGCCTAATAGTCGAAAATATTTCATTGGCAACACCAGATAACGAGTGGCAAGAGAACGATGCGTTGTCCGATGTAAAAAAACAATTTGAATTTGTAGATGCTCGTGATATCGCGTAGATTATTTGTCAACTTAAGTAGTTCATACTTTGTTATAAGGTATTTCGTTTTTTTGTTGTATAAAGATATAAGTTTATTGTTGAATCCTCTTTCTTGTTACGAAATTGTTATTAAAGAAAATAAGTCTAAAATTTTTATTAAAAAGTTATAAGAATGAAGAAATAGTGTCATCTTTAGATTCATTGTAAAGTTGTTTTAATTTGTGGTGTAACGCTTACATTTTACGTGTTTCTTTTATTTTAATTATTTAAAATAGTTAATGTCATTAAAGTTCCTTCATTCATTAATTAAATAGTACGATGTTTTTAAGAAAATATTTTTATTCATAACGACACTTAATATTTGGTTTGTATATTTCACTATAAATGCATATTGTTTATTAAATATTTTTAATTAATTAATAAAAAATATTGCGTATTATATTTAGTCAAATAGAGATACCAAATAACATCCTCACAGATCGGACAGGTGTATTTTACACGCTATAAATTAAGGATGGAAGCTCAACCCTTTCCCTGTCCAATTATGAACGGAATATATTATGGACATTTGTACTATAACTATAACTATTGTTTAAACTATTGTGTCTGTTTCGCGGACAGGGAACCTGTTAATTATTATCTTTATCACAAACTATAATAAAACAATATATATATATATATATACTTACCCACACATATATATGTTTGTATATATACAGAGTTATTTTGAAATATATGCCCGAAATTGCTGTAGGTTCATAAGAAGTAATAAAGCGTATTGTGAAAAAAAAAACTTAAACATTTTGTCCTTTATATCTTTTAAATTCAAAATATATGGCAACGCATTGTTTTAACTGATTGTTATTCATAAATATGTAATGTCTATTATATTACTACACACGCATATATTCGTTACGGAGTATTGAGTTCGAAAGCAGTCGGTGACCAATAGGTCTTACCCAAAAAAATTCCGTTCTGCAGTACCTACCATTTCAAATCAAAATGATTTTTCTTTGGTTAAGAATATTAATTTCAAATTAATTTTATTTTAAAAACCAAATTTTTTTTTAAATTAGTCCTTTCATCACGACGGAAATTCTCAGCCATAAGATATAGAGACACAAAAAAAAATACAGTCCACAGTAATAAATAACGTAACGGCGTAACGTTGGGGGCACTGTTAACGAAAAAAAGGGTTATGGGCTAGTAATTTGAAATATTTATGCCATCATATGTAAAAGCTCAACACCTACAGCACCCACCAGAAGAAATGGCGTGTAATATCACACGGCAATCGAAATCGTATTATTCATTTGTACGTTCTTTTTTGCAGTGGGATGTCATAGATGTGCATTCAACTTCTTATTCCAACGGCAGTACTATCTCATCGCAACTTTATGGTTTGTCTTTTTACATTATAATTTTTTTTTCAATAGCCTACAATCTATTTGGGTGGGTTTGCCTTAATCGCTAATTTTTGGAGGTGGGTTGACGATCGTATTACCAGAACCTCGCCTTCTTTTGCGCTGATAACCGTTGCCGGTCTGGTTACCGCCATTATGGTATACCGCCATCTATTGAAGATTTTCATCATAAGATTTATCTGGCATTAACGGTAGTTGGCTCATACAACAAACATGGGACGAACGACAACGTGATGGGCTGACTTTCGCCCATACCAGACGAACAAACATACAAATGTTTAAAGAATGATATATTTCATTAAAAAAATTGAGGAAGAAGAGACTAACACAGTCTGTCTTCTTTTTCCTTCTTTCTCCTTGATAGAGAGGGTGTCCCTCTCTATCAATAGGAAGTTAAGGAATGCAATAGCTCAAAATCCAGCTCTGTGGCAGTCCCTGAAAGTTGAATAAACTACAGTCAAAACATTTTGAAAATCAGAAGAATAACAAGGTCCCAAGAGAGAAAATTTCAATTTGAACTCCTTGTATTGAGATCCTTAAAATAGGATCATAAGCTTATTTGAACTACTATGATATACTCTTTAGCGTGGACTCTTCTAAGTATAAAAGAAATATTAAGGCCTATTTACACTGTATAAGTTTCTTGTCAGTTGCATAAAATATATTTAAATCAAGAATTAACATGCGCCGTCTAAACAATGTATAATATTCTGGGCGATTTGAATTCAAAACTACGACTAGTGTAAACAGCACATAACGAACCTCATTGCCTTCGCAATTCGCAAATACTTGCAATATTGTTTCTTCGTTCAATTATGTTTGTGACGTAATCAAAAAGATGTTGCAACAGTTATTGTTGAAACTTTTATTTAAAAAAAAAACTCACGTAAACAGTTACTTTCAATTCTTGAATCGTATTTATAATTGCATTCAATTATTTCCATTTCGGATGCTAGAAACTTTCACAGTGTAAATGGGACATAATGCAACGTGCGTTACTGATCGTGAGGTGATCACTGCCGCCCATGAACATCCTCAACATTGAACAGAATGCAGATGTGTTGCTGGCCGTTTAAAAAAGGATACTACTACACTACTGACTGTAATCGCATATAACTAGACCAAAATTAATGATATAGAATGGCAATTAGACCAGAAGAAAGCTTGCAAAAGCGTTCACATGCGAAAAAAAGTTAGGTTAAATGTTGTCTGCGCTGTGTCGCATCAATGGCCTAGAATTCTATAGCGTCTTCCATGCGTTCGGGTAGAATCCATACCTACTACGGTTACAACAAAGTTTGAAATTATTATTGAAGAGAGTTTATATTTAATTAACTCTTTTTGGGTATTTAAAATAATAATTTGCACTTAACTTTGTAAAACATTAGGTACTGTAACGTAATTTCATGTCAGTACCGAAAGTACTGAAAATACTAGGAAATCCCAGTTCCATCTCAGTAAAGGAGCCGGAAATTCTAGTACTGAGTTAAAGACCGGTTCTGACCCATACGTTCAAACTAGTTAGAAGGAACTTGGTCGTCGATGATTTTAGTCACTCACACATTCTTTGAAATTTGGCAATTTTTTCCAAGTGATCCAGGAATTAATATCAGTTGATATGCAGACGTCTAAGTTAAAGTTTCAATTTTTTTAACTTTTTTATTCAATGTAGATTATAAACAATACATATAGAAAGTCACTTTTTTCATTTACCACTGGTTTGCAAAAAACCTCCGTTCTGGGAAGAACCAGTATGAAACCCAGTGGGACTTTTTTTTTCAAATAATAGCTTACAATCATGTTTACAATTAACAACACAAGACAAATTAGAAATAGCTTGCTAGTTATTACCCTTCCCAGGGGTTATTATCATCCATAAATTCCTTAATATTATAATAACCCTTTTTATACAAACTTAGTTTAATGAAATTTTTGAACTTTGTGTATGACAAATTTTGTATATTTCCTGGGATTTTGTTGTAAAAGCGTATACATCGCCCCAAGAATGAATTGCTGACTCGGTGGAGTCGAGAAACTGGTACTACCAAATATTACTAGCTAAGACAACATGTATGAGGATGACAATATAGAAATACTAGAAACGTTTTCCTTGTAGCGGTCTCTTCATTTGTGTGGGTCTAGATTTATTCCGCCCCTATCTGAAACTGACAAAAACTAATCAGAAATAAGTTATGTTTCGATCCTCCACAACGTACCATACAGGTACCCGAGAAATTTTAGCACGGTTGTCATCTGCATAGCAAGTAATATTACTATATTCCATTATATCCTTGATATACGTAAAAATATGAAGTAGAAAATAAATGAAGATAGCGTGCGAATTTGTGAAACACCAGTGTCAGAGCCGGGGTTCGCTTTATTTCTTGCTTTTTACTGGTACTTAGTTCTTAAGGGTGACAATACAATTTAATGTGCTTGATGGAACTTATGCGGGTATATTTGATGCATGGTTAAAAATACGAAAAAAGTCTACATACGAGTACTGACTGATTGAGTGAATATTGCTCGGAAATGAAAAGAGGTGGTATTCATTTCCGTCATGCTGCCCTACTTCGAGGTTGTGGACTTCACATTAAAGTCTCGAAATTTTCTTAGTTTTAAGACAGGTAGATTTCTTAACGGTGTTTTCCTTCACCGCCGATGAGGTATATCTTTAGCGTGTGATTGGCTTTTAGTGTTAAAATTACTAGACATATTTTAGTGGTTCCGTCGTGATCGATTTAGGGTTACTTATCTTACACACATCAAAAAGTTTGTGATCATTAGCAAAAACTGATATATTTTTAAAATTTAATTATCATAAAAAGTGTTTACGTTATATCTTGTTTTAAATATAAATACACCGTTTAAAATTAAAAAATAAAACTTTTTTTTAATAACAAAAATTGAGTAAATCAATCCTAATGTAATTGTAACAGAAATTTGATGGAAATATGAAAATATTTTTAAACCAAATTTATACAACAATTTATTAATAGAAGGTTTTTATTTAATACAATATAACTCCTCCCGTGGCTCGCACACATGCGGTGATCATTTCTTGCGATTACCTGTCCCATTCTTGAATAGCGGTTTCCCTGATCTCTGGCACTATCTGGGAAGGTAGCTGATGGTTCCAAACAGTTCGCTTGAGAGCATCCAACGTGTGCTCTATTGGGTTTATGTCAGGCGAGCCGGCGGGCCAGTCTAACCTTGTGGTGTAGTATTCTCGGAGAATAGCATAGACTCGTTGATTTTCATGTTCGGGCGCATTATTATCCACTAGTACGAATTGGTGCCCATGGCTAACTTGAAATAATCTGACAATTCCATCAATAGGGAATGTTTTATACCTATCTGCAGTCATGGGACCTCTTTACGGGTTCAAAGGCGTTCTAGCTCCAATCATCCCAAAAGGCCCCAGTGGCAGTTCTTTGGCTTTCAGAGTCTCTAGGTCTTCTCCAGATATGGACACGTCGGTTATCTGGATGAGTACTGATTCGCGATCCGTCAACGAAGAGACAGTTTTGCCAAACCTTTTCCTCCTCATCTTCTTCATTTTGTCGGAGCCTAGCCCACAGCAATCTTCGCTCGCTGACATTACCGTGAATTTAGAGGTGCTCACCAAGACCTTCGTGGTCGTAGTCCAGCCTGTAAGCAATTTCGAATGGTCTGAGTGCTAACTTTAAGTCCAGAGGCGGCCCGCACCTCTGATTTTATTTTAGTGGCAATCTGATATAGCGCTTCTGAGCAGCAGTCACAAGCAGTTGGGCAATCACTGGGGGGTCGGTCAGCTAAATTATCCATGCCGTGGTGTCTTTAAAACGTGGCCACGACACAGGATTAGGATACAGTAAATCTGCGTGCCTTTCTCTCGTGGAATATCCTACTACCCTCTAAGTTACAATTCTAGCTCGTAAAACTTCTGATAATCCCTTTAGTTCTCGAAATATATTTTAAATCCGTTAAAATTGACTGAGTCAGATTTCTTAATGAGCTTAAGCTTGGATTGCATTTATTTTTATATGGAAAAATAATTAAATTTGATGTATTGTTTTATATTAAAAATTCTATATTTTAAAGTAAAGAATCTAAAAAGAAGAAGAAATTATAATATAAGTAAGTCTATCGTAACCAAAATTATTTCGATTTTCCAAACTGATCGTAAACTTTTAATGATGTGTGTATATTTTAAGACAATCGTTTTTCAGAAGAAAACTCCAGTTACGCGTCATGAATATTTATATAAATTAAAGATATTCTTAAAATGTCAATTGGGCATATTAAGTAATGTTACTTTATATGAACGCCCTGTCTCTAGCCCACCCCGGCTCTTTAGTCAAACAGACATCACATAATTTTTCTTGATACTAATCATTTGTGATACGGCGCATATGTTGGTTTGGACCAGGATTCGAACTCTGGATCCGGAAACTATGGTTGCCATAGTGGGTGAAAGACGAATTATTTTAAATTTAGTAATGAAAAATCTTTAGATAAATGCCTCCAGCGTGCTCTAGAAATTAAAGTAAGGAAGCTACGCACTTTACTAACTGCTGATCAAGACATCACTACGGAGTTAGACCGTGTGGTCTGTCGACTCATGAAATTGGCACTGAGGACTAGCGGGGATCAAGATGTACCGCCACCCACATCCTGGCTTCAGTTTAAATTGTTAGATCTTCTTACACTGACGGAGAGAGCGATCGAGAGAAGAAGGTGGCATTTTGTTAATAATAATACATTGACAGCGGTTGGTTACGATGGTATGTATTTATTTTTGTGTTCATTAAACTATTATTATTTTAAAATATGAATTTAAAAATAAGTATGTTGAAATGTGGATATCACTAGGCTGACACTATGCGTGTGTCGTGAGAGGTGACATAGGGAAATAAATCAAGAAGTGCATTTGCTAAGCCCGCATGTCAAGCGTGGCAACTACGGCAAATATGCCCCTATGAGGGTATAGTCAAGAAGAGATAACTATGGGTAAGGCCTATATTCAGCTGTGGTCTTTTGTAAGCTGACCGACCCACTACCATTTCAATAGAAATGGTAGTGATACGCTGAGGGAGTAGGAGTACCGGAAAAGACGCGTTAAAACCGGTGCCAACTCCGGAGCACACGTCCTTTAGCACAATAGGAGGAACGCCATCCGACCCACTCGACTTGTTGACGTCCAGGGAGAGGAGTGCTCTGCGCACTGAGCGTTGGGTAAACAGGACATCCTGCATGGAGCTCTCACTGCGCGGGATGGTCGGTGGTGTGTTCCCTACCACCATTTCAATAGAAATGGTAGTGGCTGGGTCAAATTTTAGTTAGAAGAATAGATTGACGATGGTGAAGGTAGTATCCTTAGTGGAGCCTCCTACTAGCAAACACAATATCGGGTGATCCCTTAGGGTTACATAAACATGTAGGGAATCGAAATACACAGGAAGCTTGCCCGCGCTTTATGGGAAGTCTTATGTTCTTACGGGGAAGTAATTCTCATAGTTAGCTTCAATCGACAACCACAGGTTGATATGAAGTGATATATTGTTATGTTCCTTTTACATAATGTAAGTTCGTCGTTGTCACTTAAAGACGGATATCTATAACATTAGTGTAATAGAGACAAATAAAGAAGAGAGTTAAGCCACAGTAGTCTAATGGTAGTGTTGCAGGCCATAATTAATGCCACTAGCGCCATTTAGTGTCGGGTGGCAGGGTGAGGAGAGCTTTCTAGAAAGTTCCATACTAGAACTGTCCCACTAGCGCCATCTAGTATCGAGTGGTGGAACTGGGAGAGAACTTCCTACACCTAGTCGGTCGGGACCGGTATGTGCTCGAGCATTCTGGATGTTTCAGTAGAAAAGGTCTTATATAAAGGCGTTAAGGACCGCGACCGGGGCGAGTATTAAATTGGGGACACAAGCGAAGACTTCAAAATAAAGTAAACTAAAGTGTTAAGTGTGATTAATTATTAGTGTGTTTTAATTTTTAATTGGTGTCGGTAACTAAAGTGTCAATTTTGGTAATTCAATCGGCATTTTTTATTGTCACGAACCCTAAGCTCGTAATAATTGGTGTCAGAAGTGGGATAAAATCATGCCAATTTTACCTAAAGAAGACACGGAGGGTGTCCCTACCCGAAGTCAACGCCAGCAGGATATGGACCAAAGTCGATTTGGCGATGTAACGCCGCAGACGTCGGAGGGTCAGCTGTCGGCCACGGAGGCTGGCCCGTCAGCAGCTCCTACTACTGCAGCACCTTACTTAGGTGCTCTGATGGTGCTGCAGGAGGCTCGCCGAAGAGAAGAGGTCCGTTGTTAAAGAACAGGAGGCAGGCTCGCCGACAGCAGGAGCAGGCCCGTCGATAGGAAAAACAGGCCCGTGGATTCGAAAAGCAGTTGGAGTGCGGACAGGAGGATCAGGCTCATCGTTTGGAAGAGTTGCTCAAACGCGATAAGGAAGACCAGAAGCTTCTCACGAAGGACCTTTATGTTGCCTTCGGAGAAGAGATAAGGGAGGTGAAGGATAGGCTTTCTTAACATGACAACCGCTTGTCGAAAGCTTAAATCTAAATCAACCAAGTGAACAACGTGATGGCTGACATGAAGAAAACGCTGGGCTACCTCAAAATTGGTGATGGAATTACAGCTCCCATAGTAGCTACAACTCCTTCGCTACGTTGATTCAAAGTACCGCCGTTCGACGGGACTTCGTCATGGTCGGCTTACAAATTCCAGTTCGAGGCTGTCATGAAGGCGAACAGCTGGAATAAAAGTCAGGCCATGACTGTTCTGGAAGCTCTCGGTTAGGAAGTGACTTATGAGCAGCTCCTTCAGGCATGGGAGGTGAGATATGGCGACGCTCACCTGGAACACGTCTTTCGTGAGCTTAAAGATCGCGTGCGACGCATCAACGAAAACCTGCAGCAGTGGGACCTTGAGGTGGAGAGGCTGGTTCGAAAAGCATGCCAATCTGTATCTGCGCTCATTGAAGGGAACCTGGTGCAGACATTTATCGACGGCATCCGCGACCTTGAAGTCAGAGCTGCTGTGTGGCTCGGACACCACGTGACACTTAAAGGAGCCTTGGCCCGTGCACTGCAGGTGGAAGCCGTGCGGCCGTTCCCATCGTATCAGGGAGATTGTAGCAACTATAGTTCACGACCGCAATAAAGATTACATCCCTAGGTGCTATGGCTGTGCGGAAAGGGGCCATCTTCGATCCAGATACCCTAAGCGAACCATAGAAAGGGAAGGTGATCGATCTCGAGAGGGTAGTGCGATTAACAGCACCGCCCAGCAGCACCAGGAAAATGAGTAAAAGTCAGGACTGCGGGGCGGGTGCTGGCTGATGTTAAAAGAGCTCCAAGAATTTCGATCTCACAAACCCATGATGGGAACAGCTTAATCATCAAGGGCATGATCAATGAAATGCCGTGTTTGATTTGTCAGTTTATAAGTCAGTCCCTTAAGGACTCCGCATACAACCGAGGACGCATTAATTTGGTGACAGCGGCCCGCCCGAGGAGAACGAGATGGAGTTGAAGCTAGGCAATATGATCTATCTGTATAATGTCATCGTGGCTGATATAATGGACGACTGCATCCTGGGCCTAGACTTTATTAGAAAGAATTGTTGTGTCACAAGACGCGAATTGCTAGCTGTGGTAATGTCGTTGCTGCGGTTTTTAGCAAATATCTTCTGGGCAGAAATTTCACTTATAAAATGACCGTGCTGCACTTAAATGGCTATTGCAGTTCAAAAATTCATAAGGACAAGTTGCGAGGTGGATTGAACTACTGCAGGAATACGACTTTGTGATCGAACATCGCAGCGGGAAATCTCATGGCAACGCAAATGCATTGTCGAGAAGACCTTGTCCTGAAGATTGCAAACATTGTACTAGGCAAGAGGGTAAGAAAGTGGTAATCGTGAGGATGATCAGGGCAGGCATCAGACCACCTCAGTAACGATTGGAAGGACAGCTTACAACATGCACAGCAGGAAGATCCTGTCATTAAGCCGATTCTGGAATGGATGAAGGCCAGTGCTCCTAAGCCCAAGTGGAGCGACATCTCGGCGATGAGTTCGACCACGAAAAGCTATTGGGCCCAATGGGACAGTTTTCTGATTCAGGGTAGAGTCCTGTGCCGTAAATGGGAAAAGGAGACAGCTGGCATTTGCAAATGGTTGTCCCTAAAGCTAAAGTACCGGATGTTCTACAGCTGTACCATAATGATTGTTCAGGAGGTCATCTTGGAGTTAAACGAACTCTACTGAAGATCCGAGAACGGTTTTAATGGGTCCACTGTCGAGATGATGTCGAGGACTGGTGTCGCAAGTGTACAAGTTGTGCGGCTGTAAAGGGACCTCAGACTCATAGTAGAGGTGCGTTAAAGTTGTTCAATGTTGGTGCACCATGGGAGAGAATAGCCATTGACGTGGCGGGGCCGTTTCCGGAAAGTGAAAGTGGTAACAAGTATTTCATGGTTGTGATGGATTACTTCACTAAGTGGTCAGAAATCTTCGCCATTCCAAATCAAGAAGCTTAAACAGTTGCATATAAATTCGTTCATGAAGTTTTTGTCGTTTTGGAGTATCTTTAGAGATTCACAGCGATCAAGGAAGGAATTTTGAGTCTCAAATATTCCAGGAAACTTGCCGGATTATGGGTACTCATAAAACAAAAATCGAGAACAACTTCTTACCACCCGCAATCAGATGGAATGGTAGAACGATTTAATCAGACATTGGAGAGGTACCTAGCAAAAGTTATGGAAAATCGGCAACGAGATTAGGACAAGCACATATAACCGTTTTTGTTGTCATATCGAAGCGCTGTTCACGAAAGTACATCAGTGACACCAGTTTTCACAAACTTTGGAAGAGAATTACGGCTGCCTGCAGACCTGATCACCGGGATACCACCTGATGCCCCACGCAGTAAAACGGATTATGCAAATGACTTGCGAAACAAAATTAATGACATTTATAAGCACGTCAGACAATCGGGCCAGCAAATGATGAAAACCCAGTATGACCGCAAAATGAACAACAAAGGGTTCGACGAAAGTTCACTAGTGTGGTTGCACAATCCAGTCCGCAGCACAGGGAAATCTCCTAAGCTTCAAGCTAAATGGGAAGGACCGTACGGGATCGTGACAAGGATCAATGACGTAACCTAACGGATACAGAAAGGTGCAAGAGGTAGTCCTAAGATCGTCCATTTGGATCGACTGGCGCGTTATTATGGGGCCAGAATCACTACACTTCAAGCACAAAATCAGGTTATTTGCAAAATCTACAAAAAATATAACTTACCAAATTGTCAATAGTTATGCAAACGTAAATAGAAGTACAAGATCATTGAATTTCATGTGTCCTAGTGTACGAAGCTCGGTAACGCATGGGAAACTTGATGAAATTAAGTTTATCATCCTTACGAAAAGTTCACGTCGTTATGACTGAAACATGGATAAAATATGGAAAAAAGGCACAAAAACTCAAATGGGGAAATTTCACCCATTACTATAACTTTAGATCCCGTTCTAGAGATGACGTAGTCTCAATCTATGTTCATAATAATTTAAAACATAATTTTGTAGAAAGCAAATGTAAAAAAGATAATCATTATCTATGAATACACTTAAAAATATTTTCACTGGATATCGGAGTTATTTACTAACCAGAAAGAATAAATGCTAGTAACTTTTTGATGACATTTACATAAATAGTTAAGAGCCACAAACGCGCTACAATTTTTGGTGTTTTCGATAATGATCTACTTAAAAAGGGACGCTTAGTTGAAGACTACAAAAAAGTAATAAACGAAAAAATTGTACACGCGATAGATCTACCACTAGAATCACATCAGACCATATCAGCTCTAACCTAAAAGAACACGACTTTCATGTGGCAACAATAAAATCCCTATTATCAGACCATAAATAAAAATATTTTGAAGTAAAACATTACAAGCCCAGATCTAAAAAAACAAATAAGTATTAAGTTATAAATTACCAAAACCTCTACTGCGACATGATGAATAAGAAATACACCAATGGTCAATATATTACACTTGAAGAATCTATCAAATTAGCTATAAAAAGGAACAAAGTGTTAAAAACCAAAATATTGAACGCTCCTCGAAAAGACTGAATAAATAAATATGTATTACTTTCTAATAGTAACTAAAGAACTGATAGACGAAAGCTATGGAATAGTTTTAAACAAAATCCGGGAAACCTAGAAATTTAAAAAATAATCAAGAAGGAAAGAAATTAAACCTTCGAGTTTATTCAAGCAACAAAAAATGAATATTACGATAAAGCAGCGAAACGTTGAATTCGAACGAGCTGCCTTCGCGCAACACTCATTCTTTTTCACTCAACTCCGAAGCTCAAGAATGGCTGTGACATCCCTTCAGCGATTCATGAGATGTTTGATATGAATTGGTTTATTTTGATTTTTAAATTTTGAAAGGCGACCGAGCCACGTGTCCTACCTGCCCCACCTTAGTTACGCCACTGCTTGTAGGTCATACAAATACTTGTTCCGAGCGGGATTCAAACCCGCGGTCCTTAGCGCTGTAACTCATTGCTAAGCTACTGTGTCAGACTGCCGTTAATAATATTCTTGAAACATTCATAACAGGTTATTAAATTATAAACTTATAAATTAATTAACAATAATAATTAAATATATTATTTTTCGTCCTTACTACTAGATTACCACAAAAATGAGGATATTGACAAGTTAGACCTTTTCAAGTTAAATGAAAGCGTTACGGCGTAAGTATTCGTTTACGATTTTAGTTTTTTCAGTTATTTGGTAAGTTATTATTAATTTTATTTACGTTTTATATAATTTAATGTTTACAGGATGGAAATTGAAAACAAGTATAGACATTTTGTTGAATGCAAACAGAGCTGTGGTAAGTTTTTGATTTATTTTACTAAACCTTATAAGGTGATAGAGTTATTTTTCTGCAACTAAGTATTGGTACGTCCATTGCTTTGTACTATCGATTTAAAGGCTGTGGAGAAACAGTGTTTGCCGGCTGTGAGTTATTCCATCATAGGCCTCAGATATGACAACGAACATGTAGTCGTCCTTCCTTTGTTTGGAGCTGTTTGCCGATGCCAATGTGATACAATAGCTATTTCTAGCTATATCTAGTCTTTGTTTTATTTGTATTTATTTGCGATCGCGGTGTTATAGTCTCCAACTTGGGAAAAAACTCTCCGTAGCAAGATTTTTTTAAATACAATAAGCCAATGCTTAACTACAATCTCATATGATGGTAAGAGAGACAGCCGAAGATAGTAAAGGGCACTGACCTTAGCTTAACGAAATTCTACTCACTCTTGCTTCTAAGAACACCCACATAATAATCAGATAGAAACACAGATGATGGCAAATTATTTAACTCCTTTGTTGTATGCATTACGAACGTTGAAGCGAACTGTTGCTGAATGCGTGGTATTCGTCAACAAAGGGATGGAGATCATGTGAATATTTGCGTCGAGAATTAAATAGATGGTGCTGCCATCTATCGAAAGTTGTGAGATATTTCATTCTTCATAGTCACTTAGTCCTGCTACAACCATAATATAGCTGTAGCATTGCTCTACCATTTATAATCCACAAAAATAAAATAACGTAGAATCTAACAAAGTAAATGACATTACAGATGGTGAAGATTTCAAACAAAAATCTGTAGAAGATATATCTCAATTAAAAGTTGAAGATAATATGAGTGAGACTAGTAATGAGTTTGTTAAAAGTAAGTACACTTCCGAACTTTGAGTAGTGGGTTAATTCAGATGACTTAAAGGTGTATCTAGTAAGGGTAGGGTGTAGAATCGTTGTCTGCGTAAGCGTCCTTCATGTGGTGTCGGGCTTATGATGCCATGTAATGAAGCAAAAACTATTAATAATAAAAATACTAAAAATAAATGAATTGTGATCTTACTCGTATTAATAATATACATTTAATAGTTTCTAAGCTGCATAGTTTTCAGGGTCATATTTATGTTATTTAGGAGATGTAGTTTTTGCGGAGTTAGGTCACAGCTCATTAAAGCCACCCGGCACCCGACCCAGACCGCCTCGCCTCGAGCGATTCGTATTAACTTCTTTCATATGGACTTTTGTATGGGCCTGCGCTCACTACATCAACTCCGTACCATCACCGGATCGCCTTGCTCACGAGGTGTCCATGCACGGACTGCGAGTGGACCACTCGATGATAGCTCGCTGTTGGCATGCTTACCTCGCGTGAAGCGCGAGCTGACAACGCGTGGTTCATTCACGCGAGTGCGATGCGGCGCTCTCCACCAACCCCTCATTTCGAGCCTTCCTTTCGAATGTGTCGGACGAATTGTTGTTTGTTTTTAAAATGAACAAAGAAAAACTTATGGAAGAAGTTCGGAAGTATAATTTATTGTATGATTTAAGGGTCACTCGCTGATCACGCGAGGTCGACTCGTTGACGACGCGAGGTCTACTCGATGACCACGCGAGGTTCACTGGTGACAACGCGGCGTCTACCCGTCGTCCACCTGTCGACTACGAGTGGACGCCTGGCTACGAGGCGGTGAGGGTCGGGTGCCGGGTGGCTCTAATGAGCTGTGACCCTAACGGTCGCAGGGTAGGGAAAAAACGAGGCTGAACTTTTGCCTTAGGATCGCCTGCGCAACTTCTTTCCTAAACATTGTAGAGTATCCTTCGAACACCGCCAGAATTTTATCAAGACTTGGTTCAAGTTTGTTAAAATATCTCCAATAGTTTTGGTAAAATATATGGCATCAAGTCCTTCTGTTCTAAAAATTATAAAAATATCTCCTCTATAGGAAAAACATTTCTTCATCGTCCACAATGAAAATACGTAAAATATCGGCTGTTTCGTTAGCCAGAATATAATCATAAAGCGATTTTTCCATTATATGATTTTTTCTATGATTATAAGCTACATAATAATATATAGAACAATTATTCAGTTCATAGTTCATAGTCTAAAGAGGTACTTTACTAGTGTAACTATCATATACTGCTGTAAGTATGTCTATTCAAATTAGTTTCTCCAAATAATGTGATATAAAATGATGCAGAAAACAATTGATAACTTCGATACTATTTTTACTTAGATAACTATTTTTGAGTGGTTTTTGTAATTTATGGGTATATATGGGTATTATGGGTATTAATATGTCTTAAAAGGCGTAATTTGGTTTATTTTTGAACAGGGTGCGTGCATCAATGGATTCAAATGACTGATAAAAATATCGTTGTCGTCGTATTAAGAATTGGGCAAAATAAAAATTCTTAGTTTAGCAAAAAACGGTGCTTATGGGTAGTTATTCCTATATAAAACTTTTACACTGGAAGGGCAAATGAAGCATCTTCGAGTATTCTTCTCATACTTAGATTTTCTCATGTTATAATTATAGTGTAATAGTTATGATTTTAATAAACACATAAACATAATTAAATTTTTGCCAGTTTATGATTATAGTAATCAAGACAGCGACTCTTCTCATGCAATATCCCATACAAGTAGTAATGAAAACTACGAATGCAGTATAGTAGAGAAGGAAACTACTTCCGAAACTAAATTTAAAAATATTGCTTATCCTAAACTTGTTAATCACTCAGGCGTTAGAAGTTCAGGTGACACAGATCATAGTCTCAAGATGAGTAATCGAAGTAGATATAAAAAGTTGCAAAATAAATATAATAATGATGAAAATATCGACGATTTACAAATCGCCAAGGTAATTAACATAGACAGTAAAAAAATGCAGAAAAAAAGAAATTAAAAGCAGTAATAAGCGCGAGGGCAAGAACTGTAAAAAAATACCGAAGAAAAAGATAATTGCGAATAAAAGTTTTTATGCTTATTTAATCAAGAACAATATTTCCTCCACTGAATTTGAACATTCTAAAGTCGCTATGAAAAAGAAATATAAGCAGCATCGGCAGTTAAGATCTTCTGTGTCAAAACCTGTAAGACTCATAATCGATATTATTTTTTTTTAAATTTGATTATCTATATTTATCCTTTCTTTTTGGTTTAAGATTCCTAACAGCCTAATAAAATTTTGCCATCAAAATATGAATACTAAAGGAATTATGAATGGTTCGATATTCACCGTTGGTAATAATCACAGAAATACAATTTTAAAAAGATCTGAAGAGTCAATAGCAGGTACAAAGGAAAGTTGCCTTATAGAAATTGTTACTGATTGTAATAGATCGGCCGAAACTATAGCTTTGCGTAGAAGTATTGCTACTAATACAAATGATCGTTACTTACACCATAATTGTGAGCAGCTTTCGGCATTAGAACTTAACGCAGACAAAGTACCTTATGTAAAAAAGGACAAAAGCTTCACTAGTGAACATTTATTATGTCTGGAAGATGCTAAGTCACAAACAATATTTTTATACGGTAATTGTTTTAAAAATTTTACATTAAAATTATAGTTACATGCAATAAGTTTGTAAGAAAGTATTCATTCGTCGAGAACAAGCCAGTTTCTAAATAGGCTGTTTTAATGAATTTTAAAATTATTATAATATACCGAAGTGTATAATAGATTTTTTAATGATATAAAATAATCAAATAAGCTAATAGTCTAACTGATGGAATTGGTAAGTGATTATTGCAGCACACGGGAAACTTTAAATGAAGAAGACAACTGACTTTATATAAGCCCTGAAGGCTAAGTTAAAAAGCCTGTAATATTTTATTTTTCTACTTTTAGGAATATTAGTAAATTCGTTTATTTGTTTCTAATCTAATTAATATTAAATATAACTAATATTTCAGAAATAAACTTTACACTTTTCTAACAAATTAGCTTCCCCGCTATGAAATCTGTCAAATATTTCACTTCATCCAAAGTGGCGCTGCCTAGTGGCAGAAAAAGTAGTCGACACCCTCATTAGTAGACAGAGAAACCTACTGTCTATGCCTTCATTAGTGGCGTCAGAAAAAAATTGTGACTAATTGTCACCAGTTACTTACTAATTCTTAACATAATATAATTCAAGGTATCGTTGGGGAGGATTCCAGCTAGGTGATCTTATCGCTATAAGCGTATTTACAATCCTTTAACTTGCGAATTGGTAGCCACTTTAAGCTAAGTACGAAAATGTGAAACATTTTAATAATATTTGCGTAAATTAAATATAAATCTTATTCAGAAACTTTGAAATCACAACAAAGTTCTGTTCATATATTTCCAAATTTTTAACTTTTTCGCTTATGAAGATTACATTTCTATCAAAAATATTTATATTTATTATAAACTAGAACAAATTGTTAGCCTAAGTGAGTCCAATTTCGAACATACGGCTAGTCGATGAATCTAATTTATTTCGGTTAGAGCATCACGTAATTATTTGCTATACATATTCTTCTCTATAATTCCTTAAAAAACTTCCATAGATACAAAGTTCCAGTGAAAATTAAACCATGATTAGTGTTCTTCGAAATTGTGGTAATAAATTCCTTATTTTATTAAAAAAAATTATCAACATTTAGTTCAGAGAAATCTTAAAACTTTTGACATGCT
The DNA here is from genome assembly GCA_907164705.1 of Parnassius apollo. Lineage (NCBI taxonomy): Eukaryota > Metazoa > Arthropoda > Insecta > Lepidoptera > Papilionidae > Parnassius > Parnassius apollo. The sequence goes on from CAJQZP010001367.1 coordinate 1,678,333, forward strand.
TATATAAATAATCGTATCTTAAGAATATTAAACATTACAGATATTAACGAACCTAGTACTTCAAAAGGAGTTTGCCATGTTAACATGGATGTGCAATGTGGTTTAGATGCTGCTTTTATATGTCCGATGCCTTCTGCAACAAAGTCTCTAACCAGACTATCTACTAACTTCACAAATATCGAAAATGCCGTATCCGGAGAAGATAAAACAACAGAGTGTGACGTATTTATAAATTCTAGTGTCAAATCTAATGGAATTCAAATAAAAGATTCCGATATAATACTGCTTAAAAACGAAGACAGTTTTCATAAGACTCATTTTGTGGTAAATTACAATACAGTTATTGAACCAAACTCTGAACATTTAGTTATTGCAGAAACGGAAATTGTAAATCCCAAGCAACCATCTAATATAATTAAATCAGAAGATACTTGTCCTGACTATCGCCAGAATGCAATTTGCGTTGCTAATCACGAACAATATGAAGAAAACCCTTCTAGGTCTTTATTATCAGTTACTTGTTCATCAAAAGAGATGAGCAAGGGCATCATAGGACCATTTATAAATAAGGAAGTTGAATTCATGAATAATATTTCACTTTCTAAGCCTACCCTTGCATTTGGAGGAATTTTAGTTCATAGCTATAAAGATAGAAAAACGTGTGAAGACATAATCTATCAAGGAGATTGGCAGCGTTTTGTACCAAAAACAATTGACAGAAAAAATCGTTTCGATACAATCGTATTTAAAAGAATGATGAAACAAAGTTATGACAAACGTAAAAAATTATTTCTTGAAGAAAGTATACAACAAAGAAAACTAAAAAAGACTGAGATTAATAATATATGTAATGATCGTAAACAACGAGTAAAGATTTGGAGCGAGAAATTAAAAAGTAACAAAACGTCATCTAAGGTATTTTTAATTCTTATAATGTTTATTTTTAAAAGCAAACATTTTTATTACTCTTGTGTTATTTATTTACTTTTGAAAATTACAGGTATTATTGAAGACAGTTAAAAGGTAAGTAAATACATTGCAAGTAATTTGCGATTTTTCGTAACTGATGATCAGTTTTAGTTTCATTTCAGTTCGGTTTTACCAAGAAGTAAAAAAAATGAATATGTTGACTTGAATGATAAAAAGGCTTTGATGAATTCAAGTGTTACAAATGAAAAAAACTTAGTAGTAAAACACATGGAAAAAAGTTACATTCCAAAGTATTTAAGAATACGAAAGTGTAATTTTTTTGATAAGCTTAGACAAAGCATAGGTACAGTTAATGTTGAGAAAAGAGATAATAAAAGAAAATATTTGCATACAAATTCAAGGACGAAGGACATCAAAAGCGGTTTATTAAAATTTATTCGTGAACCTCCACAAAATACCAATTACATTCACGTTACTCATAGAAAAGCTTTGAAATCTTCAAGTGCTACATATGAAAATAACGTTATAGTAAAAAACAGCGCCAAAAATTATATTCCGCAGAATTTAAAGAAACGAAAGCTAATTTTTTTAAATAATAATAAACTTAAACAAAGCATAGATTCAGTTAATGTTAAGAAAAGAGATATTAAAAGAAAATATTTACTTACGAATTCAAAGACGAAGGACATCAAAGGTGATTTATTGAAATTTATTGGCGAACCTCGACAAAACATTAGTTATACTATATTTCGTAACAAAATTGATAATGAAAACGAAACTAATATGCGAAGTTTAAGTATTAAGAATAACAGTAGCATTAAAATGGTACGTAAGGCACACTCGGGAAATAGTTCATGTTCATCTACAAACAGTGTAAGGACAATCAAACAATTATCTCCAAACAGCAAAGAATCTCAATTTAATATAAAGGCGTCTAAGAGTAATTTAGTTAATAAAATAAATAAATCATCAAAATTGATCAAAAAAACCGTTAATAAATCATCTCCACTATTCGATAATAAAGAAAATAGCCCGGATACTTCAAAAAATCTTGAAACAGAAAATATACAATTTCTAGGATGGAGTAAAAAGCCCTTAATGCCTCAAAACATGGTATCTGTGCATAAAGATAAATTATCTCACGTAGATATTTCGAAAGATTTTGACTCTGTTGATAGAAAAAATTGTAAGTCGGGTACTTCAGTATGTAGAAGCTTATCATTACACGAACCCAGTGAAAATATTGTTTCTAAGAATCAAGTTCATATCGATAACCCTAATCTAGTTTTGGTTTTAGAATCTCGTAAAGAGCTTAACATGGATTATAAAAAACTTTCTTCTCACTCACCTCCAAGTGAGGCTATTCAAGACTTAGACTATTCGCTTGATGCTGAATTGTGCACTTCGTTTAATAGTGCTAATAATATAGCTAATGATAATGAATCAATAAACATGAGAAATGAAGTTTTAAGTATTATCGAGGAAAGACTAAATTTTATTAAAAATTCTTCAAATGTGAAGATTTCTATTAGTGAGCAAAATGAAAGTTTTAATTTAGAAGAATTGAATAAAAGCTGTGAAAAAGTAAATTGCTTTACTGATAAGTCTCTTGAAAATGAATTTACAGCACACTCCATGCATTCAGGGTCAAAACCTGTGGATGTTGATTTGATTTCATTTAAATCTTTTGCATCAATATCAGGATATTCAGAATATTTTTTAGCTGATAGTGAACTAAGCAGCACTTTAGATTCTCTTGAAATTTTTACCTCACCTGAGAGATCTATGCAAGAAATATTTGAAAAGAATAACAAACTATGCATTCCGGTAAGATATTTTAGTTGTTTGATAACATTTCATATTCTTATTAATGAACGAGTAAACATTAAAATGTATTTTTGTTAATGCACTATTCATAAAGTGTACAGATCTAGTATCGCAAGCATTTAGTGGTTTTTCAATAAATAAAAGGAATATAAGCGAGCAACCGGATCCCATCAATCTAGTTGACTCTGAAACTGGCAGTGTCGCACATGGCGTAGAAGTAAGACGAGTAGTAAGTTTAATCTAATTATTGTCGTCATATGCCTGTAAAATATAAAAATATTTAAACGTGGTAGAGCAATGCTGCAGTTATATTAGAAGTATAGTTGTAGCACGAATGGGTCGGCTCAACCGGGGAAGGATCACGCTCTCACAGAATACCAGCGCTAAATAGTAGCTTAATGCGGCTGTGTTTCTTATGGTAAGTGTAGAGAAACGGAGACCCTTTTTACTGAAAACGAGGCACTCCATCTTAGTCCTCACGGGTGACAACGCATCTGCATTTTGATTCGTAATCGAGGATAGATTTAGATGTCTATGGGCCACAGCAACCACTTACAATCAGGTGGAGTTTGTACCACGTAAACCACGTTATTATGAGAACTTAAACGTTCTCAATAACTTCATATCATTCGCTCTGCAAAATATTGCATTCACTAATTTGTGTAAACTCTAACATTGTTTTAGACATCAGAAGAGATATTTACATCAAGTAGGTCATCAGAAACCTACGTATCTTGTCAAATTGATGATGATAATATGGTCCCACAATGGCTTTTTCACTTGATGAACCAACAACAATCCGTAAGATATTTATTATTTCCCTTTCTATGAATGTCATCTCTGTAGTTCAACGAAACGACGTGTAAAAGGATGTTTTTAAACATTTTATTTTTCGGGATTTTTTAATACTAAGAAAATTAAAAAAAAACACTATCATCATATCAAATAGAGATATCAAATAACACCTTCACGGATCGGTCAGGGTATCTATTTTTCCAACTTTCGTTACATAATTTTTCTTTGGGCGTTCATGTTTTCTATCAGACGTGCACGTTTCTTTACTATCTTTACCATACTAACGAAAACGTGGTTAATTCGTCGACGAGAGCCGAACACTGTTAACTCGCGTCCTATAAAATTTTAAGGCAATTACTTAAGCCTAAAGCTATCTCTGAGGAGTTTGATGGATAGTTTAAGTTTTTTTAATAACAAAAGGGATATTAATAGTTGAATAAAATGTGTTTTTAAATGTGAAAATTTTCATTTATCTAAAATGTTTTTTAAAGTTATCAGATTCTGTCTTAATTCACGTTAATCAGATATTACGAGCATTATCGTAGTAGCTATAAAAGGTATCACTTATCAATTATTACTATTAGGAAAACCGCTTACAATTATTAGTTATATGACTGTTTTGAGGGGTAAGCACTGACTCTATATATACAAGTACACTGGATTGGCTATACACCGTGATATGATAAGGCGATTTGATCTGTCACTCGAGAACCTTTCTTCTCCATCGGTCATCAGTTCTTCGAGCTATATGGCCGTTCTATTGCCATTTCAGCTTACTAATCCGTTGGACGATGTCGGTCGCTCTAGTTCTACTGCGGATATCCTTATTGCTAATTTTATCGCGCGGGAAAAACCTAGAGCATAGCCTTCTTTATAGTTCGTTGAGCGACTTCGAAATTCCTCATACGGCCAGCAGTGAAGGATCACGTCTCAGATCCATAGGTCATCACTGGCAACATGCACTGGTTGTACAATCTAGTTTTGAGGTATACCTAATAAAACTACACATCACATTTGCCATGGGTTGCTACTAATAAAAAAGAAAAGAAAAATCAAGATACCAACATAAAAAGGAAGAATTTTTTCCCAGACTCTTTGTATTTTGGAAGCAGCAACGTACCGTCTTCCATGTTTTCGAGATCAATATCCGAATCACCTTTGTCGGTGCATACTGCACTAGCTCCTAAGCTTCCCAGATTCGGAAGTGCCACGTATTCTGGAGGGCTTGACATATCGCAATCCATAGATTCTTGATAGAACACTTGATCGTCTTTGTCGGTGGATGTTGTGTAAGAGGAAGCTGCCAAAAACCGTAAATGTAAACGATGGCCAGAATTTGTAAATAAGAAAGAAACTAAAGTAGGGACACTAAGAAGTTAAAGCACAAATTAAATACCTATCTAAACTCGAGAGAGAATTAAATCTCTAGACTCGCACTTACTTAAACCTCATGGTGTTCTACCTCCGCCGCACATTGGCAGGGCCATAGAAACGCTTTCATGCACATCCGCGGCCCCACCAGCGCCAGCCGCCTAATGGCAGCCCCTCATTAGTTGCGGATTTCTCCTCCCCGTTTTCCTTCTTAGATAAGGTGCACCAAAAATACAAGGCGCAATGGCTATCTGCACTGCGGACTCCCCGAGCCCAATATGTGAAAGGATCTAGAAAAAAGGAGCTAGAAGGATCGGGACTACCAAGTGGTGCAGCCTCATCAAAGTCGCGAAGGACAGTCGAATGGCGCATCGCCAATTGCCATACCAACGTTCCTCTTCCCTTACGACTCAACCTCGACTACAGCGGTACAGAGAAAGGAAGCCCACTGGCACACCTCCATTGAGACTCTACATCATAAGCAGACCTTTCTTCACTTGGCTATGGCCCTTGAGTTGTGGGGAAAATGAGAAGAGAAGAAATAAAAACATTCGAAATAATAATCTAATTGTTACGGTCCTCAGCTGCCCCGACAAAAGTCGACTGGGCTAGGGCCCATCGTAACCCAACTCGACGAGCAACCGAGAGTTTGGGCCCAAATGGCTTATGGATAATTAATTTATAATGGCTGGATAAGCAAACACAAACTTACCGAGTTCCGGAGGTAGGGTCGACCACAAGGTACCGTCAGGGGCAAGTAAATGGTATGTGTGAGTTGTGTAGGAAGGTGTGTAATGTAACCTGACGTCACCGATGTAATCGGCTAGCAGACCCACATGCGTTGACCAGCTCCACAAGGTGCAATCACTCCAGTGGGCGTCACCGTTATCGGAACTCAAGTACAACGTCACTTAGCACAAACTATAATCGAATAAGGACGCGATCTCCTCCCGGGTCACAAAGTTTAGCGTTCCACCAGACAAAGCAAAAATTTCTTCGTACGATATTAAGATACTACACAAGCCACTCGTCGATGCAAATTAATGGCAATCGAAGTTACATTAATCACTCAAACTCTAGGAAAGCCTCGTTGTCACGTATACGTACAAAATAAGACAACGCAAAGGAGGCCGTCGTAATGCGACGTTACGATTCTTACGTAACTTCCGACCTCTAATCGACACGGCCGTCGCGTACAATCGAATATTCTAGACTAATAGGTGCGGCCGCAGGCTGCAAAAAACGAATTCATTTTCAACATGATTAAAACTACTTTTACGGATTTTATCGCGTTTATTTTTACTTTTTATTTTTAATTCCCGACGTTTCGGGCGCTTTCCAGCACCCATGGTCACGGGGGACTGAGATGACTGACGTCCTGATGTAATTGTTAAACCCGTAGTACCTACAGCTTTTTTAATTATTGTTTATGGTCCGATCTATGCAAAATGAACTGACTATGTCTTGAGGTCTTGCAGTGGTATGCTTGGGTTTAGTTTTAATTTTATTGATTATAGGATCCCAAGCAGGTGGTAGTACCCAGCCTCCTTCTCTATTGAAATTTATATATTTAATATTATTATATAAGAAATCATTATTAATTCATTTTCAAGTTTTAAGTTACTACGATTTGGCCTAAACACCAATACTTTACTTACTGGTACTGGTACTGCCAGAAAATATTGTCGGTATACTCGTAATGCACTTTCAAAATGGTGCGTTCCTCGTGTCTTATAAAACAGTCGTCTGTGAAATGTTTAGAGCAAAGATGATCATTTTGTTTCGGACGCCAATTCACAATATTTATGCTTTTAAGCTATAATTTTAGTCTAGGTTCGGTTGGAAACCTGTTAATTAATAAACGTTTTATAATTATATGTTGTCGGCGACTTTCTTTAAACAGATATTGATAGGAAAGAACATCGATAAGTATTATAGACAAGGAACTCGACAACCCTGTTGAATTTTATTGTTTATTAAAACTCAGTAATATAAAGCCAAACATGTTGGTAATTATGATATTAAGATTAGAAACAAACTTTAAAGTACATTTATTGTCAAATAGTTAGCTGCAAATTCACTTACTTGTGGAATGTTATATCACTTTCCTTTTGGTAACGAGTTTTACGTATTACGTACACTCTCATTATTATTAAAAATATTTCTTATTTTGTAATTAAAATTATACACAATCAAACCACATATAAGTGTGGTTTTACAGTGACGCTTTCGCCAGCGCGGTTGATAAACGTCGCGGGCCACGAGCGTTGCGTCTCTTGGATCGTTACACAGTTTAACCAACACGCGCGGATGGCCCGCGCTGGCGGCATTCAGCCGCGCGTTTCAACAGTATACAAAACCGCGCGACTCTAAGCTCGTTTTATAGTTTCGAGCGGGTCATCCGCGCGTCTACGGGCTGCGCTTACCACCCGTGCTGGCGAAAGCGTCACTGTGAAACCACACTTTTACTTTCGTTTTTAATTTAAAAATTCAAAATACAAAGATAAGTTAAATAAGACCAGACTTTGGCATATTATGTCAATTTTAGTTCCCGGGACGGCAAATGGTGGCGCTTCATATTGGCACAGACATTTTGTATGGTATAGCCAGTCCAGCGTACTTGTATATATAGAGGTTCGCAGATTACTATCAATGATTTTATAAACTTGTTTTTTAAACTTCGCGTTCGTTATAATTTTAACCGAAACCATTCCGCAAGTTTTTTTACAGATGAAAAATACGTTATTTAAAAGGCGAGGAAAAAGCTTAATTGCAAAAATTTTTAAGAAACCAAGCAAAACTTTATGTGATACTTTTGTATCTGTATGTAAAAACTAAAAGTTAATAAATTAGTTAATTTTATGAATCAAGCACTTAGGCGAGTAATATAGTATGGGGAGCGTGTATTATTGACGGTGGGTTGGTGACAAGGCTCTCCTTGACCCCGGGCGGCAGGGTAAGTGCGGGCAGCATTCTCAAAATAAAGTAACAGTTGCCGCGATATTAAAATACTGTAATATTTGTTGTGGTGGCCTTGTTTTCAGACCCTCTAAGCTCTTAAACATTAAAAAAGTTACAACATTGTTTTAAAGTTTTTAAGCTAAATTTAAATGTATCAATCTTCTGGTAATCACTCGTCTCAAATTATAGTACAAGAACCCGCAACGATCAGACCTTCGTTATTTTATTAAAGCTGAAAGTTTCTCTGTGTATGTCCCTAATAAACGATCCCCTAATGTAAAGTTTGGATAGTGGTTGCTTTGAAAGGTAACAGGTTGCAAAGATGTATAAAATTGCACCTCAAATTTATTGAAATACTCAGTTTTTATATATTTTCCTTTGGAATAATATTAGAAACCACGTTGTCCATTGTCAGACACTTAGTACGATTACAACCTCTGTCAGACCCTTAAATTATAATTACAGTGTAAACTCTAAATAATGACACTCAAGGGACTATGAATATTTTGACGTTATAGAGACTTGTCGTTAAATGGAGCGAAGAAAAAATTAGAAAAAGAAAAAGTTTATTTCGGACCAGTGTTAGTAATTTCTTAAAAACAATTGTTATTTGAACGCTATTGCGTATATTCTGTTATATATAAAAGTTTTATTTTTTAATTTTCGTCTGACGTCTTTTGCTGTACCAAAAACTACAACACAATTATTGTTATGGTATTTTTACTTATTTTATTCATTTCTTGCGATATTGAGTCATCTTGGTGATAAAGAAAGTACTTTTCCAACAATTATGCTGCTTCAAGAGCTTCTTTAATGCTCGGCAGAGGCTTAGGCTCATCTTCTTCATCTCCTTGTTCTTGATCCTCAGTTTTTCTTACAGAATCCAAAGTTTGTTTGTCTGTGAGTAAAGCCGTGGTAAGCAGGCAGTCGTCTACTTCGGTGTAGATTTAAAGATTTTCTGTAAATTTTCTACCATGTTGAATTGTTGAATCCACTTAGTTAGTGGAAGGCCGTCGTTGCTATCGAACTCCGATTCTGTTTACACCTTATCACTCATAGAATTTGTACAAAGTCCAACAAGTCAAAAATAGTGCTGTATAGTTATGGGTGTCACTACTTCCAAGACTTTAGATAAAATAATTACTGCATACCAACATCACTTATCTTCTCACCTGTCTCTATTCCGCGTATCAGTAAAATTTTTCGTCAATACACAGTGATTTGCTCTTACTTGTCATATTTACAGTTTGAAAGTCTGAGCAACTAGAATATGATAACGTATAGATAATCCATAACTCCTACTAACAACAGTTTACACGTGCAAGCAATCAACGGATTTCTTAGAGAGTTTGGTATGTATGATGCCGACAGTAGAGTTTATTACGGGCTAGGATAATAAAGCGACAAAGAACAAAAAAGAACGTACATAGCTGTGCAGTTTTTATTAATTTTTGCTACCAAAAAAACTACTTTTTATTATTTATTTGTTGTAGTTATTGAGAGTGGGTGTAATGCTATATAAAGAGTATCATTGTATGGAAGATAAGCTTAACTAACCAAATCCGAATGATTTCGAAACTTTAGAAAGTTGGTCGTAAAATCGAGTGACGTTACATGGAATTTACACAGTAATTAAAATTATATTTTATTAAAGTTGAATTTCATATTATATTACTTGAGGAAGTATTACAAGATGTTTCCTTAGTAATCAGACTAAAATGCTAAAATTATCAATATTTATTTTTAATATTTTATTAATAAAAACATATTGTTTACTAATAAGGAAACAATTTTTGACAGTGAAAAAATATGGCTGAGAATAATAAATAATTCGCTTCCACGAATTAATTATCCGAAGAGTCGAGGATGAGCTAGTAGCACAACAAGTGCACCGTACCACGCCAGGGCCAAGACTGCCTTAACGGCGGCCGCTCCGTCCGTTTTATACAATCGAGACAAGTAGCTACACGAGCGCCACTGCAGGTGCAACGCGCAGGTGTGCGGTGCACGTGTTGTTTACAATAATTCCGACTAGCCACAGAGGCGCTGCTGCACGTGCAACGGCGCAGGTGCCGACATATACTGTTACTGATTTTAATAAAAACATGCGTGTAGCTCACACGCGACAGAAGTGAATAGAAATATAAAATACAAATACTTTACGGCAAATGATTTATTTAATATTATAATTTAAACTACAAGTTCACGTACAAGTTCAAGTACAAGCAAAAAATATAAGAAAATTTAATTTTTATAGTAAATAAATGTAAAAATCCTTTTAATATCTATTAGACACATATATATTATATTTTCTTTCAAATAAAATTATAATAGCGCCACCTACTTCATTCTATAGGTAGTGACTTCATCGAACAACTGATTGACACCCCAGGTGGTAGCAGCTAGATGGCCTACATTTATGAAATCATGAATTTCTAATAATTTTTTTTTCAATATGATTAATTTTATTTTTAATTTTTTACTGTTTACTGCCGCTGCTAAAATCATAGATTATGAAAAGTGAACACAGATGGGAAACGCACGAAACTATCTATTACCGGTTTTGATGGTTCTTTTTTATTAAAAATTAGTATTACTTGGACTCATTTATTTTATTAAACAACGTATTTTAATCCGACCATGTTTAAAATATCGGTAAAAGTACGGGACAGACACTAATTTTTACGACGAGTAGATTAATTTCCCTTCGAATGTTTATACTTCTTTTCGATATCCCTTATATAGTACTCACTAATTACAAAAAGATTTATATTAGTTTTACCTATTACGAAGTTGAGATTTGGCCGTTTTTCACTGCTTGTTTATTCCATAGGCACACGAAACCTTCGTACCTTGTTGAACAAAACGCGTAAGCGACGCCGTTTCAGCGGCGTTTATAATGTATTTCTGAACTAGAAAAAAATTCCAACTTGTTTAACAATTAATTACACTTTTCTTGACCTTCAATTTTGGGTAGTCTAACAGTTTTAAATTCTTTAGTATCAGCTTTAAAAGGTGGAAGTATTTTTGATCGTAAACGTATTATTTATACATAATACACACACGATTTGATAGTTGTTAATGTTACTGCATTACTTTTGGTCAGAATATTTGCGTCCTGAGTTGAATCGTTATTCTTACTAACATTTGGTTTAAAAATGTCAATATTTTCTGGAAAGGTCGTAGACTTTAGTTCTATCGGTTCAAAAATTAAAGTTTGTAAGTGATATTGTTGAAGATTCTGTAGATAAAGACTGTAAATGGGATTTTCCTGGAGAAGTTGAAGGTTGCATTTCTATTGATTGAGAAATTAAAGTTGGTTGTGATATTGTTGAAGATTATCTTGAAGACTGTAAATTAGATGGGTTTACGGTCAGCTCATGTATCAATGGCGTGACTAGAGATAAGTTATCTGTTGTTACCTTATGAGGGCGGCACTGGAAATTTCGGGAATGAAGGAAGTGACACAACATTACTATTTAAAAATGTATTTATTGCTTTTCAAAGTATTATCCGCGAACTTTGACACATTTTCCATACGAACCAATCATTGAAGCAACCATTCCATTTGGAAGTTGGGGTCTCCAAAATGGCCGTTTTGTAGGCGTCCACGGTTTCTTCAGGTGATGAAAATCTATGTCCACGCAATTTATTCTTTATTTTAGGAAAATTATAGAAATCATTAGGGCTTAGGTCGGGGCTGTACGGAGGATGGTCTAATAATTCTATGTTTTCTTGCTCTAAAAACTCTTTTGTTCTGTGTGCGGTATGAGAACTCGCATTGTCGTGATGGAGGATGATGCGGCGGTTGCAGTTCTCTTTACGGAGTTCAGAAATGACCTGTGGCAAACAAATGCAAGCATACCATTTTGCATTAACCGTTCTTTGTCCCTCAAGAGGAATAGTCGTAACATAGCCGGTTTTGGAGACAAACGGTGCCACCATTTTATTTTGCAACACTCCGTGAACGAACAATTTTTGTTGGCTTTAACTCATTTTCGAACACCCAAACTCATGACTGGTTTTTTGTTTCGGGTTCGTACGCGTATATCCAGGATTCGTCACCTGATACGATGTTGTATACAGCATTTGAGGATCCTGCGTGGAATCTTTCGAGAGTTCTGACGCACCAAGTAACGCGAGCTGCTTTTTGCTCTTCACAGAGCGAATGCGGTATCCATCGGGAAAACAACTTTTTTACACCTAATTGTTCATGCAAGATTATTTGTGTTTGACTCATGCCTATGTCTAAAGTTGACTGAATTTTGCGGTGTCATTGGATATGCGGATTGAGGAAGATCGACATGATCTTCCTCAATCAGCTTACGCACAGCATCAACGTTTTCTTGGGTGACTGCAGTTTTTGGACGACCTTGACGGGGATCATCACTGAGCTTGACACGTCCACGTTGAAATTCAGCTTACCAGCCATAAATTGTGGTTTTGGATGGGGCTTCATCACCAAATGCAGAAATCATCCGGTCAACACACTGTTTTTGTGTTAAACCACTTCGAAAGTCATTATAAATCATCGCTCTTGAATTTTATCGAGTCAATTCCATTTTTTCAACGACTAAACAAGTTTGACAAAACCTTGTGACAAGACCGAGAAACTTTTTTTAAATAAATCAATGGTATTCGATTTTTAAAACGAAGGATTTTTCAATTAAAAATATTTTAATATGACAGGAACAGTGGAAATATTCCATTCCCGATACTTTTAGTGCAGCCTAGGTATCTCCAACCAAGAAATATCAGCCACACAGGTTGATATTTGTTTTTATTGTTTTTTTTCAGTACTTGAAGTCCCGTGAATACTTTATAGCCGTGGTAGCTCAGATGGTTAGCGCTCGTTGTAAATTTCAGAGTACGGGAGCAAACCGGGTTCAATCCCAGTCGACACTAATGAAATTGTTACTTGCAATTTAAAGTGCTGATTTACCACGTACTCGGCGGTGAAGTAAAACATCGTGAGGAAATCTGCATGTCTGAGAAATAGGAGAGAAATATTTTGAAGACGTGAAGTTCACCAACACACATAGAGCGTAGAGCGGTGGACAAGTCTTTGACTTAAAACCCTCTCAGAAATGAGCGGAGTCCTGTGCCCAGGAGTGGGACGCATACTCGTATCGGCTGTAACTTTTTTAACTTTACTCGTAATTCCTGATGATACCACCGTCAGTATATACATCACGAGAAATAATATAAAAACATTATATTTCTTAGTAAATATAAAGATACTTGAGATTAAGTTTTTTCTTGCTTTCAGAACAGTTTGACATTTTTTTAATGTCTGCTCAGAAAATTATTTTGCCATCACTTTTTTTTACAAACAACACAAATTCATACCTCTCCCATGATAACACTTTATTCAAAATGAATCACATTAATTCATAAACTGCACAAATGATTAATGAAACGTGTAATGTACGTATAATAGCACGTATAATATATAGTTCACTATACAATAGGGAATAAGCGACACATGATGCGCATTAAAAGGTCGCCATAGACCGACTCCGCTATTTCACCCCCACCCGTTTGCGCTCACACCTACGGTATACTTTTAATGTGTCTGACAAGATATAAAAACCATCAAAACTCTCTGATTACTAAGGAAACATCTTCTGATAGTTCTTTAAGTAAGTTAAAATACAGATTTAATACTATAACGTAAGTATAGTTAGAATTAATTATAATTTAAAGGGTGTCTGACAGGGATTGCAATCGTACTGTTTCAAAATGGACAACTTGGTTCTAATTTGCAATTTTATACACATTTGCTACCTTTCAAAGCAATCGCGATCCATATTTCATAGTCGGGGATCGTTCATACCTGTATTAGGGACCTACATAGAGAAACTTTCAGCTTTAATAAAATAACGAAAGTGATCGTCGCGGGATCTTGCTCTATTAGGTTAGGTTAGATTAGGTATAACGTTTGATTTGTATTCATTGGTTATGAATTTATTATTTTGTTTTTGTTTACGAACAAATTTCTCTTATATTTACCCTATGATAGGTTGTACGCATATGTAGTAATTAAATATCAAGCTTCAAAGTAGTTTGCACTACATTCAGTTATAATTATATACTTATGTGAGATTTAATTGTGGCTTTTTTGTTTATGTTTTCATTAAAAAAATTTAAGATTTTTTTCCTTTATTTAGGATGAAGAAGAGCCGCAGCATATCTCACCACCTATTCCGTTACATTCTATTCCTCAACCTCATTTGGATGTTAATGGAAATATAATGGAGGCAAGTGGCCTAGGTGCTGGAGCTGGTGATGGTTGCGGTATTCATAGTGATCAGGACAGCTCAGGACGCGACACGTCATTGAGTTCTACTGAAACGTCATCTGCACAACATAGCGAAGTATGTAGCAACGTAGCCTAAAGAATAAAAAATCCTCCAAAATTAATTTTAAAGACATCATCTCTCATATCAAAATCAATAATTTTGTCTTCTAATATTGTCGTTAATGGCTGCTAATATATAATATAACAATATATGTATGTCATGATCATCATTTTAACAGCCCTTCACAACTCAACTGCTGAACAGAGACCTCCTCCTAGGAATGACACAGCACGGTCCTGCGCTACCTGCATTCATCGATTTCCTGCATGTCTTACTAGGTCGTCACTACATCTAGTAGATACAAGACTGCCATTGAATAACCGATCCCTTACGTCGGTTACTCTGGTTCTATTGAGGATATCAACATTTTGAAGTCTATCAAGTAAAGAAACTCCGAACGTAGCCCTCTCCATAGAGCTCCATGAGCGACCATTTGCTTTTACCAGTAATTACGAGTACCTGCATTTAATGTTAAGAAAAATTTAATGAATTTCTAAGAAATATTTTATATTAAGAATAATAATTAGAGGGAAACCTGTTCTAATATTCCAAAAAAATTTGTAATATTTATGCTGTTGGTTTTGTTAATAAAAAATAACTGTAAAAATATTGGAACACAGATGATAAAAATTGTCTAGTATTTGATCCCAGGACATGCTGTAGACATATAGTCTGACCAGCCACGTGGTATTAAAGTTTCCAGTGCAGAAGTGAGATTTTTTAACACTTTTAGTTATACAAGTGAGACTGTGAGCTACATGTTATGGTGATGATGATGATTATCATCAGATGACGATGAGGAATGTCAAGTTAAATATTGAAAATCTGTCGAAGTATGCCGTGTAATTTATCGTCTGTAAATGTGCTTATAGCATATCTTTTTTATTTTTAGGCTATATTAATAGATCCATCGGCTTATACCGCCCATATTGAATTCTTACGAGAACCAAGCAACCATCCATTTTCACAAGTGACATCTGGTGTGTCTCCAAATTTATCATTACGAACAACCGAAGGTATATTTAGTCACTTTTTCTTCTTTCAATTATTCCAAATCTATGTTTTTTACATATAATATATATAAAAAAAAATATATATATATATATATATATATATATATATATATATATATATATGACATACTTTGTTAAAGAAGCTGAAATTGTTTGTGCTATATCCGTGTAGTAGCGGCATAATAGAATTCACTACCTTAAGTCATCCCGTCAGTGAAGTAAGAGGCGACAGAGGAAAAAAAGTCCAAGAGATGGACAGTAACATCTTCTAACAACAACAATTGATTCATTTATTACTTTTATTAAGTTAAGGCTAATGCCTTAACTTGAGACATTCTCTACCAGTCAACCCATAAAGTTATTAGAATTTGACGTAGGTGCAGCAATATAGAACGAGAACTAAATTAAAATGATAATTAACTACGTAATACATACATTTTACTAATATACAAAATAAATAAATTATACAAATATACATTATATACATATACACAAATAGTATACATATTATTATGCATATATAAATAGTACATATAAATAACTATGAATATATATGTGTGTTGGATGATTCATGTACTTCTTACATGTCTTACATGAACTCAATCCTCGAATCCGGCAACTTGTATTATCAACGGGAGGGCAACCATCTGTCCCAAGGAGGTGTTGGGTTTATCGTCCACAAGTATCTCGTTAAAAACGTTGTAAATATTTCTAGTGTGTCTTAGTATAAGGCATCGACGAAAGTTTATTACCTTATACTAAGAATTACCAAACGGTATCCGTTGAAGGTTAGGTTATACTGGTTTACGCACCCACCTTGGCAAATCCCGATGAGTAGGTGGAGGAAATGTATGAGGGTATCACCAAATCATATCGCGGTATCGCCATGCATTCATCCAAAACTCAATATATGGTGTTAATGGGATTCTAGGCAAAACTAGACTCAAGAGAGAACGGCAAGCTGGCCGACTTCATGGAGAAAGAGGGACTCTTTATGATGGACTGTTTCTTCCTGAAGTGGCTCCACAGAAAGTGAACCTGGTCGAGCCCCGAAGGTTCGACAAGAAATAAGATTGGCTTAATTATGACGACCAAACGACAAGTGTTCAGCGATGTCTCAGTTATCGCGAGGGTGAAAACTGGCGGCGATCACCGAGTGGTTAGAGGCTCACTGAACCTAAACATTAAGTTGGAGCGGTCACAAAAACTCTCCGATCACATTCTTAATCTCATGCCTGTTAGACGGGAAATTAAGCTGCAGTCTACAGCAGATTTGACAGCTTACAGGCATAGGCTGGCTGAACAGGCAGATCTCCAAATACATGCGGCGGGATTTACGAAACTTTAATATTGCTTGTATTGAAGAAGCGATCGAGAGGAAGCGGCACTTCAAAGTTTTTACCAGAGTAGTCAAAGCTAAACCGAGTGTGGCAGCATTGTTTCCAGTACACCTGAGATTTAGAGTGAGATTGAGAGGTTCTGTGGTCAGCTGAGTCACACGCAAGTGTGAGTATTGATACAAGATTGCCTATAAATAATTGTTCCGGGTCTGGATGTTTGTCCTTGTGCAATCTATGTTTGTAAACTGCCCCCGCGATACAGGAGAAAATCCTAGTGTAGGAGTAACGTTTTTTTTAAAAAAAAAGAGCAAATCTTATCCGACACTATTCCGATGATATACCAGACGTCACGTCAGTCTAAGCAAGATTAGAATGATCCTCCAGCATCTTAAAAACGGTAAGGCCCCAGGCGACGATGGAATTACAGCGGAGCTTCTGAAAGCGGTTCGAAAACCAGTACTTAAAGCCCTTTAGAAGCTAGTTAATTCCGTCCTCCATGGCGGAACTACATGGGAGGCGTGGGGCAAAAGTGCGGTGGTCTTGTTCTTCAAGAAAGGTGTGGTGACAATGCTCTTTTGAAGAACTATACACCGATTTCCCTTGTGAGCCACGTCTACGTACTGTTTTCGAGAGTCATTACGAATCGTCTCGCACGCAGACTCTACGATTTCCAGCCTCCCGAACAAGCCGGTTTCCGAAAGGGCTTTAGTACTAGGTTGCACTAAAAGTATCGGGAATAGAATATTTGCACTGTTCCTGTCATATTAAAATCTTTTTAATTGAGAATTCCTTGGTTTTAAAAATCGAATACCATTTATTTATTTAAAAAAAGGATTCTCGGTCTTGTCACAAGGTTTTGTCAAACTTGTTTAGTCGTTGAGAAAATGGAATTGACTCGAGAAAATTCAAGAGCGATGATTTATTATGACTCGAAGTGGTTTAACACAAAAACAGTGTGTTGACCGTATGATTTCTGCATTTGGTGATGAAGCCCCATCCAAAATCACAATTTATCGCTGGTTTGCTGAATTTCAACGTGGACTTGTCAAGCTCAGTGATGATCCCCGTTAAGGTCGTCCAAAAACTGCAGTCACCCAAGAAAACGTTGATGCTGTGCTGATTGAGGAAGATATTGTCGATCTTCCTCAATCCGCATATCCAATGACATACCACGAAATTCAGACAACTTTAGACATTGGCATGAGTCAAACACAAATAATCTTGCATGAACAATTAGATATAAAAAAGTTGTTTTCCCGATGGATACCGCATTCGCTCTGTGAAGAGCAAAAAGCGGCTCGCGTTACTTGGTGCGTCAGAACTCTCGAAAGATTCCACGCAATATCCTCAAATGCTGTATACAATATCGTATCAGGTGACGAATCCTGGATATATGCGTACGAACCCGAAACAAAAAACCAGTCACGAGTTTGGGTGTTCGAAAATGAGTTAAAGCCAACAAAAATTGTTCGTTCACGGAGTGTTGCAAAAAAAATGGTGGCCACGTTTGTCTCCAAAACCGGCCATGTTACGACTATTCCTTTTGAGGGACAAAGAACGGTTAATGCAGAATGGTATGCTAGCATTTGTTTGCCACAGGTCGTTTCTGAACTCCGTAAAGAGAACTGCAACCGCCGCATCATCCTCCATCACGACAATGCGAGTTCTCATACCGCACACAGAACAAAATAGTTTTTAGAGCAAGAAAACATGGAATTATGCGCCGTACAGTCCCGACCTAAGCCCTAATGATTTCTATAATTTCCCTAAAATAAAGAATAAATTACGTGGACAGAGATTATCATCACCTGAAGAAGCTGTACGCCTACAAGACGGCCATTTTGGAGACCTAAACTTCCGAATGGAATAGTTGCTTCAATGATTGGTTCCATCGTATGTAAAAATGTGTCAAATTTCGCGGAGAATACTTCGAAAAGCAATAAATACATTTTTAAATAGTAATGTTGTGTCACTTCCTTGATTCCCGAAATTTTCAGTGCCGCCCTCGTATAATAGACCACATAAATACCCTTCGGCAAATTGTACAAAAGACCGAATAGTATAATCTGCCACTTTGCCTTGCGTATGTGGACTATGAGAAAGCTTTTGATTCCGTCGAAATTTGGGGGGTGCTACAGTTCCTTCAGCGGTGCCAAGTTAACTTCGGTATATCGAAGTGCTGAAGTGTTTGTACAGTAGGGTTACGATGGCTATCCGAGTACAGAACCAGAATACGAAACCTATCCAACTGCAGAGAGGTGTAAGACAGGATGACTTTGTATTCACGATACTCTTCACCGCTGCATTGGAAGACGTTTACAAGCTACTGGACTGGAAAGGATACGATATTAACATCAATGGCAAGTACATTACTTACCTTCTTTTTGCCGACGATATAGTCCTTATGGCAGAATTGCTGATGCTCAATGACCTGAATAGTGTCTCAAGATGATCATGGACAAAACAAAGATCATGTGTAACGTTCATGTCATACCTGTGCCGGTATTTGTATGGAGCACTAAGCTCGGAATTGTTGACGAGGATGTTTACCTCGGACAAATAGTCCGATGACCGAAATAGTCGAAGTTGAACTTACCTAAGTCCAACTTCGACCAAGTGGTCAGTCGACGGATTAAACTCGGCTGGGCAGTGTTCGGGAATTTAAGACACATTTTCTCGTCAGCTATACCTCAAAACCTGAAAACGAGACTGTACAACTAGTGCGTGTCGCCAGTGATGACCTATGGAACTGAGACGTGGTTTTTCACTGTTGGCCGTACGAGGACGCTCAAAGTCACTCAGCGAGCTATGGAGAGGGCTATGCTGCATGCATGAGGATATTCGCAGTAGAACCAGAGTGACCGACATAGCCCAACGTATTAGTTAGCTGAAGTTGCAATGAGCCGGCCATATAGCTCGAAGAATCAACAACCTATTGAAAAAAAAACATATTTTCGCGTGGCAGCCTCGTATAGGTAGGCGAAGTGTAGGACGATGACGATTATGATAGTATCATCATCATTGAACACACAGTGGAGTCACAAAGCACGGTCCGAAGCCATCAGCATACAACGAAGTAGTATCATTTAGAAATTAAGTAGTATCATTTAGAAATTGCTTAATATTTTTACGAGCTTGAGGTTCGTGACAATAAAAATTGCCGATAGAATTACCAAAATTAACTCTTTAATTCACTTTACACTAATTAAACTTAAAACACTAATAATTAATCACACTGATTCACTTTATTCCGCTCCGAAGCTTCGCTTGTCTCGACAAATTCAATACTTCCCGATCGCATCTTGCAGCGCCTATAAATACACATTAGCACCGAAACATCCAGAACATCAAGTAAATACGCGCACCAATCGAACAGGCGCCGAAAGTTTGAGTGTCGGCTTCTAGAAGCTTAATTCTTCGTTTCGATATTAGATGGCCCTGCGGGTTGAAAGATTAGTGATGTCATTTTCTGAAAAGATGCCCTCGATCTCGTACCTGACACTAGCTGGCGCTAGTGCCGGGTACATGACGTCAACTTAGGCGCGCAACAATATTATATTACTGGCCACCGGATTTAGTAAAAAGTAATATCAGCGACAGTGAAGTACGGCTTGGGTAAATCAAGGGCTATCCAAAATCCGTGGACATCTACTTGATTTTGTCGGGCTTAGAAAAACTAGTGTCCCGAAATCGGGTTTCGACGGAAACATAAATAATTAATTGTAATTAACTTCTTACGTATAATAAACGTTTAAAAAATCAGCAAGCGATTTGAAACAAAATATTTTTAGACTGTTATTGCTTATATTAAATTCTGTTTTTACCACAGAATAAGATGATAGTACGCAAGTTTATTCTTCATATGGGTTTCACGACTACTTATGTCATAAAAGGTGACAAAGGGACACTGAGGCAGTAGATGGGGAGCAACATCTTTCTGATAGTGTTAATACAGGAGTGCTACGGTAAACCAGATTTTATTATTTTTTTAAATGTCTATTATGAGAATTTAATTTTTAACCTTATTTATTACAGGCACAGAAAATGATAACATATTTAATACGAGCGAAGGTTCCGCCAGAAATGCTTCGCTGCTTGGAATAATACAAAGTGATCGAGACGCTGACGTGAGTTCCTTGGATACGGATACAGCTGATTTTTCGGATAATTAAATTTTTTGTGTAATGTAATGAGAAAGGTTTATTTTAGGCTTGCAATTAATTCCTTATCTTTTTAATTGACTTTCAAACTGTGCATTAAATTGTTGTGTGTTATTCGTTATTTTATTGCAACTGTGTGAGTGTAGTGTTTTACAGTTACTGTAATTGTGTAGATAGCGCTTTATCTTGGTGAACCCAACGAATACGCCTATGATTTTAATCTAGAATTAAAACTGAAAGTGATGATTACGACACTGTCTATTGTGTGTCCTTTGATAAAAAAGCTATTATTTGTGGAAATTATAGTAAAATATGACAATGACGTCAACATTTTAAAGGCAATTTATACAATAAACGCGTCTGTAAGTTTATTGACTATTTATATGAATTAATTAATTAACTAGTAACTGAAGGAAAACATAACAACTATTGGAATTTTATATGAGATGGTATTCAATAAATTTATAACTTAGATGGCCGCACTTATGTTACTACGGTTACCATATCATACCTACGTTTTAAAGCTCTGTGTTATTCACCTTATGACGAATGCAATTGTTAAGGGAAAATATTAAAAACACAACCTCGTTATGCCGAAAATATCGCAGCATAAATTTTGAAATAAATATATTGTAACATTGAGGATTCATGTTAAGTACTATTTTAGACAAAAACACGATTCCGTAAAATTTTCTCGATAGAAAAAAAATCCAAAGTTACCTCCAAACTGAACAATAAACCGCTGTTATTCATAAACTACTTTAAATTAGATCATGAAACTTTGCATACTAACTGAACTAACTATAAAGCAGTGCTTATGCTTTTTATTTTTTTTAATTACCATTATTTTCACTGTAAAAAGAAATTACCTAAACTATCGGCGTTTTGAAACTTTTTTCCTGCCGCCCGGTTAGTCTCGCTTCGGCTTTTGAACGGGGAAACTGTATCACTTACGAAATCAGATTACACAATCACTTACGAGATCAGAATACACATTACGCTACAGGACGACGTAAAATTAAGATGGGAAATAACCGTAATAAAAATAAGAAACGAGTGGCGAGCGAACCTTTGGCGTAAAGAAACAGGCATAAATATGATAAGCCTAATGAAATAAGTATCTAATGACCTATCTACTTACAGTATTAGTGATTACAAACATGTTGGTACTTAGCATACGACGCGCGGGGAAGTGGGGGCAAAATTAGAATTTGAGCTGAGTTACTATATCCCCTTATCAATTCTTTTAAAATCAACTTTTAACGAAAGTAAAGACATAAACCTTCTTTTTTCTTTAAACGCCCTGGGGTGTAACAACAGGGACGTTTTGAGAAGGGTTCCAGGTCATGCGGGTATTGAAGACAATGAACTAGCCGACAAGCTCGCAAGGGAGGTTTCAAAGAGTACAAAGTTTGGACCCAAGCCATTGTATGGAATCACAAAAACCCCGGCATGATTGACTCATTAAATTCTTTATCAAATTAAAAGTAAATTCGCTTCAGAAGTCCAAGTATTATTACATAACATATAACCTTTGAGTATTCAACCAACTGGAGAGGCCATGTGCGTTAATTCCTAAACAAAAATTCTGTCAACATCAGGGGGGCGCAAGAAAACCACACAACTGTATACTTAACTACAAATGCAAAATTAAATCGCGTCACTATAAACGAACTCTACAGCATTTGTTTTTGTGTTCATCGCTTTTACGCATACCATCAAATTGTACACGTGTTGATACACTGATGGCGCTGTCTAAATGCGTAAGCAACGTAAAGCGTGGACTATGTCGATGTTTTTTCTCGATAAACAAATCACCATAGTCCGCATAAGTTTTTATTTGATTATAAGTAATACATAGATAAATAATAACAAGGTGTTGTTTGAAATTCTTTTTTTAAAGTATTTAGAAATGTTCTTCGAAAAAAACTTAGAAATTATTGAAAATAAGTTTATTATTTTGCTACAGGTGTACGAGCAAGTACATGATATTTCAACAGTTTAGAAAATAATGCTGATATCGCGCCTGCGCGCGCGACACGTTCACTATAATTACATTTTTTATTCATAAGTATTTTCGGTACAATAAACGCTCTCTACGGAAACGGACACAGTTTTAATTACCACATCCCGTAACGTAGAAGATACAACCTACATTAATATACTACATATCAATTATATGTAGAGGGTCACAATTCACAAAATACCCCCTACATTTTGGTCCTTCGAGTTTTCGACGTGAACTAAGACTTGCATATTACGTCTACAATAGTTCAACAGTAAAGTGTATTTGAAAAAAAAAAAAAAAAAAAAAAAAGAGTTATTCGTGATTCTATCTGTAGTGTCACTTTGGTTGCTGGCCTCCCACAAGCGGGTCTCACCAGCTTGATTGAGGTGCATACTACGTTAAGAGTCGCAGTCACACGTATCTGAAACCAACTATTTACAACATCGTTCTTAAACCATGGAGAACCTACTTCAACAACAGAGAACAATCATTGAATCTATCCTTAAAATTGAGGCTAACTTCAAAAAGGATTCTGATTCACGTAAGTCAGGAACATACATACAGAAAAGGTTGGATGCTTTGAATGCTCAATGGGAGGTGTTCAACATGAATCATGGTGTTCTAAAAAAAACAGACAGTGACTTGGATGACGACTATTTCATCAATGATACCTACACCACCACAAAGAAGCGGTACGAAGCGATTCGTGACATGCTGACGAACTACGAGGTGAAAACTGCGGAAACTGGAGTACCATCAAGGTCTGATGAGTTCATTAGCCAACAACGCACTAATTTCCGGGCGCTCTCTAGGGTGATTAAAAACATCAACACCAAAGAGTTGACAGAAAAGTGGGAAATTTGTGACAAACTGAATTCGCTGCAGTCTCGCTGGAAACTGATCGACGAGCTCCACTGGCAAATCGATAACCTGACTTCTGGCGGTGATGTAGGCTACGAAGAAGAGTTTTCTGCATACGAAACCTTGTACGAAACTACAAAAAGGGATTTGAATCGTAAGCTTAACTCAGTATCTCAACAGCATCAGCAAGTGCCTACAATTGAGATTCCTTCTTTTTCTGGTAATTATACCCAGTGGCCTACATTCATGGACCTCTACTGTGAAGCCATCCACAACAATGTCATGTTGATGAAAATTCAAAGATGCAGCATCTCAAGGGGAAGCTTAAAGGCAAGGCGGAGCGGATCGTACAGCATCTTACAGTATCAGCTGATAATTACGACACCTGTTGGGAGATACTCACCCATAGGTACAACAACCGACAACTTTTGTTTACAAAACATATACAAACCCTTATGGGACAACCGGCGTTGCAAACACAGAATGCATACGAGCTGAAGAAGCTACATGACACAAGTGTCGAGACCATACATGCTATTCACAATCTGGGCATCGACACAACGACTTGGGATCCGATCCTGGTGCACATTCTCACTGGCAAATTGGACTCCGACACGTATGCAGCCTACATGGAGATCAGAAAGGCTCCGAGAGAGCTACCTTCCTTGGATGAGCTGATAAACTTCTTGGAAAACAAGTTTACTGCGCTTGAACCTGTTCAAAAGAAGAGACAGACACCTAACAAGTCAAACAATTCGACCAACAAGGAGGCAACAGCTCAATTTAAGAAGGACTTTAACAACACCAACAGGCGTAGTTTTCTTCGAGCATATCATACAAGCACAGACAAAAATTGCCCACTGTGTAAAAACAATCATATTTTACTCTACTGCAAGTCGTTTCAAGACATGTCACCGGAAGACAAAATGAGGTCAATTTCGCAACTACATATT
This sequence comes from Parnassius apollo, assembly GCA_907164705.1. Classification (NCBI taxonomy): domain Eukaryota; kingdom Metazoa; phylum Arthropoda; class Insecta; order Lepidoptera; family Papilionidae; genus Parnassius; species Parnassius apollo. Next base: position 1,702,914 of record CAJQZP010001367.1, read on the forward strand.
TGTCGCAATTGCCTGTACTTACACAACGACAATAAATGCAACTCCAACAAAAGATGCCGCGTGTGCAAAGAAGCACACCACACAACATTGCACGATATTTACCGCAAAGTTGAAATCGCGGTCTCAAATAACGTTATACCTAGCAACAAGCCACATACGTCACAGCAAAAGGCAAACCACGTGTCTGGAAATTATAACGAAGTCCTACTAGCGACCGTTCAATTAAAGGTGATGGCAGCTGATGGATCGACTGTTCAATTGCGATGCCTTCTCGACCAAGGATCACAGATAAATCTAATAACTGAAGATGCTGCGCAACGGCTGGGACTGCAAAGACAAAATCGAAACGCCACAGTCTCAGGCATAGGGACGTCAGCACATCATAGCAACGGAACCGTACGGTTAGACTGTGAGTCTTTGTACGGAGGCCATTCATTTACAATCGAAGCCATGGTAATGGCCAACATGCTCAGCAACCTGCCTAATTACACCTTCGAAAAACAAGACTGGCCACATATTCAGAACATACAACTGGCGGATCCCGACTTCAACATCTCGAGACCAGTGGACGTTCTGTTAGACGCTGGAGTGTATGCTGACATAGTAATGAGTGGTATGCTACGAGGACCCTCACACGCACCCATGGCTCAACAGACAAAAGTGGGCTGGGTACTGCTGGGCAATATCAAAACCTTCAACTGCCACGTGCTCATTAATCTTGACGATGTATCTCGATTTTGGGAGATGGAGGAGATAACCGAAACCAATCACAATCTAACATCAGAGGAAGAATACTGTGAATCTATTTATTCAACCACAACAACAAGAAAAGAAGACGGACGATATGCAGTCAGACTTCCAATGAAAATAAACTACGAACAAACCTTGGGCACTTCTAAGCCACAGGCAATCGCACAATTTCGGCAGTTAGAAAAACGATTGGCCAAACAGGAAACATTTTCTACGTCATACAAGAAGTTTATTGACGAATATCTACAACTCGGCCACATGAAGCCATGCACTGAACACCATAAGCCAAGCTACTTCTTACCTCATCACGGCGTACAAAAGCTGGACTCAACAACTACAAAATTGCGCGTAGTCTTTAATGCCTCTGCCAAGACAAGTACAGGACAAAGCTTGAACGATCTCATGGAGTGCGGGCCTAACCTCCAACAAGACCTACAATCTATGATTCTACGTTGGCGAGCCTTTCAATACGTCTACACTGCAGACATTGAGAAGTTTTACCGTCAAGTACTGATACACGATGAAGATCAACACCTGCAAAAAATTGTATGGCGTGACTCTGCTACAGATCTCATCAAAGAATACCAACTGTGCACTGTAACATATGGTACCAAAGCTGCACCATTTTTGGCAATGCGCACCATAATACAACTCGTAATGGACGATGGACACCGCTATCCTCTCGCGGCAGAGATCCTTACTCACCAGCTGTATGTGGATGACCTACTTGGTGGCAGCAACGACATGTTAGAAGCACAAGACGCTCAAAACCAATTGATTGACCTGTTAAAAGGCGGTGGGTTCAATCTTCGCAAATGGGCTAGTAACCACCCCAGATTGCTTCAAACTTTACCTGAACATCTCATAAGCCAGAATATGTTTGACTTCAAGGACGCAGAGAGTAACAAAACACTCGGCTTAACCTGGAATCCGCACACTGATCAGTTTACATTCAAGGCGCCACTTAGTAACACACGTGACGTCACAACGAAGCGGACATTGCTCTCTGATCTATCAAAATTATATGACCCACTTGGTTGGCTGTCTCCGGTAACAATGAAGGCAAAACTCATATTTCAACAAGCTTGGCTTGCTTCAACAAATTGGGATGAACCTCTTCCGGAAGACATACAACAAGAGTGGACAACCTTTCAACAAGAATTGCCCACTATCAATACCATCGCTTTACAACGCTGGATTGGTAACACTAAACAGCCCATCGAGTTACACGGATTCAGTGACGCCTCCGAGAAAGCCTACGGCTGCGTTATCTACTGTAAATCTATTAGTGAAGAAGGGCAACAAATTATCACGCTGGTGGCGGGAAAAACTAAGCTCGCACCATTAAGAAAACCCCCGTCTTTACCACGGCTTGAACTATGCGGTGCCCTACTACTGTCTCGACTTATGAAAAAGGTCATAGAGTCAATAAACTCACAGATTGTAACAATACATGGTTGGACAGATTCTATGATCGTGATGGGTTGGTTACAAGGGGGGGCCTTCAAGATGGACTACATTTGTGGCTAATCGCGTAACACAGATCACTGTCATCATGCCATCGGGATGCTGGAGGCACGTCAAGTCTGAATATAACCCAGCAGATTGTGCCAGCAGAGGCCTAACTCCACTACAACTGGCGAATCATCATTTATGGTGGGGACCTATTTGGCTAAAAGACAACGATCTCCCACTTCAAGACCAATTCCACACAACTGTTGAAGAGAAAAAGGTCAAACAAGTTTGCGTGTCACAAAGGTCGATGCCATTAATCGGAGAACTTTTAAACAAACACAGCTGTATGGCACGCGTAACTCGAATCCTAAGTTGGATACTTCGGTTCATAAACAATGCACGTGACGTCAACAATGCCATGCGGTCATCGTACTTAGCAACGAGTGACCTGCAGAACGCACATAATGCAATTATCAAGGCTATACAAACTAATCATTTCGCCGACGACATTGCACAACTCAATAAACATCATAAAGTGCGAATAACAAGCAGCATTTTAAACTTAAATCCATTCCTGGACAAACACGAAATCTTACGTGTAGGAGGACGTCTGGAAAATGCCAACTTAAGTCAAGAACAAAAACATCCAATTATCTTACCTTACAATGACAGGTTAACGGAGTTACTGATCGACCAAGCGCACAAGAGGACCCTGCATGGTGGGGCCAGACTAACTCTATCATATCTACGCAACAGATATTGGATTATCAGCGGTTTGAGAGCAGTGAAAAAACGACTTATACGGTGCATCACGTGTCATCGCTTCAAAACTATCAACAACAACCAACTTATGGGTGATTTACCTCCTCCACGCGTCACACCATCAAGGCCTTTCACACACACCGGTGTAGATTTCACTGGGCATGTGGAGGTAAAGGCTAACAAGGGCAGAGGAATAAAGACAATGAAGGCCTACGTAGCTGTATTTGTGTGTCTGTGCACAAAAGCTCTTCACCTCGAACTTGTCTCCGATCTCAGCACAGTGGCTTTTCTGAACGCCTTGAAACGAATGTGTGCCCGCCGAGGAAAGCCCCGTCACATCTACAGCGACAACGGCACCAACTTCGTGGGCGCAGCAAGAGCATTGGAAAAACAACGAAAGGAGGCATTACAATGCTACATAAACAATGACGTCATAACTAACATGTCAGAGTGGGGCATTGAATGGCATTTTAACGCCCCTTCCTGGCCTACTGCTGGTGGACTCTACGAAGCTGCAGTAAAAAGCCTGAAACATCACCTCAAACGAGTACTTGGGGATCAAAAACTTACGTTCGAGGAATTTTCTACACTGTTGGCGCAGATTGAAGGATGTCTCAACTCTCGCCCCCTAGTGGCGTTGTCAGAGAATATCGAAGACCTTGACTGCTTGACACCAGCTCACTTCCTAATCGGCGAGCCTTCTCTAGAATCACCACTATCCGCTGAGGGTAATGACATGACCTTCTTTACAAGATGGCAACTTACGGAGAAAATGTACAAGGACTTCTGGAGAAGGTGGTCTACTGACTATCTTCAAACTCTACAAACTCGAAGCAAATGGCACTTCCCTACTAAAAACTTAGAAGTTGGGGACGTCGTTATCGTCAGAGAAGACAACATTCCTCCTGCCAAATGGATCCTGGGACGGGTGTTGGAGACTCACCCAGGTGCGGACGGCCGGGTACGAGTCGTCACACTGAAAACTAAAACAAGTAATATGAAGCGACCGATTACAAAATTGTCACGCCTTCCGTTGGATCCGTCATCTTATACAACTGCATCTTCTGACGTTGACACTACGAAGCCTGCAATAAACACACAAAGAAAACGAAGAAACAACAACGGCAAAAAACACTTCAACAACCTTTTTTGTACGTTACTACTTATATTTTCGATGTGTGTTGGACCTACTACGCAACAAATGATCAACATAACAAGGCTTAGCAGTTCAAGAGTCGTTTATTTTGACAAGGTGTCTGATGTGCAGATTATTCAAGATAAGTGGAAAAAGGTTGTATACTACAACATGACGACATATTGGCGGAGTTTGGACAACATACAAAACTATGTCAACCATTTGAACACATTATGCAAGAAGGAAGCAGCCTATCTTACAATTTCATCCCAGTTTCAACACGAACTTAACGAAATTCAACACTATAACGATATCTTACGATCAGAACATGGACCGTCTCGAAGAAAAAGAGGACTAGTGAATGGAATAGGATACCTAGCAAACTCCCTTTTTTGGTACTCTGGATGAGAGATTTGCCAATCAGTACGTGAAGGATATCAACATAATCCAGTCAAACGAAAATCATCTATTGAATCTCTACAAAAATCACACATCGATCATCGAAAGTGAATATAATCTTCTAAAAAGAAACGAGGAAGTAATGAACACACAATTTCGTATCATCGACAATCATCTCGCTGAAACGGAAAAACGCATACAAATCAGCCATGACAATGCTATGTACATAACAGCTACCGCTCTGGCCGTGAACTTGATCATTTCAAACATACGACAAATACAACAGCAACTCCTAGACCTAGTAACTGACGTGAAGGACGGGAGAGTTGACACCCATCTCATCAAGCCCAACCAATTTGAAGATCAGCTCAACATCATCTCCGGTCATTTACCAAGCGAGTTATCGCTACCCTGTGTGAACACACGCCATTGCACGCGAAGCCTATACAAGCTGGCGCGAGTGCACGTGCGCTTAACAAGTGCATACATAATATTCGAAGTGAAGCTACCGCTAATAAACAACGAACAATATGAACTTAACCACATCATTCCTATTCCGCAAATAACTGGACACACAGAGAAAACTATAGTACTCACATCTGAATACCTTGCTATAAACCTAAAAGGGGACATGATAATACCCTTAGAAAACCGAGATGTATCATCATGCTTAAATCTGCAAGAAAACAAAATGTTATGTGCTATCAATCAACCTATTTACAACATTAAGGTAGCCGATACATTATGTGAAGCGCAAATATTAAACAATGGCGACTCATCAACATGCCGCACAAGAGTATTGGATTGCAACGACAGGTGGGTGCGATTACACAATCGTGGCGCGTGGCTGTTCTCCTGTTGCGAAGACTGCACGATGCGCATTTTCTGCCCAGCTGGAGTGACGTCACAGCACTTACACGGCACGGGGATTATGTTACTCGGACTTGGGTGTATGCTCAAGGGAGAAAGCTTCATCATTCATGCTCGCAACGACTATCACAGCGAGTTGAAACTAACAGGCAGTGAAGAAAGAATGTACATGCGTGAATCAAGCCTGAACCACATACTGACAGACTTTAATCATACATTTGGACCTGAAGATCATAAAGACGCCTTACAAGAGCTGAAAAACAACATTGATAAGGTCAAGGAACAGCAACAAACACTGAGTGTACAATCACTCACACATGACACACACAACTATGTGTTGTACACCGTAGTCGGATTTATTATTGTAGCCTTCATTGCATGGGGGACATTCCGGCTGAAAAGAAGATGTCAAGGCTGCAGCGTGAATCTTCGCGACAAGCCAGACCCCAACAATGTCGAGCAGCCAACCCAAGGACATTCATCGGAGCATGGGGTCTCGGACATCGATAGTGTGGATGCGGTGATCGCAACGGCTGCCCGTAAACTCAATAGGGGTTCATCGCCTTAAACTTTCTTCTTGTTTATAAAATTGGCAAGATGTACGAGCAAGTACATGATATTTCAACAGTTTAGAAAATAATGCTGATATCGCGCCTGCGCGCGCGACACGTTCACTATAATTACATTTTTTATTCATAAGTATTTTCGGTACAATAAACGCTCTCTACGGAAACGGACACAGTTTTAATTACCACATCCCGTAACGTAGAAGATACAACCTACATTAATATACTACATATCAATTATATGTAGAGGGTCACAATTCACAAAATACCCCCTACAACAGGTTTATTTTACATTATGCAGGATAAAATTTAAAACATTTAACAAATCGAAACAGGTTTAGTTAACTTATTTTAAAAATCAGGTTTTTTTTTAAAGAAAAGCCCTATCAGTTTATCGTCTTAGATGGTGTTAACCAAGTTTTTGTTTTTATTATAAAGCTTCAATCATAAAACCGCTAATTAAAAATAGTTGTTGATTTTCAAGAGTTATTAAATGAACTGGAAAAAAGTCTGGAAAATATTTATTAAACTAGGAAAACAAAAAAAATTTACGCTATATAATAGTTTAACAAAGTGAACTTTAAGCAGACAGCTGCTTAAAAATAAAACGTGACATCTACCTAGGGCTAAGTATTCCCCAGAAAGATGTTTGCTTTAACTTTACATTACTATTCACCGAAAACTTAACAATACGTGCGAAATATCAAAAGTTTTGAAATTGGTCTGCCTTCATCACATACTATAACAAAGTGGTACAGTACAATTTATGGCCGACTTGGCTACACAAAAAAAAAGTGTTTTAAAACTTAGACTAGAGAGTAACCCTGACAAGAAATTATATTGTATATTAGTGATAGATGAAATGAAAATAAAACAATTGACGGAGTACCATGCAAGTTCTAAAAGACATTTTGGTTACATACATAATGCCTTTGGCTACCAGCATGGTATTCTGTCAATTGCCAACCAACCAAGGTACAATAAAAAAAATATCGGGGTTACTCTCCGCTCTCAATTTTAATGCCGTCAGCGCTTCTTGAGTAAACCATGGTCGGCGATCGATGGTAGTGTACCACTTATTCAATGTACGGGTGCAGGCAAACATGTTCCAAAAGTTTTACGTACATAGCGATAGGCTTTTGGTGAGTAATAGTTAAGTGTTAGGGCATAATATTTCTTGCAAACTTGTGAAGCCTGTTTATGCTATTGTTTTTTATGTCAAGGCATTTTTTCATTTTAATTTTCCTTGGCCTAAGTGTTGGCTCGTACTCGCAGTGGCAGTAGGACTAGTTCGGGCTATATAAGGATATTTTTTTCGAATTGTGACTTTCGAGATAACTTATGGAATTTTGCCGGAATATCCAGCTTTCTTTTTTCGATGTAGACGATATTGTGCAATCACCACGATCACCCTAAAATAAATAAAAGTCAGAAGAAGAATCAAGCTATTATATATATATATATATATATATATATATATATATATATATATATATATATATATATATATATGATAAAGATAAATATATGTCGTACAAAAATTAAACTACATTAAGTTTACAATTACAATAATAGGTATATAAATATATGAATAAAATTTGATAGGTTAGTGCTTTTACAAACTTAATAAAATATTTTGAAGTAGAATAATATTGGTGTCGAAGGTAATAATAAAAATATTTAATCTAAATATAATTACAGACCAAAATTACCTCCCACAAGTTCAAGGTTGGTATTGCAGTGTGAGATTCATAGTTTCTACAAGCTACAATCCAAGTGTGCCGCCTAAGAGGATCTCTTGGAAATCTGTAATAACAAACCAATAATAGAAAAATTTACTACTTTTTGTAATACTTTATTATAAAATCTAAATAAAAACTACAAACCGGTTCGGCAGACAAACCCGAATGGTTAATTAACTTATCGATAGCTAAAGTTGCGGCGTTCATCACTATAGTGCAATACTTTCGGTTGCAGTGATACCAGTTTATTTTTTTAAATTGCACACTTTTGCTGCGAAATGCTTTTGCTGTTAAAATTGAGCTGAATATATAAATCATTTAACAAAATCCACTACACATCTATATGTAATGATTATTATTCATCACAAATTGATTTAGTTATTAAGAAATATATTTTCGATAAACTTTTGTATATATCGAAATAATACATACATACATACATACAAACCCGCCTGTCACCCAGAGGGGTAGGCGACTACACTCCTTTAGCACGCCGCATACCTTTCTCGTCTTCACATCCAATTACCTAAAAAACCTCCGGTACCCTTTCACCATGGGCCGACCCAATGCCCATTTTTAGTTTCGCCACGCATTCCGCCTAGGTCGTCCCTTTCCGTCTTCCATTCCTTCTAATTTTATCATTCATTCTTATATATAAAAAAAAAAAAAAAAAAAAAAAAAAAAAAAATAAAAATAGATTATTTTTCACTTTATGAACTATGATGGCCACACTCGGTATTGGACGATAATATTCACAAAGTACGAGTTTTAATGATAAAATTACTTTAATATTATGTTAAAAATACTCACAGATGAAAAGTCACATTGTCCTTTAACTTGACGTTTTTGATTGTTTTTTTCATGTAACTACACTGCAATTCGGCATTTTGTCGGAGCTCGATTTACTGGCACGATCACTTCGGAATGACGCACGACGCGGAGCAACTAGTTTTATATAACGAGTATGAGTCGGACTCTCGTACCTTTTACAGAGGGGTATGCCTTGGGATGCCGTCTCCTTTGGTTTAATACTCAAAGCATAAAACATTAACACTCTCCCCTGTCACCCAGAGGGGTAGGCAGAGACTACAGCCTTCCATTTGGCACGATACTGACACACCTGTCTCGCCTTCTTTACATCCATATATCATACACGCTCGTCGGTTAAGGATACTCTAATCCGGCCCATTTTCAGTATATGTATAGCCAATTTGGTCTTCGTCTAGGGCGTCCCTTACCGACCCTGCCGCTCACACCTGCAATATAAATTTGTTTTGTCACTCTTTTACTCGTTCATTCTTTCTACATGACCAAACCACTGAAGCTATTCTTATTAATCCTGGTCACAACATCGTCCTACACACCACATTTTTCTCTTATCACATAACTCACCCTGTCATTCAGATTCAGCCCTAGCATACTCCTTAATGACCGCATTTCTACAGCATTTATTCTACTTTCGTGCTGTGCACCCAACTTTCACTACCATACATTAAAGAACGAATTAACGCAGCATTATTTATTACCATACGTGCTTTTTTCTCTTTATAATAGAGTGTAGAGCCCCATTCACTCGTCGTCCTATATCCTCATCATATCTACCGTTCCTGCATACACATCCCAAATACACGAACTCATCCACTTGCTCAATCAACTCCCTTCCTGTTCTTATTTAACATAACGTTTTACGTTCTTCTCTTTTAAAAACCAGCACTTTCGTCTTACTTGAGTTCACTTTCATTCCATTTCTTTTAATGACCAGTTCATCAATGTAACCATCATTTGCAACTCGGCCACCGACGACGCAAATATGACTTGATCATCGGCGTACAAAAGGCATTTGACGGTTAACTCGCCCATTCTTAACCCACATTCTTCACCTTTCAAAGAATCCAAACAACTGGCCATAAATAGGTTGAACAGCCACGGGGAATCTACACAACCTTGTCTCACATCTTTTTTGGATGCCAATTGCCAACCAGTCCGAGTAGACCCCCGTTGATCATGACTCAAGCACTTGAGTGACTACAAAAAAATCTTAATGCCTGTATTACACCAGTCCGAGTAGACCCCCGTTGATCCTGACTCCAGCACTGGAGTTAAGCTAAACCCAAACTTGATATTTGAAAGTTGCCCGTTCTGGTTCTGTTTTGCATACGTCTTTCATAATATGTTCTCCGTCAACTTTTGAAACTTTTATTATACGTACGATGACGCAAAATAAATATAGAATTCTGATTACAACACCATCACCATCACCCGCGTGATTCATTTGAATTCTTTATACAAAATATTCTTTAATACAAATAAATACAGTGGTGGTTACTTCGGTTCGCGAATTTCATGATTCGAACTAGAGATATTATCAACTTCGTAGAACGAAAGTTGAATGTAGTGCGCAACCCTTTTTGTCGATTTGGGTTACAGCTATTTCGGATCAACATTTCGCCGATTCGGATCGGATGCAGTACGAAAACTCTTTAAGGATGATGCCATAGTTACGGTAATCAAATAATCTCATTTGTGTATTTTCAAAATCTTTTTATCTTTAGAGACATTACGAAATGAAGTAAATTTATTAAGTAGTTGCTTCTACCCAGTTCGACAATTTTGCACAAGCTATAAAAATGAACACAACATATCGAGGAAATTTCGTTTTTGCGTTTATTCATATTGTACAATCTTATAATATGATTCGTTCTGCAAAATTTTACAGGCAATCAAGAATTCATATATAAAACAGCTCTTTCGTATTTTACATAACCATTTTACCAGTATAGTGAAAACATGCGTATAGTATTTAGTTTTAGGATAATAAATTACTTAAATACTAATATTAACTTTGGTTCTTTATTAATACAATATCAATAGTATCGCACTATTTTGCAAAGTTATTGAACGTACCAAAAAACTATGGTGTTTTCTTGACGCCGATGAACTTTCTATGCTAATTATGCGATAATATTAAATATAATAATTTTCACGAAGCAGTTACACAGTAAAAGGCAGACGCCATGTCACCTGGGCTGGCTGCGTCTGGCTTAACTCACTTCGGTTACTTCGCTGATATTAGCTAAGCTTTCTCACAGCAACGTTAAGGCGTAGGTGTGGTTAATACGGGATTAAATTTTAGCACCTAACTATAATAAAATGTTGATGGTCTAACTTTAACGTTTTTATTCTGGTAATTATACGCCAATATACGAGTATGTAATAGGTACAATAAAATTACATCAGTCCTTCTCCTAAAGTTTTCTCACTAATTACGATTTGGAAACCAAATGAGTTAAGGCAGTTATATTTTTTTTCCAATTACTTCGCCACTCACGTCGTTTGTATTGCTCCTTTAAAGGGAGATTGTCGAAATTGCATTATATCTGCCAATGCTGATAATATTTTTGACTTTCAACTATTAAATATTGGTGTGATATCTAAATATATAAATGAAGTCTGAAAAGATGCTCCACGTTTTCATATTGTCGTAGAATAATACAAACGAATAAATATGAATCGTCACTTATCTGTTGTAGTTAAGATAACTATTACGACGAGCTTTTATTATTTTAAGGCAGTGAAACACCCAACTCAAATTTAAGGATAGTTGGGAACGAGATTACCTAGCTAACATTAATATTAACTAGTAATATATCAACTAGACATTTTCACAGGCGACCTCTACATGGCGGCCGCTTTATATATTACAATATTTACATCTCTTAAACACGTATTTTAATGAAACATAATCGCAATTATTACGTAAGAGTCACGAACACTAAAGCGGGACGCACTCTGTAACTCTATTCTACTCAGTCATTGAAAGTCCATCGGCTTATTGTATCCTAACACCCCAATTATGAAGACAGAAAGAAAATACTTGAACATCTATACAATAACAATACAAATTTCATAAGTCAAACATGTTAAATAATAAAACTACGAAGAAGAAAAATCTAACACTCTGAAATTGAGGGTAAAATTTCATATTTTATACATTTTATATATGCAAATAGCATTCCTTTTCGCTTGTTAAGTAAAACGATTCAATTAGGCTAGTGTTGTAGTTGGGACTAAATACTATTTAAAACAGTTTGCGGTTCTGAAGTCATCTCAGCTTTCGCCGTAATGCAATTCAAGAACGATGAACTTGGTTCAAATGCTGTTACTATATCTCAATGAAACAGCTATAAGTGAATAAGTTCAATACTGATGTAACTTCAGAGTGTTATTATAGAGATTGTCTTTGATCTCGAGACAGAAGAATCAAATGAAATATTTACCTACTTAGAGAAACACATACGTCTCGAAGCTTACATATTTTGTACTATTAACAGAGGTAAAATATTTAAAAAAAACACATTTAAAAGCTATTCTGTTCTAACGACTTGTTCATGGCCGTTGCCATGAATAACAACAATCATATTGTACTAATAATATCGAAGTCAACTAATATATCTACTTACAGACGTCTCATTATAGATATGATCTTGAGACTTTTATTTAAGTTTCCCTAAAAGATAAAGATAACCTCAATTTTTATGAAGACGTCTTCGTTAAGACTCTTTAATCAAAATTTTGCAGTAATATTTTGTTAAGTATACCAAAGAAAAAGAGCAACCATCAGTGATTATAAAAGAAGGTAGTAAATGCAGTTATTAACTTATTATAATATCGACATATATATGAGATCGGACAGAAACAAGACGAGTTCAAAATGAATAGACAAAAATATATCTTCAAGAAAAGTATTCCATTACTTGTTATTAGAATTATTTTTTTGTTTCTAAGAGTAGTAGTCAATTTAAAGGTCAACATTATGAGTATCTTACTACACTGCGTATATAAAACGTTATTTCAAACTTTAATGAAAGTCGCAAGATCAATTTACCAAATCATAGTACAGCGTTTTCGACAAATAAATAACTTTTATCTGCAATCACACAGCTCTAATATTTTTTTCATTTGTTCATCATGTTATCACAGAAAATCATGTATTTACAATTTTGTCGCACTAAAGTGTCGGACGTAATCTACAGCTTGCCGCGCATCAATGGTGGTGGATGGTGTTAAACGAATTAGCCTCACCCAACCACTATTGTATTTTTTACATAATTTTTGTTCAAAAGGAAATCAATCGATTTTAACATTTTAATGGACTCTTATTTTCGTTTGTGAAAGTATCGAGTGCTGCATACAGTTACCATATTAGCATTATGCCAACTTCTGTCATTAATTTTTGTAAATTGTTTATCGAAATTTAGCGAATCAAAACGTTTGGCTATTGTTCTGTGCGTCTGTTTGCAACCTGCACATTATAAACTATATCATGTACAGATTATATTGAGAAATTAAAATATTAGATACTTTCGCCACACATCCTACAGGGCATAAGGGCATCATGAATGGCAGCGGGTTGAATAAATCATATGGATTGTATAAAATATGTATGGTAAATTTAAGATGCAATAATGAATACCGAAAAGGAAGCTGCCAATGAAAGATTGACCTAAATAGGATTCAACCATTTTATATGGAAATTATTTTCCAAGTTCCCAAATAATTCATATTTGTCTTCCGCCGCCTTTAAGTAGTGTTTAAATTTACCATAATATTTTGTAAGGCGGATGGCAAACTATTTACAGAGGCAATATCAATTCAATACAATTCGTATGATTATTTCCCCTGCTGTATACATCTTGCCCGTCCGACCCCAAGTGTAATTATAGATTTTCTGTGTTAAAGTTAGACTGAATTTTATTATAACCTATTACATTTTGTACTTTCTCTATAAGGATACAATAGGTGGGTTTAGATAATCTATTTTAAATTTGGTGATGGATTTACAAACGAAGCGTAACATAACGATATCTTACTTTTCTAGCCCTTCGGATGTCCAAACGCCATATTCTGGCGTCTCAAATAATATGCGTATATGTCAAACGCCATAATATGGCGTCGAGTGATAGCAAACTATTTGTAACATATATATGATATATATATATATACTTAGTATACTTATTATACTTACTTAGTACTTCGGAAAGTGCTCGACAGATGCGCCATATTGGCCAAAATGACCCCGACATTCGAGTGGCTAGAACACTTCGATGGGACATAGAAAAAATAAAAATAAATTAAATGAACGTCTTAAATAAAATGTTTGAAAAGCTGTAAACCAATTTGATACAAATGTGCTAACGAAAGATTTTGTCCCTGGAATACAATTGCATCAGTATCTGACTATTGATTAAAAAGATAATATAGATTAAACCAATTTAACATTGAAGCTAAAAGTTTTATTACGAAGTTAATAGTATTAATAAAAAATATTGATATTATCTTACAAAATTATACACAACTGTAAAAGTAAATGTAAAAAGAAATACGTTTAGTAAATCATTAATTTCAAATTAAGAAAAGGATAGAATAATGTTTGTTATTATTACTATCCATAACTTTTCTAGCAATATAAACCAGGCTACAAAATCTTTTCAAATAATATCAAAACCGATTCAAACAAGACATTTGTTATGTTTTTAAATTACAGACATGTAATTTATTTTGAAATATCAGAAGAGCATTTATTTGGTGAAGTGTGCTATTTAATTGCTTATAAAACGATGTAATGAGTTTATAATAAAAGTCTTATCCGCATATATAAACTTAATCACCAAATATAACAAAAAGAAATCTGCCTATTGATTGGCCTAAACACGATTTAACAATTTATGTAATCATTTAATGTGGAAATATATTTGCAAAGTTTACATACAATCCATAATATTATTTAGTTATATTTGTATTTAAATTTAAATAACGTAGATATAAAGCACTTCGGAAAAGGACAGCAAATTCAATAAAAAATGTTTAATTATTTATTTAGTATAATTTTAACTAAGTAAAAATTATTTGCTATGTAAATATTTTATACATTAGTAGCTAGTGTTCCGCCAATTTCTAACTTGAACGTGAAACAGATAGAGCGAAGTCCACTTAATGGGCGCGTGCCGCACGCAGGCGCAGGCGTACTCGCTACCGTGGAAACCGGCCTGACCGTTTCAGCAGGCGATATACATATATTTAAATTTTACGTAGTGCAAATTTAATATAGAAAGTTTACTTTTACAATACAGACTAATAATTTTATTTTATGTAAAAATCCTAGTGCAAACTGAGTTGCCTGGCACTGTTTATATACTCCCAATACCCTAATCGTAATATAAATCAAAGAGTAAAATTTTAGCGAATTAAAAATTAAATTTTCCAAAACTTTGTAAATACTAGAATTTGAATTCTGCTCGTGGAAACACGGTTTCGGTGATCCAGAAGAAACGTCCAAACACCTGAGCAACGAGAGTCGTCTGTACGTTCGCCAAGTAGAAAACGAGATTGTTCGCGTCGGAGAAGATAGTCCGGCGGGCGCAGCGAGCGCGACGCATCAGAAGGTATGTGCGTGCGGCGCCGCGTTGGGGAGCCGCGGCTGTGCCGCGCGCACGTCCCGCTGGGAGCGCGCGCGGCCGCGCTGCTAGCACCAGTCGTCCTCGTCAGAGTCCGAGTGGCGCGCACGCGGCTTGTATCCGTTGGGAAGCCGCGGCGCCGGCACCGGCGACGGCAGCGCCCGCGCTCCCCCCGCTCGGCCCATCGCCAACGCCGCCTCGTACGACAGCGGCGCTTCGTAGGCACGTCCGCGCTCCGATTCGTAGCCCCTGCCACGTCTGCAGAAAAATTCACGTTTTACATTAATTTCACATAAAAAAGAACACGATCTGTAAGGATGGTAGTTGATTTACGATCATTTGTAAATTGAAATTTACTAGGTGGTAGAATTCCTTTTCTACTTATCCATTTTACTGTACCGTGCACTACATATAGGTCATTGCTTTGGTCTTACTATTGTGTCTGAAAACCGAACAGTGAAAGTATTAAGAGCCCGTGTGTGTGCCCTTCTCGTGCGCCAATTTACCGCCATATAGGAGTATATGCACTATTGTGTTACGGCCTGAAGAATATACCAGTATAATGACAGGCATTCTATCTTAGTTCTAGGTGGCAACTGAATTAGCAATAAGCCTCTTACTGGTGGAATTTGAGTTCGTTTACCACCTTAGTTTATATAACAAAAGATATTCACCCACCTTTCTCTAGATCTATAATCTCGGTGTATCAGTCTTTCAACTTCCCGGCCATACTCGTACTCATCGTGCAGAGGCTCTACAGGTTCTCGCACTGTATGCCTTAACGATAACTGAAAATATTTTTTTATTTTTAAATACTAGTATTATATATATCGAGCTTACTTAATTTAGACAAATATTGAATAGTTACATGGGAGGGGCTGTGGCTTATTCTTGTGAATGGTGGTTGCTGTTTGACTTGTAATGTGGACGGCTTGGTGGGCGTTGGAGGTAGCTGGCGACCGCGGCCTCGTCTCTGTCCCTCTCGTTCCCAAGACCGCTCCCGCCATTCTCTCCACTCGCGCTCCCGTTCGCGATCGCCAACTATAGGTGCCCAAACTGATCTTTGAATAATTTGAATGTTCTTTTTTAGGGTAAGTCTCATGAAAAACATTTGATGAATAAACCGGCAATTTAAATTTTGTATATTATTTTTAATACAAAAAAAAATTGTATACTAATGAACAATTTGTAAACAGATGTGCAAACAATTTTCTTATCTAAATTGTCACGCCCTCTT
Organism: Parnassius apollo; assembly: GCA_907164705.1. Classification (NCBI taxonomy): domain Eukaryota; kingdom Metazoa; phylum Arthropoda; class Insecta; order Lepidoptera; family Papilionidae; genus Parnassius; species Parnassius apollo. Next base: position 1,719,284 of record CAJQZP010001367.1, read on the forward strand.
TTATAAGCAGCGTCTTCTTCACTAGACATTATATGCAAGAAGCCAATCTTTACAGGACGTGTAATTTCAAAAGCTTTCGACAAATAATGTTTGATATTATTAGCAAAAGGTCTTTTTAGTTGATTATATAAAATTATCAAGCCAATGTTTTTAAAATACCAGACCTTTTGCTTTACAATTTTTGATTCCTGATTATTTACTGGTTTTAAGACTGAAGCACAAATTAACAAATTTCGGAATATTCTGCAAATAACTTCGATTAATGGCTTCAAAATTTCAGACCTTTGCAATGACCAGTGAACCGAATGATAAAGTGAGAAAGTGAGTTAAAACAAAATCAACATAAATTAACTTCAATAATTCTGGCCCTATTTTGTAAATTTTGTTTTTGACAAAGCGTATTGCGTGTTCTTTGTAGTGAGAGTGTGGTCCGGTGTGTGTGACGGGTGGCGAGTGGATCTCACCGTAGGTGTGATGTGGCGGGCTGGGTGACCGCGAGCGCTGGCTCAGGCTGGTCGTAGGATACGGCGCCCTCCACTCCTTCCCTGCTGTCAGGAATACCTTCATGTACCTTCCACCACGCTTTACTTAAGCGCGTCGGAATACCGACCAAATTTTCTTGCTCACAAAGGTGACTCTAAAAGTTTTGGGTGTATGTCGAAGGTGGTAACAGAGAGGTCATGGACACGGAATTGGAAAACCAAGGATTGGATAACTTGGTTTGTATGGAATAAGTAGTGTGTTCAATTGTTTATCTGATATGACAAAGGTAGGTTCTCAAATTTTACAATATTTTTTGGAAAATATAAAGGTATCTAGGTAGAATATCTACATTAAATATACAAATTTGAACTAATTAATTTATCAAGCTTTTACATGCTGCATGAATTATTTTTGATTACATTAAACACATGCGCCTTAGTCACAGTTTTCATTAAAGCTCTTATCAATTAGGTGCAAGTAATAATCTTTTTAGATTCTTAATTGAGCACCAAAATATTTTTAGCATGCAGCAGGCAAAGTAATTCCAGTTTCTAATTTGTGTTACGAAAATTTACATGTTTAATTTCGAAGTAGGTAAAATTTTAATTATATAAATGTTCACTTAATCTAATTTTTTATTAGATTCTAATCAATCAGTTATAAATAGTTTTGTATCTAACAATAATTAGCATAATATGAGAGCAATTACTGAACGGAACTAAAATGTTTGCTACTAATATCTTTACAAAACTAGCTTGTGGAATGTTCAGTATTGCTAGATTACAGTCTAAAACTAAATTTACCAACTTATTAATTAACAGCACAACGGCTTCGCTCCTTGGATCTTAAAACTACATCTACAAAATATGAATATCTACATCTACTATAAAGCTAGACTTCTCGTCTTCTCACAAAACTTTCAGAGTACCTTCATGAGAAGAAAAATGTTTGCAAAACTGTTTTGATCCATTACATCAAAGCTAAATGAATTATTATGCTTAGGCTTTTTTTTAATGTGAATATAATATACTATATGAAAATAATGATATAAATTAATTAAGGCGTATACATAGCTGGAAATGCTAACTTTATCGTAAGGATAGTTTCAACGGTTGGATTCAATGGTCTTAAACGCAATGAAAACTTTGGAATAGCTTAAAGCTGTGTAAATCTGCTGGTATGATGGAATGCGTGATAAATTTGATATATTAAAGAATACATAAAGGGTACCAGCTGATTTACGTGATAGATAATAAAATTATTACATTTCGTGTTTGGTGACGTTAGCAATTTATTAGTTATGTAAAATGTACCTACCATGAGGATGATAGTGGTGAGGCGCTCGATGAGTTCGCCCATGTCTTTGGTGTTCATGTTTGACTATCTCGACAACATTATTAACTGTGTCTGAGAAACCAATATCGTGTTGATAGCCTCCATATTGGCCACGCCGTCGGGGACTTGGAGTCCGTCTGTGATTCGTAAATACATTTGAATGACGACAATAGAAATTATATGTGCTTATTATTATACTTACCGGCTTACTTACTTAATATTACATAACAATGAAATAGTTATTTTTAGATCCCCGCAAAAATGTTAGTCACACATAAGGTCAATTCAAATTATTGATCAAATTATTAATTAGTATATTAATCAAAGAGTGTTAGTATTGAAATAGAAATATTAACAATAAGACGGATTTTGTTATAAATTATTGTATGATGGTTAGTTTGCACTAAATATGATCATAAATTGATGAAACCGTTAATATGTTATTTTTAGCTTTTATTTTGAGAATTATCGGTGAAGTATTTTTCATTAATACTTTATATATATTAACATTTAACAACAATAAGAAAATTGTAGTAGATACTCAAAAGTATAAATATGAATATTAAATCATTTTATAAGGGCCCGTGTTCAAAAATATATTTAAACGCAACATCTCTCACGTTTCATAATAAGCGTTCGTCGCGCTATGCTGCACTCAGTATGTAAATATAACTACTCGATTATGCACGATGATATATTTTAATGGCATGTTGTAAGTTATTGCCAAAAGTTAGTGTAGGCCGGCATCGAGGTATACATTTAGTTTGCTTGTTTCACAAATGGGAATCTGTGGCTGATATTATATTAGTGAAAGTACTACAGCCATAAAATAGCAAATTACTACATATTTTATTCGTGCTCATTTTCATCTACTTGGGCCCTTATAAACTTAATTGCTTTACACATTGAGCATGCAACGAGGAAAAGTTTTAGTTATATTAGAAAAATTATAACCAGACTACAAATGTCATTTCTGATCTTTGGTTGGTTTCTTGAACCTGTTGAACATACCCTCGTCTCAAAACAATTATTCTCACTTGCGTCATATCATCGATGGCACTATAAATAAAAAATCAAAATAATACAACAATAAAATAAAAATAAAATAAAATAGATCAGATAAACTTAAACACGAAACAAACCATAATGAGTAACACGGTACCTTAAACTAGAAGATCTTCCGTGGTGACCATTTTGGTAAGCATGTGTCGGTGGTTGTAGTCTCGCTTCGTCTAAAGATTCTAAAGATGCATGATGAGAGGCAACATCTTGTAGCTCCAAAACCTAAAATTAGTTTCTTATGAGACAATTTCAATTCAATAAAACAAAATGATAAATAATGATGTCTATGGTATTTACATCAAAACTTACTGTCCCATATTTACAAAATTTGTTATCGTTACAACACCAACGCAAACATCAAATGTGAGATATCCAAAACATGCAATGCATACCGTGCTTGTGTGGCAGGCACTTTACCATTTTTTACGTACTTACCCAACACTTCTGAGCTAGTTAGTGCAAGTCAAAAGTCTATGAAGGTTTCATGCATTAATATGGTTGTATAATATCATGCAAATTGTCTTCATATTTCTATAGATGTTATGTTTTAAATGTTATATTGTGAGTAATGGCTATGGCTGTAATGTGGAAGTGTTTGTGTATTGATTCTGAAAGTGCTGTCTAAGAAATTAATTATTTTAATTCATTATTCATCACACAAATAAATACTGTATGAAATCATAACTCATAGATTTTTCTAACGATCACGTACAATTTTTCTATGTTCTACATTTTGGTAAATTTAAACCCTATTTTACTGATTTTTTACCTAAATATCAAGAACCATCTGTAAATTCGAACAATTAGTAACATTGTTTTCATAGAATCTATTTAATATTATGGTTCTAAGCCCCTATCGAGCGCCATTTACCAAAAATATTAGCCTAATCTTGTTAAAGTTGTAGCTAACACAACAATTAATACCATCAATCGTACCTTTCAACTAACAAAACATCGAAACAGCGACTTTCTAACATAAAACAACACCAACTATCTATAACAAATTGAATGCACCGGTATGGTTTGTTGCTAAACGACACACCTAATAGCAGATACTTTAAGAACTGAACATCTTCAACCCAGAACATTAGGGTAGTTACATTAAATTGATATTCCAATCGTATTATAAAATAATTTGAGGTGATAATTTTGGTTGCAGTAATTATATATTTTTGATCTAATAAGGGGTCACGATAATGATTGGGTCAATATGTTCAGTAAGTAATCACCTTTTTATTGTTCCTGAAACAAAAAAAAATATGGTAAGTAAAATTGCCTTTACATTGAAGCACCTTAAATGTTTAAATATAATTTCAGTTTTACTCTGAATTTCCTAGTCATAATGTGTAGGTCACACATTACGATTAAATAAAAAATTTCTATCATGATTTTAGAAGACAAAAGCCCTGTGACGTTGAATGTTTATTATCATTTAAGCAAAAAGGCTTTAAAATAATCGCAAGCGCAGTGTGAAGCCTATCTTCCCACTAGATAAAGTTACTCTTTCAACCTATCAAAAGTACACTATTGAAAATAGGTCTCCCCCTAGATTGTCTTATACCATAGTTGCCATAGTTGCCACGCTTGGCAGGCGGGTTGGAAAACGCAGTTTTTTTTAGTTGCCACTAGAAAGACTCCTCGCCGACACCCACGGGACGATATGAGGTAGTGGATATTCTGACTGAAATTAATGAGATATGCAAAGAGTTAATGGCACAGAAATTAGCAGTGTTTACCCCTATGTTCAGCAGTAGTTTTTTCATTAACATAATGATGGTGATGATGAGCAATAACATTGTTACGATAAATTTAGCTCCTTGCTTACTACTTACTTGAATGATTTTCTGGTACTGCGTCTTGCGAAGTTGGCTAAAGTGTGTGGATCTTCCGGATGGCCCTCCGCGGTTGTGATAAGAGGACCTTCTTGACTCAGAGAACCTGTTCGCGATCCGGGTCCGAGTCCCGCAGCCACATCCAGCAGGCAGTTAAAGAAGGACGCCTTCTGCACCACGCACCCCACATCACGTACCCATCCCATGAAGCTCCACACTTGCGCATTCTCATGTCACTCGATGTTTGTAATTTGGATACAAACGATGGCAATGTTCTAATATCTAATGCCTACATGAGCTTGCGCAAAAATTTCTTACACCATGTCCATGCTGGAGTTCTTTTGTTAAATTGAAATTGTGTATAGTTTCGTGTTATGTGTGTATGTAGAATTCCAACGAATGGACAGTATTGGTCGAGAAATACTTATTGTTATCATGTTTATTAACATGAAGGCAGCTAGTGGTAAATCTGAGAACACAACTGTTACATGTTTAATGTAGATGTGTTTTAACTGTTTGTGGAGTTTGTATAGAAATTAGTAAATGTGATACAAAGTAAAAATACTTAAAAATGAAGGTTAATAGAAAGGGATATAAAAAGCTTTGTTTCAGTGCCAAATAATACATTTGGTGCAAATGTATTGAAGCCAGAGGCAGTTACTTTCGCGGCAAGTGATTTGAATTGAATGATTGCCTCAATTTTTTATTTAAATTTTATTATGTCCCTTTATTTGTCAACATGCTTATATTGACAAATGAAAATAAAAGATTTGAATTATTTGAAATATGGAACTAAAAATAAAAAAATATAAAGAGGAACGTTAAGAGTAAATATGGAAGAAAATCTTGTGTAAATATACTGTTTAATACGGGCTTCGAAAATGACCTAGTAATTGAGCCAAAATGTTATTTATAAACATGTATTCAAAACTAAAGAAGTGCAGTAAGTGGTAGGTAACATGTAGTAATCAAGGCATGCACTAACTCCTATTCCGTTTATAAAAAAAAATATTATTACAAATATGAAAAAGATTACTGTTAAGAAAAAGTACATATATGTCGGGCATCTAAACGCGAGCGGAAGATGAAAACTGAGACGACACAAACAAGAAATAAAAAAACAATACTACAAGAGACACAATTCTAATACTACAAGAATCCAATTTCAAACCACTCTTCAAACGAGTAAAGTTTTCTAAATAACTAATTAAGAATTTTGCAACTATAGGACAGGTCACTAAAGTGTGGTTTACGATGCCCTGAAATATATTTGATGGCCATTTATGTATTAAATTAGCCATATAAATTAGCAAAGTTGTTTTATCTAATATGAGAAATATGAAATTATGTCTAAATCTATTTTATTATTATTCACACCACTATACTACTTTGTTTATAAGTCGATCTATTCAAAATTCATAATAGATTATACTATCTTGTCTTCATAGTCAGTAAAATTAAATTAATATTCAAAATTCAAACACGATGCTAAAAAAGTTATGATAGAAAAACAAAATATAAGAGAAAAACTAGAATGGTGCAAGAAAAATTAAATATTCGTTCATTAAAGTTTTAAATACTACCGGCTGATTGGCCGTAGGGCTATTCTCGCTGAATGCCTGAAAAGTAAACCACCATTGTAGTCGACTCAATGGAGCCGATTTTAACTAAAGTGACTCTGTATTGTTGTATTCTTTGTAAAACTATTTACTTATATAAGATAAAATTGAACGATGACGTTCTTCCTCAGGTAAAAATAAAAGAACGTCAATCTAGACAACAATACATCCACAGAAAAACAACACAAATACTATTCGACTAGCTATTAATACACGGTAATTTAATCACTAAATATAAGGAATAGTTGGGGGTATATCAACAAACACTACTCTTAAAAGTGTAGTTAACCTAACCACATTTGGCTCAAAGTTACAAAAATAGTGCAGAATATTACAATCAGTAGCCAAACAGATTGCTCTGGCTTCATATAATTCTACCTACAACTTGATGAGACTTTAGTGTCTAAGAATAGTAAAAATAAATTTTAAATAAATACGGTGCGTAATAATATTTTTTTTCAAATTTATTAAAAGGCTTACCGGAACACCCTGTGGTTCTGTCTGACCAAACCTAGTCGATCTCCAACTTTCTAGAATAAGCAATCCTGCGTAGATCTTCCCGACTGTCAGTTTTCCCGCGTTAAGAACATCATTACGAGGCACCAGCAAGTCTAACATCTTCTTCGCTTGGAGAGGCCATATTTGTGTTATGGTTTGTCTTAACTCCTGATCAGCTTGATCCATTTCTTCAGCTTTTTACAGAAATGTAATATTTTAATAATTTAACAAAAAATCATGTGATGATTAAGAATAAAATGTTTATATAATTACCAGATCTCATTTTTATACTAAGATTTTCCCGAATTAAGGCAAAAAGAGTTGTCGTGAAATTCACTTTTCCTTCTTCATCTAGTGGCATGTTCATTCTTATTAATTTTTTATATGCTAACCTATTTGGGCATTTATTACCAAACCCCAAGGGCGGATCCATATTCTTTAACATATCATACATTTCTGTGTAATGGATTTTCCCTCTGAAATTTAATAAAAAAGAGCAAATATAAAATTAAAACATTTCTGTCTTAAGATTTTTTAATATGTTTAAATATATTGGTTTTATATTGTCAAAAAGAAGTACGTACGTAGCATTCGGGTCGTATTCAGCCCATATTCTAACAAATTCATCTAGATGATGCGCCCCAAGAATGGACGAGTCTCTTGTCAAATAATCAAAATTATCCATAATGACAGCTACGAATAAATTTAACATCTAAAACAAAAAAATGAGTGAATAAATTACAGACTTTTGTGACTTTATTCAAGTTTTAACGAGTGTTGTCGAATACACTTACGAGAAAAGAACAGAAGAATATAAAAGAAACGAAGTAAGCGTAGGCTAGTGTGCTTCCACATTCTTCCTGGGGAGGTTTGCCAGCTTTCTCGTCACATTTTGCTGGCTTCAGACAATCCAACATAATGTTTGGCCAAGATTCCCCCGTCGCACATCTAAAATTATTGAAAATTATTGAAGGTTAAATATATTTTATTTTAAAATAATAGATTATTCATACTTTATTTATCTATAATATTTAAACATATATATATGTTTATATATATATATATATATATATATATATATATATATATATATATATATATATATATATATATATATATATGCATCCACAGCTAGTAGTATTTTTAACTGTTTTATAATTTTATATAATATTTCACATGGTGTGCATGTTGATAGGAAAATTGAGTTACCAGGCCTAGTAAAAATTTGATTTTGTGAGATACTTATAGCAGCATAATTATTACAATAATATTAATCTGTCAGGTCCATAAAAAAGTAATTTAATTTATTGGATATATCAAATGGTTTAGTGCTAAAATTGTTATCCTCTAAAATTATCTTTTGTATATACTCTTTTTGTTTTGTATGTTTGTTATTATTTATTATTTTCCACGTTGCTCGCCATTTGATTTTTTTTTTGCATTTTGTATGTTATAGTTGTTTTGCGACTTTTGTGTGAGTGCTATAATCTTTTTTAGGCGTTTTCTATACGTTTCGTAATTAATTTTATTTTCAGTGGTTGGTTTTAATTAATATAAAAAATAAAAAGATAAATTATAATTTTGTCTTTTTATTTTTGTACACGCTCTTATACCTCGAGATATCCATCTTATTTTCGTCTTATTATTAATTTTTTTTTGGAAAGCATTGTGTATTTAATAAAGATATTTTATTTATTTATTTATTTAATCTTTATTATACACCTTATATACCTTATATACTAAGGGATATAAAGGGCGGACTTAATGCCTTATGGCATTCTCTGCTAGTCAACCCTGGATGATTTGAGAAACTGTGGCAGGTGTAATCAATGACTTCATAAATTAATAATAAAGATATAAAACAAAATAAAATGCTAACCAATAGAATAGATATATAGTTAGTAAAATATACATACTTACTTAATATATAATATGGGATAAATAATAAATATATAAACGGGTACTTCTATACAAAACTATAAGTAAATAACATATTATGAGGCAAAAATAAAATAACACAATACATATTAAAATACATTATACAAAATATTACTTACAAAGTGAAAGAGAGAAAAAAAACAATAGTCGGATAGTCAGATGGTATTATTCTTACGACAGAACTCTCGAACTAGTCTTTTAAAATAATTCTTATTAGTTTTCTTGATATAAACGAAAGAATAAAAATATAATATATTTATAAGAATAAAAATATATAAGAATAAATATAAATAAAAGATACAATATCAATGAATGCGTCATATGCACTGTTTGGATTTGATTTATTGAATATTTCACAGAAGCTAAGACTTTTCAGGTTTTTTTTAAATTTATTTAAACTTTCTTGAGAATAATATCGTTTTACCAACACTGATTTGGAAAACTTGTAGCAATAGGGTATTTTATTAAAATAGCATTATGGTCAGACAAGCCCAAATCTTTTACATTATATTCACAGCTTATGTGCATATTATCAGCGAAATTGTCAAGACAAGATCCACTAAATAGTCTGGTTGGTTCTTTTATTCGAAGAATCTAATTAAATTTTAAAAGCATATTTTGAAACGTAATCGATATCGTGTTATTTTGTAAGGTATTTATATTAAAATTTCCACATAGTATTATACGTATTTCTTTTTTACAAATCAGTTTAGAGAGGGCATTTTCTAATTTTTGAAAGAAAATATTAACGTTAGAATTGGGAACTCTATATATACACATTAGTATTAACTTATATGAAATTATTTCAATGGCGCAAAATTCAAAATATTTATCCAGTAATAAACAATTTATGTGGTTTAGTACTTTGTACTTTGTACTTTAGTACTTTGAATTCAAGACCTTTTTTAAGTAAATTGCTGAATCATCTCATTTTTTTTCGTTATAAAAAGGTGAAAAAAAAAACAAACTAGAAAACAATAAGCCGATTGCACTCCTCCTATTAATTTCAAAAATAATAGAAAAAGTAATTTACAATAGGTTATATTCCTTCTTTGAGCAACACAAAACTTTCACTATAAAACAAAATGGGTTTCATATAAATAGATCCTCTTCATCAGCTATTTATGAATTAGTTAAATATACTACAATCAATGTTGATAAATGTATACCCGTTTGTGCTGTGTTCACGGATATGACCAAATCATTTGATCTTGTTAACCATGACCAAATACTACATAAACTAGAAATGTATGGTGTAAGAGGTAACGCATTTAAATTATTGAAATCATACCTGTCAAACAGAAAACAATACACCCATATAACCAAAATATGTCACAGAACGAAAACGGAGGAAACATTCTGCTCAAAATACAGAACCGTTGTTAATGGTGTACTAGAAGGGAGTATCCTTGGGCCTTTAATGTTTATTATATCCATAAATGATTTACCAAACAACATAAGACATCCTATGACATTGTTTGTTGACGATAGTAAGACACTAATAAAATGTACGGATATAAATATTTACGAAAATGAAATATTTATATCCGCACTTTCTGACATTGTTCACTGGATTACAGAAAATCAGTTACGTATAAATTTATTAAAAACTACCTACATGACAGTTCCACCAAAATAGAACTAATCCGCTTGGACTAAATATTTACTATAAGGGATCGCCTATTACAGAAGTAACTTCACTAAATTCGTAGGCATAGAAATAGACAAAAATATGAAATGTACACACACACACACACACACACACACACACACACACACACAACACACACACACACACACACACACACACAAAAGGAATAAAAACTTCCATACCCTGAAGTACCACATTAGCGACAGAATCCGCAACAACGTTGGGATCGTCCGGCGAGAAGCAAACCCGCTCCCAAGAGTAGGATGCAAAGAAAGACTGCACCCCATCCCAATCGGCTGACCTATAGTGCGGCAGCAGCATGCAGAATGCAACTGCGATTTCCGCGTGAGTGGCACAACACTCCGAAAAAGACAATGGTCCGAGGAGCCTAAAGGGGCGTCGACGGAAATCTGATATCCGTCCGGGTGAGAGGTCAGCAGAAGGTCCAACAGGGAAGGTGCATGATCCTCCACATCTGGAATCCACGTAGGCGAAGTAACCAGTTGTGTCGGACCATATGCCAAGGCAAAATCATGAACATATCTCCCCGCATGACCGGTTAAACGTGAACCAAGCCATTCGGCGTGATGGGCGTTAAAGTCACCGAGGCCCACGATCTCTGCGGAGGGGATCTGCTGTATGCAACGAATCTGTAGCCATTTAGGTCGAAGAGTCGGTCAGTTTCGGCATTACCGCTATGGCACCTATAAAGGCACCCGTAGACGCGCGGATGGTCGTCGCTGTCTACGCGTAGCCAAAGAATGGACAGGTCCGAACCTTCAAGTCTGCCGAGGCGTCGAGAACAGATGTCCTTTCTGACGTAAACGCAAACTCCAGCACGAGGCACAAAGGAGTGTTCCAGTTTGTACCCCGGGTAGGAGAGATACGAGACATCAGCCGGAGAGGACACCTGCGTCTCGGTCAGAAAGAGCAGAGCCGGCCTCGCCGTCTCGAGACACGAGTTCACGGACAGCGTGGCAGGGGTCGCCTTGGTCTTATTGCTCCGTTTGCCCCGACCAGTTGTAGTCTTGAGCGGAATTTTGCCCCCCCCCCCCCCAGAATACGCGGGGCAGCCTGAGCACCCACGCTCAGAAGTGGAGAAACATGGTCGTGGATGCTCAGCGAGGGATTCTCCAGGGGTGCTGGTACCCTCCTGGGGTAGTCTATCATCATTTAATTCCGCTACCATGTTGATGGGGGGGGGGGGATTTGGGCCTCCGGCCACCTGCACTCACCAGACGAAATGCGGAAGCAGAACTTCCACTTCACGTCAGTATTCTGTGAGGTCGTGGTACCACCCCGGTTTGAGCCGGCCCATACGTGCAACAGCAAAGCTGCCGCGTGGCTCTACCACTATTATTCCTTCCATTGTGGTGCCCATTGGAGGCAAATCTCAGCCATGGTTTGGTCGCTCCTGTAAAATAGCATCATGCTATAAGCAGGAGTGCTACCAAGCCTGGGCTGACGCATCAGCATCCCGGGATGTAAGCACCAGCGCTCTAAAAAAGAAGTATAATTCCGCCTCTAGGTCCTTCAAAAGAGTCATTGCCAAGGCAAAATCAGAGTACATAGGCAGAATTGGCGATAAAATAGTTCGCCTTCCTTCTGGAACCCGTGCATTCTGGTCTCTCGCCAAGGCCGTCCAGGGGAATTTCTGTCATCCATCTCTTCCATCTCTGCATTGGGAGGACGACTCACTGGCCCATAACGCAAAGGAGAAAGCCGATCTTCTAGGCTCTTTCTTTGCGTCTAACTCGACTCTCGATGTCGGGGGGAGTACGCCGCATCCCGCGGTGCGAGTGCTCCATGCCGAAAGTGCAATTCACACAGCGCTCGGTTCGCAAAGCACTCCTCTCCCTGGACATCCACAAGTCGACTGGGCCTGACGGAATTCCCCCAATTGTGCTGAGGACGTGTGCTCCAGAGTTAGCACCGATTTTAACGCGTCTTTTCCGGTACTCCTACTCCCTAGGCGTAGTCCCAAAATCATGGAAGACGGCTTTAGTCCACCCGATCCCTAAAAAAGGCGACCGGTTAGACGGAGGAAAACGTCTCCGAGTGCCGGGACAAACTTGTGTCTGAAGTCGAGTCTTTGCTGAACAGAGTCTCGGATTGGGGGCGACTAAATCTAGTTCAGTTTAACCCCCAGAAGACACAAGTTTGAGCGTTAACCGCTAAAAAGAACCCCTTTGTCGTATCTCCTCAGTTTCAATGCTCTCCCCTTGTTGCCTCAGCCAGTATCGGAATCCTCGGTGTCGACATCGAGTGACGTGCAGTTTCGTGGTCACTTGGAAGAGAAGGCCAAATTGGCCTCTAAAAAGCTTGGCGTGCTCATCAGAGCGGGACAGTATTTCATGCCGGCACACCGCCTGCAACTTTACAAGGCGCAGGTTCGGCCGCACATGGAATACAGTTCCCATCTCTGGGCTTGGGCTCCCCAGTACCAGCTCCTTCCACTTGACCGCATCCAGCGCAGAGCGGCTCGAATCGTCGACGACCGAGTGCTTTCCGATCGGCTCGATTCACTGGCACTGCGAAGAGATGTTGCATCTCTTTGCATTTTCTTTCGCATATACCATGGAGAGTGCTCTGAGGAATTGTTCGCATTAATCCCAGCCGCCAAATTTCGTGAACGCAAAACGCGGCAAACGTCCCGATACCATCCACACCATCTGGATGCTTGGCGGTCCACCACTGTACGTTTCAAGAGGAGTTTTCTTCCGCGTACAACCTCTCTGTGGAACAGTTTACCACCAGCGATTTTTCCGGGCCGATACGACCTGGGGACCTTCAGGAAAAGAGCGTACTCCTTTCCAAAGGGCCGGCAACGCACCTGCAATTCCCCTGGTGTTGCGGTTGATCATAGGCGGCGGTAGTCACTTAACATCAGGTAAGCCGCATGCTCGTTTGCCCCCTCTTCTATAAAAAAAAAAACACGTCTAGACACTAAGCAAACGCTCAGAAAAAATGTATTAGAGCGATACGAGGGCGGCACTGAAAATTTCGGGAATCAAGGAAGTGACACAACATTACTATTTAAAAATGTATTTATTGCTTTTCGAAGTATTCTCCGCGAAAATTGACACATTTTTCCATACGATGGAACCAATCATTGAAGCAACCATTCCATTTGGAAGTTGGGGTCTCCAAAATGGCCGTTTTATAGGCGTCCACAGCTTCTTCAGGTGATGAAAATCTCTGTCTACGCAATTTATTCTTTATTTTAGGGAAAGTGTAGAAATCATTAAGGCTTAGGTCGGGGCTGTACGGCGGATGGTCTAATAATTCTATGTTTTCTTGCTCTAAAAACTATTTTGTTCTGTGTGCGATGTGAGAACTCGCATTGTCGTGATGGAGGATGATGCGGCCGTTGCAGCTCTCTTTACGGAGTTCAGAAACGACCTGTGGCAAACAAATGCTAGCATACCATTCTGCATTAACCGTTCTTATTTTCGAACTCATTTTCGAACACCCAAACTCGTGACTGGTTTTTTGTTTCGGGTTCGTACGCGTATATCCAGGATTCGTCACCTGATACGATGTTGTATACAGCATTTGAGGATCCTGCGTGGAATCTTTCGAGAGTTCTGACGCACCAAGTAACGCGAGCCGCTTTTTGCTCTTCACAGAGCGAATGCGGTATCCATCGGGAAAACAACTTTTTTATACATAATTTTTCATGCAACATTATTTGTATTTGACTCGTGACAATGTATAAAGTTGTCTGAATTTCGCGGTATGTCACATGTCGATCTCCCTCAATCAGCTTACGCACAGCATCAACGTTTTCTTGGGTGACTGCAGTTTTTGGACGACCTTGACGGGGATCATCACTGAGCTTTACACCTCTACGTTGAAATTCAGCAAACCAGCGATAAATTGTGGTTTTGGATGGGGCTTCATCACCAAATGCAGAAATCATCCGGTTAACGCACTGTTTTTGTGTTAAACCACTTCGAAAGTCATTATAAATCATCGCTCTTGAATTTTCTCGAGTCAATTTCATTTTCTCAACGACTAAACAAGTTTGACAAAACCTTGTGACAAGACCGAGAATCTTTTTTTAAATAAATAAATGGTATTCGATTTTTAAAACCAAGGAGTTTTCAATTAAAAAGATTTTAATATGACAGGAACAGTGGAAATATCGATCGATAATTATATAAATATCGATCATTCCCGATACTTTTAGTGCAGCCTAATATTCGGGCTTAAATCTACTGATAGTTGAAAATCGTTGTTTAAAGAATATAAAATGTTGACACTACTTCCTAGCTTATACATAAATGAAGTAGAACCATTTGTGCATTCAAACCTGTCGTTGTTTACCTCGAGCGAGAAAAGAAATACACAATGTTTAAAACATAAAATTGTTAGTGTACCAGGTAAAACAGTACTACTACGACATAGTATATTAGGGATGCCTCCTATTATCTACTATCATTTGCCTAACATTAGAAAATGAAATTGAAGACTTCAAAAAAAACCTTAAAGCTCTATTAGTTGATAACGTTTACTACTCAATGCAAGAATGAATTCATGAAAAACTTCAAAAAAAAATTGTGTGTTTTATTTACAAAATTGTGCTTTATTTTCATTTTGTTATTATATTTTTTGACATTTACTAAAATTGTAAAATAATGGGTGCGTTTGGCAGAAAAAAGCGCTAGCAAGCGCTTACAAGCGCTAAAATAGTTTTCGGCCAGGACACGATTGCTACTTCAGTAGCGCTGACACAATCCGCCATTTTGCTTATTTAATTTTTTTTTTTTTTTGAAATAGAGTTTATAAGTTGTTTTGTACAATATTAGTTTTAAGTAATATAATGACATGAATAAACATATACATGTTATTAAAAATTCATGATTGGTAAGTTTTTAATATGAATACTTTACAAACATATATTTAAATTAGGTTAGGTTCCCCGGTTAAAACTAACACCGTGTCCTAGAGGAAAATAGCTACTTACGATTTGACAGCACTTACCGCTTACGATCGCCATTTTGCTTACAAGCGTTTGCTAGCGCTTTTTTCTGCCAAACGCACCCTATGATTTGACGATTGACCTCAAAATTGGTAATAGTTTGACATTGCAATTAATTGGACAATTTGTTTCTATTTAAATATTTGTATGCCAATTAATGGTAGATCATACAGGACATAATAAGCAATTGTTAACATCTTTTTAATGTATTAATTGTAATCAAAAAATAAACGTATTATTATTATATAAAACATAAAAAATGTTTCTACCTATGTTATTTATAGACTTCGAAACCATCCAACCGATTTTATTAATGTTTTTGTGTGTGTTTGAATGTTTTATAATTTGATGGTATATAAATTTGGACCCAGTAGGTGGCGCTGTTGTCGAGATCCAGAAATCACCCGTGCAAAGCCAGGGCGGATCGCTAGTTGATTATAAAATCATAAAATCATAACTAATAAAAATGAGAATACCTGAATAATAACATAAGTGCTTGAATGAAGCTTTGAAAATTGTTATGCCGGTTCATGGCTGTTTCAGGCGCATTTTCTATATTGCCAAACACCTGTAAATAGAAAATAATATCTTAAAGTTACACTGTTTAATTTAAATCGCAATATTTAAATTTTTCTTGCGTTCCCGAGGTTGAGTATCCGAGCATTCCGAGATCGAGCCTCGCCGGTACCCTTGAAATTGTGAATTGCAAATTTAAATACTGATCTGCATTGTGCTTTGCGATAAAGTAAAACATAGAAAGGAAACCTGCATGCCTAAGAAATAAAAAAATAAAGATATATTAAGTCCAAAAACAAGCATTGGGGCAGCGCGGCGAACTATTCCTTGCCCTAAAACTTAGACATTTGAGAAGATCTGTGCCTAGGCACTGCTGTAATTTTAGTTATAAATTAATTTTACTTACAAATTTTAATATTTTAAGTGAACAATATTTAATTATGCATACGTATGTCACAATATTTAATTATAATTATACAAATGTAGGTTACACATTATAATAGGCACTTTTCAGTTTGCCATGTAACGCTGGATCGTAAAGATGAAAGATTGTATAATTTGGAATTGCAAGAATATTTTTTTATTCTTTAACATTACCAATATAGCTTAATCCCTTTCAATAATATTTGCCTTTTATGTATATATTTTTTTAATTTTATACAATCGAATAATTAATAATTTTTAAATATTTAAAAAATATAACATTTAGGAAAAATCAACACTAAATATGTTTAGATCATATTTTACATTGCCATTTTCTTTAGCCTCTTACAACACCAAGTTGAAAGACAACATAAAATAATCCACTCCCATCTTAAAATGTCACTACTCTGCACGTAATACTTTTTTAATCAAAGATGACGGGACGATAAATGTACGAAGAAATAACAAACTAAATATTGTCAATAGAAGCACCTGCATTCCGATAATAGCATATATAAAGAATAGCATCGCGATGAGAAGGCACACGTAGGGTAAGGCTTTAAAACTTTGCACGAATGTCCACAAAAGTATCCGAATTGTATAACCCTGTCTGAGCAGCTTGATCAGTCGCGCGGCTCGAAACAGGCGCAGGAAACCAACGTTGAATGTGTTCTCCTGCAATAGTTTACGTTTTCTTTTATTGAGATTTCAGTTTCTTTGGTTTTGAAAATTAAAAATATTTATAATTAAATAATATAACAACACAACACACTATTACTCATCTATAACGTCTATTCATTAGCAGATCACATCATAAATACACAAATACTGCTAATAATAAATATTTTTATATGAAAATAATTTAACATTTCAATTTAGTAGAAATATCAATAGCATATGTAATAATATGTAATAGCTGTTGGTTCACTGAGGTCAATTAAAACTCCTATTACAAGGATTAAAGATGCTAATCTACACAGTACTTCAATGATATAAGTTCGTAATATTTCTTTTAAATTTCCTTCGAACTATTCTTTATTTTCGGAGATATAAATATATATAATATGCATTTCAAGGCTTTGAACTTATATCGTAATGAAAATAAAAATTACTATGACAACATAACAAGTTATTAAATTGAAACATTTGAAAATACTAATAGGCAACTTGACAAGTCTGAGCGAAATGTAGTTGCAATTTAATACAAATAAAAGCTAAAATAATTTAGCAACACTACTGTTGTAATGTAAAAATATAATGTAGTCACAAAATATTATACAATTTCTATAAATTCTATCACACTTAATTAAACCACATCAAATTAAAAGCTCTAGAGTCTAGACAAAGATCTTAATATTTAAACACACACTTAGAACAATTAAATCTAGCAAATCTAAATATCCTAATTTGCCTAATTGGTCTTCATTACTTTTAACTCGATACTAGATTTAAAATATTAGCAATTTTACCTCAAAAAATAAAAATGTTATCTATATTCTTTTTTCACAAAACATTACGTTATCCTAATAGCAAATTTTGAAAACGACAGTACTTTCTCTGTATCTATGCAATCAATTATTTAAAGAAAGCTAGCACTACCAATATCAAATTCTCTTATCTTATAAAACTCAATCTATGTTTATTACAAATTGGATCCAAGTACTAGACTAAAACTCCTAGCAGTTAAATGATTAAATCTTTACCTGCTGACAGGATATGTCAGCACAGTTTTCAGCAAGGTCACTCTGGAATCAGGATATTTATTTCCTTTACATAAACCCCCAGAAATTAAATTAAGATAACAAGACAGCTCGGCAGTGTATCGTAATTGGCATTAGAACTAAAGTAGAAAAACAAGGTACTCACGCCAAATTCCATAATAAGAGCGTCAATAATACTTCCAATGACCGTTATGAAATCGAAAATGTTCCATGGATCTTTGAAAAAATTCTGTAATCATAACACGTAAGATCACGAATAAATAAAAACAGTGACGTGTAAATATAAACCCCAAATAATGGATTATTAAAGTCAATAAATAATCTAATCTTCAGTAAGAAAGTTTTTATCAGTCTCAATTCATGTTTTAAAAAATTTAAAATATTAATTTTAATATTAGTATAATTCTGAGAGAAAGCTTTAATATGATATTAAATTGTTACAAATTACTTTATATAGATAGAAAACATTATACCTGTATACAAATGTACGCTTTCTACATTTAAAATGGATCCAAAAAGGAGAAATCAAGGATGGGAATGAGGACATTTCTCTCAATTTCTATTCATGAAAGCAATCGTATTGTTACTAAATACATCGTAATAACGTGACATTTTAAACCATTAAAAACCTGTGTTTTAATAAAAAGCGGCGTCTCAAAATATCGTTCATAATATAATAACAGTTCTAATTATATTCTAATCATATTCAAGTCAATGTTGAATTTTGTAAGCTGAACTAATATATTTTTAAAAAGTGTAAATAACTTGCAAACGCAATCTATACAATCGCTCATTGAGTAAATAACGAAAATATATTAAGGTAACCAACAATTTTACTGTTACACTAAGTATCTTTTTCTTATATTTCTTTTCGTTTTACTCATAGGGTGATTGGTACTATATATACATACACAGAATTCAAACAATTTTAAATATATTTAAGAAATTGGTAAAATTCCGTGTATACTGTACACCATCTTAATATAGTACTTAATAGGCTTAATATTAAAATTATTTTAAACTCTTACCGTACATCCGAAGGCAATTAGCTTCAAAACAGTCTCGAGTAGGAAGAAGAACGTAAAGACGATGTTCATGAATGTTAACGTGTCCATGAGTACTGGTGGAGCCTCGTGAAACTACCACAAATCAAGACCAAATATTTTAAGACTTTTAAAAGTCAACATCAAAGCCAAATGCTAAAGTACTATTGTAACGAAGAATGTTAAACAAAAATACAACTGTGTAAGAAACGCTTGTATAATTACATTTAGAATTTAGCTCATTCTGCTTGAGTAAAACATATTATTTTTCTACCTGCTATGATAAAAATACAAAATTAATTGTCACACAATGTTAATGTATCGATTTTGTGTGTATGTCTGTGTTCTGTTTTAGATTGGAATATTCTTGAGCCAATACTCGAATTTGTGTTATGGTGTACATAGTTAGTGGCTAGTGCACGTGCGTCATGCAGAGCCCAACACACAATCATGCTATAGGGTTTCAACAAATACACGTGAATTTCCTTTCAACAAATAGCAGATGTTTAAAGCTAAACAATCTGCAAAGTATACATTAGTAATTCTCAAATAGACACTGTAAAAAAGTGATATCACTTACCTTATCACAAGCTGATACTCACGAACGAATCTGAACAAAAGCTTGTATTCATGTTTAAGTATGTTAGTAAAGCATTATTAAAATGTTATTTGAGTTTAAATGTAAACCATGCATTTGATAGGCCATGCGTTATACAAATTGTTTGATAATTATTTAATGTAATTTGTTAAATTATTTAGAGAGAAACCAGTAGAGGATGGTGGGAGTGGGTATAATATAATATAATACTTGACCAAAAATAGTTTCAACACAGTCTTGTAATTAAAAAAATAACACGTTGTCAACAGAAAGTGTACATTTGTATCGTTTGATGCTTTTTATATTTGCAATTTCAACGAATAAAGTGTCACTGAAACTGCGTTTGTGTACTTACTTTGACACCGTAAGCGATGATTTTCAACACCGTTTCCACGGAAAACATTCCAGTAAACCCCATATTCGAATACTTGAGGATATCAGCATAGAGGTCATTTTGTTTATAGTACTGCCGTTTTGTGATCACGTGTCGGAAAAGCCCAATAAAAATACATTTATGTTACTTGATTTTAGGTTAATAGAAATATGACTTTAAAATATAATGAACAATGATTGTAAAGTATAGAATTGGATTTGTTTATAACTATGTAGGGTATTATTTTAGAGCTATTCCAGAAACCAAAATAATAAAATCGGGGTGTACTAACGAATAATGCTTATTCTAGTAAAATAAATATTTTAAGTGACAAATCATTAAAAACCAAAAGATAAAAATTAAACGGGATGTGTGTGTATGTTAAATTATATAGATGCTTATAATAAATAATTAAATGCAAAAAAAAAATATAAAATATTCAAAACTGTATGAGATTTCGATGTACAATTCATTAAAGTACCATAAGTTTTGAAAGTTTACTTATATAGCTATCCTAGACGAATTATTGTAGTAGTTATTCCACAACATAAACAGCTCAAAGCCACATAACGGTATATTGATTCTCTTGCCGTTCTAATCATGCTCATACTGTACATCGATGAGAATAAGAATGCTTTTAAAACACATCATGCAAGACGAACAACATTAATGTCGCGTAAGCCGCGGCCGGACCAATCGCGAAGATTGTGCATTTAGAAGCACCAACAATTTGAAACGTGTTTTTTTTTCATTGTGCATCAGATGTGCAGGAAGTTTAGTATGCAGTGCATTACATATATAATATTATTAATACATACATATATATCAGTTACAGCAAGCAAGAGTCACAAACGATTCACGTAACAAAATAAAATAAAATAAATAAAAACAAATAGTCCTGGTAGTACAATAAAGGGATAGGCTCAGTCAGACTTTTGATGGCGCATTCCATAGCAGTACGTGTACTGTTGATAAAATAGTAGGCTGTATATTGAATGTGTGTGTAAATTTGTTAATGTACAGTGTGAATAAGTGATAATGTAATGAGATATGTAGGCAGTACTAGCGTTTGTCAATTCGCTGTATAAATTTATTTACTATTTCACGTATTTAATATTCGTTTGAAAGATATTAAAACTCGAGAATGTTACAGTACAGTCTGAGACTAATCAGACTTGTTTATTAGCCCTAACAGACATACAAACGAAAAACACGACACATGTCACCAAACCAGAGAGAATTTAATCGAACTGTTAAACGATCAATAAAAATATTTTACTCTCTGGAAAGGCCGAGTTTAAGCTGACGCACAACATTTATTCAGATACCATCAAACATAAAATTGTACGTGCTTTGTGATTTATAGTTAAATATTCTCTGTGACTGCTACCTTTAGACGTGATCTTTAACTACGTGCTGTTATCGTTGATTATTTTCGTCTCGATTATTCATGACGGAAGTGTTTCATTACAATAATGTCATTTTAATGTATTGGAAGACAATAACTTATTACAATGTATTGTATAATCAAATTTTAATATTATTTAAAATTATAAAATACATACCTTCATCATGAGTAACAAAGTATTAAGGACGATTAGAGTCATGATGAAGTATTCGAAGGGCGTAGAAACTACTATTCTCCACACTTTGTACTTAAAACTTCCACGTTTGCTTGGCATATACCTCTCAAGAGGTCGAGCTTCTATCGTGAAATCGATACAAGATTTCTGTAAAGTAATAATTCGAGGTAAGTTATCCATGACTCAGATTTATTATAACTAAAAAAAAAATATGGAATCCATACATAAATTAGAAGGACGCACCTGATTTTTATCAATTTCACCATCTTGTAATTCAGCTTCACCCTGCTCTTGAAATGTTATAATTATAAGGGCTACGAATATGTTAACAAAGAAGAATGGAAACACCACAAAGTAAACTATATAAAATATGGACATTTCTATTCGAAAATTTTGTATGGGTCCCCTGTCTTCATAGGTTGCCGCCATTGAGTTTTGCAACACTCTGTAAAATAATGTGGCATTAATTTTTTACTTTATGAACAATAATTAACGTAAATAATCAATATACTAAATTCTACAATCTTTTATACTGTTTCACATATGTTTTAAAATCACTAATATGCATTTAATAATACTTCTAATATTATTAATTTGTTTCATAAAGGCTGGAATGCGGAAGTTACATTATTACGTCATTGGAAAATTTTATCATATCTTCAAGAAAGGCATATGAAGAAGGAGAATTTTTTTATAGAATAAGTATGACAAATGAGCACACAGTCCACTTAATGGTAAAAGGATGCTGTACCCTATGGATATGTACATTAATTTTTTCGAATTCGATTCTTATTCGAATTTTTTATTCGAAAGAATTCGAATAAAACATTCGAATAAGTATTAAAATACGCGTATACCCATGATGGCTAAGATAGAATGCGTCGTTACCTATAAAATTGTCTCTAGTTATCTACATTCTTCATACAAAACACAACATCATAAAGCTGCTACTTTATGCTGGTATTTTGTGAGAGTGCAGTCCTTCGCCGGTCGAGCCAACATATTTAAGCTGCAACTATATAATAATATAGTTGCAACGTAGCTACCACGTTCTCAAAATTCCTTATAAACTGTTAATATATATGCATTATGTTACATACTGTGGCCACCCTTCTCCAGTTTGTACTGCAAAAAGCGTTAGCATCGCTGACGCTACGTTGTCATAATGGAAGGACTGTGTATCCCACTTCCGCTTGACTACTCGCGGTAGCAGACTGTTCGCCTCGTAGACAAAATACGACCCTCTGCGAAAACAATATAGCGTTAATTTAAGTGTGCAGGTGATGAATGATGAATTGGGTTGATTTATTTCTAGCTTCTTTTGCTAAAATTCAAATGACCCACCTTTATTTCCATCTCAAAACTATATACACACATCTAAAAACATATAAATACTTTCATTTGACTAAAATCCAAATCTAAGAGTTTGACACCTTAGGCAGCTAGCAGCTATAAATTATTAATAAATCGATAACACATTACATTACTAAATAAAATAAACTATACTCCTAATGTATGCATTAACACTTTCACTGCTATCATTATTAACACTTTTCCTGTCCCATTAGTTATATATGAACATTTGGAATATTTAACTATTTTGTATATATCGCGGATAGGGAAAATAAATACACTTTATGCGAAGGGTTATTCTCATAGTCATAAAAAATATAAGTAACAGTATTAATTTACATAAAGAAATACTTACTGGCAGTCTTGAAGAGTATTCTTACTGATATCGTTGCAGTTAAAAAATTTACCATTAAAAAGTTGAACTGCAATTACAGCAAATATGAATTGAAACAATATGTACACTATGAGAATGTTAATGACATTTTTCAAAGAGTTCACGACACAGTCAAACACTGCTTTTAATTTTGGAACACGCTTTATAGTCTTTAATGGTCTAAGCACTCTTAAAACTCTTAACGATTTTATTGTAGACAGATTCTGACCCGCTCCTTTCTTCACACCTCTGAAACAATAAAAGAACTTTATTTCTACTGTTAAGCAGCAGAGCACATACTGCTATGTTCCAGTTTAAAAAGTAAATAAGCCCGTACAATTACAGGCAGTAAGCATTCAATCTTAGTCGTCAGGGTGATGTTTGAAATATGTTGGGCTTCGTAGTGTAAAATTACATGTATCGATGGTCCGATATAGCCACTTTCCATAATGTGGACTTTCTGCTGTTTTTCTTAATATAATATTGAAAAATATTATTCATAATCCACGCTGCTTTTGTATAAAGGTTTAAGGCAGTATAATTTTACTATTTCCATGTTCTATTTTAATATAAAATCAACATGATGAAAGACTGCCTGAACTTTTTAGCGCAAAATCATAACCGATTTTATAACTTGTATTTTGTAAAGCTAGCGAGTGTATGTTTACACTAAGATGACACAATTAACATTCAACGACCGTAGTGACCAGCTATTACTAAGTTACCCTACTTAGTAATGGCTGGCGACTGCAGTTAATCCTATTCAATGACATAATCATATTTTTTACTCTAACGTCGAGAGTTCGATAACTCAGATACTATAAAAAATAAAGCAAGCAAAATCTTTAAAAATCAAAATGTACCCGATTTCAAAACCGAAGCTAACAAGCGCGCAGATGACGACGGCAGCGTCCATGATATTCCATAAATCGCGCAAGTAAGCGCCCGGGTGGAATAGAATGCCGAGGTCGACGATTTTCAGCAGCATCTCCACGGTGAACACTCCCGTGAACGCATAGTCAAAGTAGTTAAGGATTTTGTTTCTATAAGAAATAGAAAAGACATTTAATTAATAAATTAATTCTAATTAACTTGCAAAAACAAAATGGTTCACAAAATGAGGTATTCATTTATATAACTCCATTAAACTCGTAATATACTGGTATGTGGTATATTATAAAACCAATAAAATTTAACTTGTGTTTATAATTATAACCTTTACCGAAAACACTTAGTAATAATTCTATTTTACAATTTGAAGTTACCTTTCACTTTCTTCAACTACTGGATCTTCTGCCGCTAAAGCCATTGAACTCATACATATAACTAACATGATAAAAACGTCAAAATATCTTAAATTTACAACCCAGTGTGCGCCTCGCCTAATTCTGTAATGAATAGAATTTAAAATGTTCAATATTTCATATATTTGTACATAAGTTATTATCAAACATTTCTGTGATTATTTACTTACGGATTAGTTGGTGATAAAATAAACATGGACGAATATGGCAGCATTGGTTTTGGTCCATCTGGTATCTCTTCTTCTTCCTTTTTGGCCTCTTCTTTCTTTTTGTTCTGAAAATATTGTAATTCAATCAACAAAATATGAGACAAAAGGTAAACAAAAATATACCCTTATTTCATTCCATTATTATAGACTGTCAAATACATGTAACACATAAGAAATAATTTAAGTATGAGTAGAAGTTGTTTCCATAAAATCGCATGCCAAAATACACATATCGGATATGATAAGGGTATAGTTTTGTTTTTGCTTGCAACCTCACTACGAATTTCATTATACCCACCATTCTACAATTAGTACGCTTAATGTATGATATTAGTAAACGTACATAATAAATCTATAATAAAAACTGTATTCTGTCATTTAAACATATTATGATCGATAAGCGTTGGTTAAATTCTTTTTAGCTATGTACAAAAAGTAATTTGTAAATCCCATACAATTCTTTAAAACTAATATGTACATTTTGTTACCAGCATGCATTCGTCTTCTAATATTATATTCATAAATGATAGCGCCATAAAACTCTTAAGCCAATGCCAAAATTAAAATATTAAAATTTGTAGTAATAATTCAATTAAAAAAGAAACATAATTTTTCTAAAAAATTGTCATTCTGTAAAACAATATTTCCCATCCATTTTGACTTACAAAAGCGACACTGAATTACTCTTTTTTAGACAAGGACAAAAATATTGTTAATTTTAAATAAGTACTCGTAGCTTAATTCAAACATTCCATTTTAATAGTGACTCACTATGCACTAACATTTGTTATCTTTAATATTTCAAGTAAAAAGGCTACAAGCAAGTAAAATCTATTAATATAACTGAAATAAATTCCTTAAATATAATTAAAAAAATATAGAATCTGCATAAAAAACTCATTAATATACGTTGGAGAATATGAATACACGAATGGAAATAATAAAACAATATTTTACACTGTCTAAACCAAAGCACACAGTAAGCATAACTGAGTACCACCACCGACTTCTTTTACCTTCCTACTTGCCGCTGATGTAGGACTTATGTCTACTCGAGGTGGAGTTCCATCCACCGCGTGTAATGCACCCATCTCTTTCTCCAATTCCTAATTAGCCGAAACAGAGGTTGTCGTATGAAATAAAATTTTAGCTTTACTTGCATAAACTCGCATTATACAATCCATACAACAACCGTTTAACAATTTTTATACAATTTTGACAATAAGTGCTCAAGTACGGAAGTTGTGATTAACTACAGTCAAATACCATAGAGTATGAACAGAACATTCTAGGAGAATGGATAAATTAACATGACAAATATAATATAAGCGCTGAAAACTTACTTGTAGCTGTTTTTCTTTATCCTCTTCCACTTGCTCTTCTTCTGCTGCTGTTAGCTCCTGGAAACACAGAACAGCCACATTTATGCAGGTAGCGGCGTCATATACAATTAGCATTGACATCAAAACACAACAAACATCCAGTTCTATTAGTCACGCTTTGAACTCTTTTGACGATCTGTACATACTTAATTCCAGAGAATAGAAAAGTGGCATTAGAAAACTTTACCTGTGCATTTGCCAGATTGTCCACCGCGATGGCAAGAAACACGTTCAGCAGTGTGTAGTTGCCGAACAGTACAAGTATGACAAAGTACAAAGCATAGAGCATTCCCGACTGTGTGCCACCCTGCGATTGTATACCGCAGTACATTACTTCATTCCAATCTTCACCTGTTAAGATCTATAAAAGAAGAAAAAAGTCATTACAAATAAAATGAATAATAATGACGTGATGTGGTGGAGAAAACATTTTTTTTTATAGAATTAGGGTGACAAACGAGCATACAGTTCACATGACGGTAAGTGGATGCTGTGGCCCATAGACATCTACATTTAACCTCGATTAAGAATCAAAATACAGATGCGTTGTCACCCCTGAGGATTAATACGGAATGCCTCGATGCCTGTTAAACGGGTATCCAGTTCTATGCACTCTCCATGCGAAACACAACAGCTTCAAGATGCTATTTTACGCTGGTATTCTATGAGAGCGTGGTCCTTCCCCGGTCGATCCGACCCTTTCTTTTTTAATATTACACATAATATAATCTCCTTGCCCTAAGCCAATAAGCGTTTCCCTGCAGGATATTGTTACGTGTTAGAGCCACGCTGCAGTATAATATAGCTGCAGCACGAATGGTTGGGCTCGACCGGAGAAGGATCACGATTAAAAAGTATCATCTAAAATGAATTGTGATGATGATATCAGCAAGAAATAGCAGCATTGGTGTACATCGTATGGTATTCCGTTTTAGTCCTCAGAGGTAATAGTGTATCTGTATTTTGATTCCTAATCGATGATAGACTCAGGTTTTTTTTACGCTACAGCATCTAGTTCCTATCAGGTGGACCGTGTGCTTACTTATCACCCTCTTTTTTTTTTAAATAGGCTCTGAAATTTTCTAACGCCGCCACAATTTGGCAAAAAAGCTTAACATTATGTTATATTACAATTAGCAAATATCATTATACAATAAAACGAATTATTATTTGTGATATATGAATACAAATGTAATAATTATTTATAATATAAAATCTCATACCTGGAATACGGTGAGTAGAGCAATAGGAAAAGTGTTGAAATTGGTCGGTGGTGTGCCATCTTCGAAGTTAAATTGCCCCCCGAATAATTGCATACCAAGTAGAGCAAATATGAGTATAAACAAGAATAGAAGAAACAGCAATGAAATGATAGATCTCATAGAATTAAGGAGGGAAATTACGAGGTTGCGCAGCGAAGACCAGTATTTTGTAACCTAAAATTTAGTACATATTTGTATTTAACTTCACTCAAGATAAAAAATCGAGTAGCTAAGTGTTTAGTTAATTACCTTGAAAATCCGTAACAATCTTAACGCTCTAAGAACAGAAAGACCAAAAGATCCGCCTTTAACTTCCGACCATACTACTTCGAATATGGAACCGGATATTACAACGCAATCAAAACGATTAAACGATGATTCAAAATATATTCGTGGGCCTAACGCATACATTTTTACCCACATTTCCATCATGAATAGCCCAAGAAAAACAAATTCAGCATAATCTGTGAGCAAACAATAAAATAATTGTATGATTTCTTTTTAATTATTGAAATTCATCTACATTAAAATTATAATAAAACTTACATAAAAACGAAGTCAGCCACGGGGGTTGACCGTAGTGTTCAACTGCAACACATATTGTATTGAAGAGTACCAGAACGATGACGAACCAGTAGAACCATTGTGTTTTCACGGTGTGTCTGATCCAAAATCGAAATCTCTTCTCTGCCCGCCAAAAATCTGCACATTTGCCGGCGGAACGAGCTTTGCTTTTCAGAAACCCTGTTTCAAATAGTAATGTTAGAAAATACTCAAGATTTTAGAAACTTGTAGAGGAAATATTCGTAATTGTCATATTTGTAGACATCTTCATTATTTTATTAAAAAAAGTGAACAAAACTAGATCTTAGACTTCGCAAACCACAAAATGAGTATTTTTTTTATATTGGGGTATTATTTTACTCTGGTTTTATCATATTATTTAACCTCTTAAGATACGTTACGTAGTGTTATTTGAAAGGGTAAATAATACTACTCGTTACGTTTTAAGGTAACTTTGAATTGTTAAACAAAATTTTATACTACATGTAACTAAATCCCTGGGACTTAATTTTTTTGTCATGTTACTGTTATAGTTCTTATTGTACTATAGTGCACATAAACTAAAATACTAGAGGAAAAAACCGATTTTAGATATGGTGGCATAATTTGACCGGTTCAGAGGGGTTGCTAAGCCTATAGCTACAACTAAACTAATTCGACTACGTAGAAAATGAAAAGGAATATTCTACCAGAATCACGCTTGATCCCATACCTTGCTTTTTCTTTGGAACTGTAAACAACCAACACACAAATACATCACCGTACGGAATGAAATGGATAAGAAATAGTTTATAGACACAAAATACAATAAAGCATGCAAGAAAAAAGTAGTCTAATGGACGAAATGATATACTTAGCTATCTATTTATGTATGTATACCTTGAAATTTACTTAGCTAGCATCTTTCGATAACAAATTAATCTATTTTATCACTAATAATGACATAAAAAAGAAAAAAGAAATTAACGTCCCAATTAACGCAAATTATTACAAGTTGTTTGTGTGTAATTGTAATAACAGTAAAAGATGTAAACTTAGAGTACACAACACACAGCACAAAACAATCACACAAAATTTTGAATGTAGTATACTGACCGTCATCACCACAATCTTCATCCTGTTCCTCCTCTTCTGTATCTGTACTTTTACTTTTACCAAGATTTTTCAACTTTTTCTTGGCTGCCGCTCTTCTTCGCGCTGTTAATAATAGAAAAATAAGAATTACAAGATTTATAATAGTCAAAAATAATTTGAAGATATGTTTTGTAAAGGGAAATTTTGTTCTCTTCATCAGTTCATAAACAGTCCACAGTTGGACTTCTCGCATACTATTTTCAAATGATACTAGAATCTCGCACCTTTGGTGTCACTTCCCTTTGCTGATCTAGTTAATAAGAGATGGTGATACCGCCATCTATCGGAAGTCACCAGATAATTTTTCCGTAAGTAGCTAGTCGCTACTAATAAATTTTCATGTAGGTGTATATGTAACTATATGTAACTACATGTAACTATATGTAACTACCGCACGGCGAAAAACCAGCGAAATTAAGATATTAATGCAACGGTTATTTGTAATTACAATTTATTCATTTTTATTATTACCTTCTATTATGTGCATTTTTTCTTCTTCTGTAGTCCTTTCTTCAGCTAATATAACTTCCTCTATAAATAAAAAAGGTATTATTTTAAATTTAGTACATATATCAATCCGCAAAAATACAAAAAAAAAACAGAGAATAGTAAATGATTATTCTTACCTGCTTTACAAATCCACTCAACATAACCATTGAGTTCTCTTTCTAATTGCTGCTGTCTTCTTAATTTAAGAAATTCTTGCCTATTTTCTACTTTCTCTCTTTCTTTAGCAAATTCACTGCAAAATAGCGTGAACTCTATAATATTCTAGCAACTATTACATGTTTATGTTATGTATTTGCGACTTTAAATCTAATTATAACTTAGCTATGGCTAGCATAGTATGTCGAAATTACTTACTACAGAAATTGTTTTCATTAGTATTGTTTTTAGTGAATGTGTAGCTATATATATTAACCAATATTAGAGTAGCGCATCTACATTTTAAACTGATATATTGAATTAGTCGACAATTTCGTTAGAAGTTATTATTACGTGTTGTACGAAACTAATGTTACTGACTTTATCGAGTTTGATTGTATTTTTTTCTTCATTCCTCAGGTTTAGTACTTCAGTAATAATAAGAGTACTTTGCAGCATCTACGGTCGACTAAGGTTTTCAACGTCATGGTGACTAGAGACAGTTTTAAATAATTTAAACGATATATAATCTATAAAATTAGTTTAATTTAATGTATAGTATTAGTGCACTTAAAATGATTGGGATTATCCAGTTGACAGAAATGTAATGAGAAACTTATTTTGTTTTTGTTTTATATATGTATGTTCTTAAGTAACTTATTAAAATGTTATTAATATAAACCTTACTGAAATTAAGTATTTAAAAATCAACATGATACTCATATAGCGTGGTGGCAGCGATTTATTTTTGATTCATAAGTACATTTGGGTTTAAATGAAACTCGCGGTGCCAATTTTTTGCTTTAAAAGTGGTCGGCGTTGATCCTGATCTAACTTAAACTAGCGAGATTCTCTAGTATGGCTACTACCTAAGCCTGATGATTTTAGCAATTGCTCGCTTATCAGTCTTAGAGTTACAAATTCAAAAATATTATTCGTCAACTTTATAATAATACAATTGTTAATGAGAAGACTATTGTCATAGTAAAAACAGAATAGTAGGATCACTCCCGCGCCGCGCGAGACTTAAATGCCTACTGTTGCAGGGTTGTCACTATCTTTTTGATTACAGCTAAGTCTCATTTAATTTTATAAGTAGTTATAATATTTACAAACATAATACATCCACATGTATTATGTTGGTAAACATACCTATAGATCATATTTGTTAATCATTTCCTTAGTTTCTTCTCATAGAATCAATTTTTGTCAAAAAAATCTAGCTTTACATTACAACAAAGGCCAAACAACTAAAATACCAGTAAATTAACACTAAGCATATGGTGCCAGCTCAGATTTAATGTTTAAAATTAATTTATTGTAATTATGAGTTATGTATGCATATATTAATTTATTTTACAAAAAGAAACAATAAAATGAAAAAAAGACTGCTAGCAAAATTTTATTAAAAGTCAATAAAGTCTAAAACAAAGTTAAGTCCCCGTATCTGCCAGACCTTTCCGACTTAGCAAGTGTGGTTGTGTGCGTGCTGTGGCTCCTGCGTACGAGTCCGTACTGTCACGTGCCAGGCACGCATACATATTAGCGGCTTTCGGTACTTTCCGGCTTAGCAAGTCTCATTGTGTGCGTGCTGTGGCTCCTGCGTACGAGTCCGTACTGTCACTTGCCAGGCACGCACACATATTAGCGGCTTTCGGTACTTTCCGGCTTAGCAAGTCTCATTGTGTGCGTGCTGTGGCTCCTGCGTACGAGTCCATACTGTCACGTGTTAGGCACGCACACATATTAGCGGCTTTCGGTACATTTATTAGGAGATAACCTACTATTCTGTTTTTACTATGCTATTGTGAATTCAACAACATTAAATAATAATATAATTGAAATAAATGCCTTTAAAATTTTCTGATTTTAAAAATTGCTTAATTACTTCTTTGTTGCCAACATTTATGTATGTAAATATTTTATTATTTTACTTATGACTTTTTCTGTCACTTTATGTAAAAATCACTGTAACACCACAAGATTTAATAATGTCTTAAAATTGAGTAGCGTTTGAAAACTTAAGCATTATTATTACAAATTTGCCTTTATCTGGCAAATGTTAAACAGTGAATTGTACTCAATAACATCCGACATCTTTACTTTTCAAATTATTCTTTAGTTTTTAAAAGTAAAAAATAAAATATAGTAATCATAAAAATAGCTTACCATAGTATAAACAACAAAAACAACCAAAATAAATGTACATGAAATTTAATTACCACTTGTAATTATCTACAGGCATTTTATATAAATAGCGTAATTATTTACACAATTATTCATCATATTCCAACCTGCTTCTGTTATCCAATTGATATATGCTGTGAAATCTTGATTAAACATCTGGCGAGCTCTTTCCTTTTGGAATTGAGCTCGTCTCTCGACTCTGGTTCTTTCATTAGAGAATTCACTGCATTTTACCCAAAAATTTATTCTTAATGATATAGAAATAAAAAGAACACAACAAATAATAAAATAAAATAACAGCGCTTTAAATACTTGAATCAGTTCTGGAAACTTACCCGCTAAGGACACCGAGAACTAAGTTGAGCATGAAGAATGAACCCAATACTATGAGAGGTACAAAGTATATCCAGTTGAACATACTACCTAATGCATCATTTGTCTGAAACAAGCATAAAAAGTTATGAAATGAGTTTCGTAAGACATAACATTTCAGATATGTATTACAATTTATTTAGTTATATGTATATAACAAGACGATCTAATCTCGTAATTGATAACGACTGTAAATTTATATGATAGTTATTTACACAAATAAGATTAACAAGCGAAATAAGACAAGCAGCTCATAAATTATTTCAAAAAAACAACACGGTTTACCCAGTAGAGGATGGATGTCCAGCCCTCCATGGTAATGCACTGGAAGACGGTGAGCATAGCGAAGCCGATGTTATCGAACGACGTGATGCCGCGATTTGGCCCTTCCCACTTTTCTAGACATGTACTCTTGTCTGCAGCGCATACGTTTGCGCCCGGAGGTGCCACCGTTTCATTGTCGGCATTGCACGGCGTTGGATTCTCACCTTCATTCACTATTTCATCTAAAATTTGAAATAAGAATATAAATTATTACTGAAATTAAAGTAATTTTTACGGATTTTATCGCGTATATTTACTTATTTTAATTATACTTCCGACATTTCGAGTATTTTAAATCACCCATAGTCACGGGGGAACAGAGATGTTTGTCGTCCCAATATCATAGTTCACCACAGCTAACTTCAGTTTAAAATTATGAACTTTTCGTCAAATCTACGCAGAATGAGCTTATAGTATCTTGAAGTCTTGCAATTGTATGCTTGGGTTGTGTGTGTTCTCTATTTAAATTAGGATTTTTTCAATAGAGGAGAATCATCCTTGAAGAGAATCGGTGTTACTTAACGAGGATTTGTAATCTATCAAACCTGTAGTAGTGACGGCGCGATCCTGTACGTGTTCACAGACAATAGCAGTTAACTATGACATTAGGACGTCAAAGAGTTCAGTCCCCCCCCCCCCGTGGACACGGGTGCTGTAAAGTACTCGACACATCGGTAATTAAAAATGAGTTGATTTACGCGGCAAAATCCGTAAAAAATAATTTTACTTCATTGTATAGTGTTCGCGTAAACATAAGAAATCAATATGAAATATTTTTTGGATTAGTCTACACTTTTCACACCAAGAAGATTTTATCGTAATTTAGTTTTTATTAATTTTGATAGACACATTAAAAATTCTAGTAAACAAGTACAAGTACTAAGCAGCAAGAAATTCTGTTCATCAATGTAAAGATGCGGAACGTGGCTCGAAGAAAAATTTCCGTGTCATGTATACTATAGATTTTATTATATAAATTACAAAATCTTAACTACGAGAGCTCATTGCGGGACTATCGTCAACTGAAACATCCTTCTCTTAATTTAAAAACGTGCAGACATGACCAACTATTTGTAGCCCAAACAAAGTATAACGTGGTATAGCCATTATGCAGCTACATTACGTTCGTAGCACGAATGAGTCGATTCAACCGGGGAAGGACCACGCTTTCACAAGACATCAGCGTAAAATAACAGCTCAATGCTGCTGTGTATGGTATGGTACTCATAAGTGTAAGGAACGTATCTTCATTTTGATTCTTAATAGAGAATAGATGTAGGTGTCTGAGTAAAGTATAAGCCACAACATTAACTTATCACTAGGCAGATAATGTGCTTATGAGTCACCCTTATTCTATTTTTTTAAATGTTCCGTACGGAATTCGAAGTTTCGGTCGCAGCGTGGCATTTAAATGCTTAGCAATTGCGGTATTGAAACGTTAGTTGAAGTGTACGGAAGGCAGCTACTGCGGACTTTAATGTTTCTCATCTCTTGATGAAATAAATCTACATTTCGTTTCTGTTAAAGTAATGAACCCGAAAATTCGTTCTCAAACTGTGTCATCTATTGTAACTAAACTAATTTGTTTCCTATTAACCAGGTTAAAAAAATATTTAAGGCACGTGAAATTGCGGTGCACATAGCTTTTGTTCATTCATGCTCTGAAATAAGAACATCATGTTCCAACGACTTCGGTGATTTATTATTATAAATTTTGATCGTTACAAAAGTTCGTTCATTAAAGTCAAAATGTCACCAACTTGCCAGTTTACTGGTATAGAATTTATTAAAAAAAAGAAAGCGAATCTAATTAAGCATCAGATCGGGTCCGGTCTCAAAAAATTCCCACAAAGATTTAAATAATAGGTGTGTGTGTGTGTGTGTGTGTGTGTGTGTGTGTGTCTTTAATACCCTAACTTTAAGAAAAATATAAAAAAAAATTAAAATACTTACTAATATCTTCTAAACTATAACAAGTCTTATGAAGCGCCCCGGAATAAAATTCGAGGCCAATGATGGCAAATATAACAATCGCAAAAAGCACCAAAAGGCCGATCTGAAGCAACGGGGCCATCGCCTTGATGATGGACTTCAATACAACTTGCAAACCTATACACAGAAAAATAGTACGTAATTAATGGTTAGAATCAACAATAAGTCGTGTGTAATGATGTTTAAAAGAAATAGTCTTTAGAAAGATTAGATGACATGTTACGAATTGATGATTTGACGAAATATGTAAAACTGTTATTAAAATTATCAATATTTATGCAATAAAAATGAAAGAGAGTGTATTTAATGTCACTATGCACAAGAATTATAATCATACAAACAAATGATAAAAATCTGAAGGCAAAAAATAACGATGAAAATAGTAAGACATCAACAAGTCAAAGATGAAAATCACGTGCACGACGAACATTGATATTATGCTGTTGTATAATTTCCAAATAATATTAGATTTTCTTATTAAGCGAAATGCACTCTTTATTGATTTTCATATACAATTCATATGTATATATCATTCAATTTTTCATAATCATTTTCACCTATAAAGTTGAAAATTTTTGTTAATTTTTAGAATTAAATAAATACGGAAATGTTAATTATGTTTCATTTCATCAATAAAATATGTTTATAGATTACTTTAAATATTAAAATGGATTTTTTACAACAGCAAATGGTAAGACTACAAATGCTAAACTAATAATGTTCTAGAACTCACTAGGAACGCCCGATACTAATTTAAGGGGCCTCAGCACCCTAATGGCACGCAAGGTCCTGAAGTCGACTTCGGGCGCGACCGCGGGCAGCAGCGTGATGATACTGCCAAACACACATCACTCGGTACTATAGCCTGCACTAGCAGCTAGCTTAAAATAAACTTACTACCAAGGATTGTGTTTGACAAAGCTTACGAAATATCCAATTTTCTTCGCCCGGTTGATTATTGAAATGGCAATAAATTTTTATCTAACAAACACAACCCTTCATTACAAATTTACAATTTATGACCACACACTAGCTTATTCTCTACTGTCTAGGTATTATGTCTAATTAATTACCATATTATTCACACGTTAAATCATAAAAGTTTTAATCTAAATGCGCCATGTTTATTCACACCTATATAATTGATTGAACTAAATTCTTACATTTAGCCTTTATTTGGAATACCTACACAATACACAATAAAACAATAGCAAGTTTTTACTATTATGCAACACGTAAAATAGCCGAAATTCAAATTACGTACATTTAACATTGTCCATTAAAATTGTTCAAAATTAACACATCTCTAAAGTGTAAACGAATTTCTCAAAAATTGCAAGAAATTGATGCTACATTCTCACTAAGAATTAAAAGAAAAAAAAACTATATTATCAAAACTAGAGACATAGTTCCTCTACGTCAAAAAGTTCGAAGATCAAAAATTTCTAGCGAGAATGTTCTATATAATAAAGGTAGTTATTATGTGAACTTTCGCCAATTACTGTGAATTACTTGGTATCCGCGAGACGAGCTTCAAAGGTCGCAGCACTCTGAACGAGCGCAGCATCCGCAGGTCAACGTCGACGTTGTATTCGGCGAATATTGTCATCGACCTATTTTTTGGTATCGAATGTTTCAATAATGACAGAAATGACCTCTCCCTATCAAATAAATTCATATTCTACGCAATACGAATTTAATTTTTACTATGTTGCTAATCTCAGGTGACTATAATGTTCATTTTAAAAATCCTTTATAATTTTGACAATAAAATAACCAAATTCGATTTTAAAGAAAATAACATGGCCAAAATCGATTGAACTTTTGATGTAGATACACTATTAAAACTACAAAAATAATATAACAATGACTTACCCAGTTACTACAACGAAAAAATCCATTATGTTCCAAACGTTTCTAAGATACGATCCCCTGTGTAAAACAAAACCTAAGGCTAATATTTTTAACGAGGCTTCTACGCAAAATATTCCTAGAAAATACGCCTCGGTTTTTTCCTGTAACAAACAAAAAACGATGCTTAGTAATAAATAGTACTGTACTATATAATCAATGTTAATTATTCTCAATAGCTTGCAAACTGCCACTGGTTTGCTTTTCACAAGTTTACTGTAATCGCCTTGTTTAGTAAACTTAGATAAGATCGCACTAATTAATGAGGTAAAGAAAGAAGTGAAGAGTTAACGTGTTGGTTTCTTATATTTGTGCGATTATTGTCTTTTGTGGCAGCGTAAAAGAATCCACTACACCATTTATTGTCAACTCGCTTGCCATGCGTGGCAACTATGGCTAATATCCCCGTCCCCGTCCCCGCCGTCAATAAGACAATCTATTGGGGTAGGCCTACGTTCGGCAGTAAACTTTTGATAATTTGTAATGATGATGAATGATGTACGAATATAGTTTTTTAGCATTTAAATAGAATTAATTAGGTATGTGGCAGTAGTGTAAGTGGATCTATAGGTGCTATAAAGTAATCAAAATGTTAAGTATACATAAAATAACTTAAAAGTGGACGTGATTAAATTCGATTTTTTATATTATATGCTTGATATATACGTGTAAATATTATAAGAAATATTATGTTGACTATTGCCGATTTGAATCGCAAACACAATCAAAACAGATCGCAAAACGGAGCGGAACCTGAACATAGAGGAGACTTTACCATAATTGCCACGTTTGGCAGGCGTTTAAATTATCAGGAAGATGCTGCTGCCTATCTCCTGTTTTCAGTTTGCTTCTGTCGTCGCTAACGACATACTCTTCACGATATGGAGTAGTGTGACATGGCTACAGATTCCTTGCTACAGCGGATCTCATCCGCAGAGATCATGATCATTGGCAATTTTAACGCCCACCACGCTGAATGGCTCATGTTCACGTTTAATCAATCATGCGGGGAGATCTCTTTATGACTTTGCCGTGGCATATAGTCTTACACAGCTGTTTACTTCGCTTACGCGGATTCCAGATGTGGAGAATCATGCACCTTCTCTGTTGAACTTTCTGCTGACCTCCCATACGGATGGATATCAGGTTTCCGTTGACGCTCCTCTGGGCATGTCGGACCGTTGTTTTGTCCGGAGTGTGGTACCACTCACACTAACATCGCAGTTACATTCTGCAGGCTGCCGCCGTGTTTGCACTGTAGGTCGGCTGATTCGGATAGGATGAGGTCTTTCTTTGCAAACACGAACACGGCGGCAGAATTGGCGAGAAGCTAGTTCGCCTTCCTTCTGGGAACCGTGCATTCTGGTTTCTTGCCAAGGCTGTCCAAGGGAACTTCCGTCAGTCCATTTCTTAACAGAGAGAACGAATCACTGGTCGATGCCGCAAAGGTGAAAGCCGATCAGTTACTCTCTATTTGCGCCCATCTTGACTCTCGATGACGGGAAATATACCGCTAATATTCCTGCGGTGTGAGTGCTCCATGCCCAATGTGCGGTTTATACAGCGCTCGGTTTACAAATCACTCCTCTCCCTGGACGTCAGCAAGTCGAGTGGGGTGCTCCATAGTTGGCACCCATCTTAACGCGCCTTCCTCTCCTACTCCTAAGGCATAATTCCGCACTCACGGAAGAAAGCTATGATCCACCCGATCCCTAAAAATGGCGACCGCTCAGACCCATCCAACTGCCGGTCAATCGTCATCACCTCTTTGTTCTCCAAATAATGGAGTCCATTATAAACTGCCAGCTCATGCGGTACCTTGAGGATCACCAGCTGATTAGTGACCGCCAATACAGTTTTCACTGTGGTCAATCAGCTGGAGATCTTCCGGTCTACCTCACTCATAGATGGGCGGAGGCCGTAGAGTCCAAGGCCGTCATTAGCCGTTAGTTTGGACATAGTTGGCCTTCGATCCAACCTGGCACAAAGTGTTTCTTTCAAAGCTCCTTTCCTATGGGCTTCTCGAGAAATTGTGCAATTGGATCTTCAGTCTTCTTGCTGATCGGAGCATCAAGGTCGTAGTAGACGGTGCATGCTTTGATTACAAGCATATTAACGTTGGTGTTTCACATGGCTACGTGCTGTTACCAATTACAAGCATATTAACGTTGGTGTTTCACATGGCTACGTGCTGTTACCAACGCCGTTTCTTCTGCATGTCAATGATATATGACAAACTGGTAACATTCATTTCTATGCAGACGACAGCACTGATGATACCTTATACACCGGCCATGCCAATATTTCTCGGGAAAAACTTGTGTCTGAAGTTAAGTCTTTGCTGAGCAACTAAATTTAGTCCAGTTCAATGCCCAGAAGACACAAGTTCGCACGTTTACCGCTAAAGAGAATCCCTTTGTATTATTTCCTCAGTTTCATGGCACTCTCCTTGCTGCTTCAGTTGGGATCAGAATCCTTGGCGTCGAAATATCATTTTCTACCACGGGGAGTGCTCTGAGGAATTGTTCGCTCTCATTTATTCCTGCCATCAAATTTTACGACTGCACATCGCGTCGAAATTCACTATACCATCCTCACCTTTCAGATGCTTGGTATTTCAACACTGTGCGTTTTACAAGGAGGTTTCATCCTCGTACAACTTCTCTGTAGAGTAATTTACCACCGGCGATTTTTTCGGACCGATATAACTTAGGGACCTTTAAGAAAAGAGCTTATTCCTTTCTGTAAGGCTGGCAATGCACCTGAAATTCCCCTGGTGTTGCAATTGTTCATGGTAAACACTTACCATCAGGTGAGCCACATGCTTTTTTGACCCTATAAAAAAATCAACGAAAATCAAATTTCTTTCCCCGGCAAGAAAATTAGAGGTGGTTTCTTAGTGATGAGCGCTGAGATTAAAATGCAATACTTAGGTTAAAAAGGCACTCTTTTAACGAACCTTGATTCGACAAATCCAGTCTCCGGGAAACAAGCCGGTTTTAGTGCTAAATAAATACTCTTTGGCAAGTTGTACAGAAGAGCAAATAGTACAATCTGCCATTTATTCTTGCATATATGAACAATAACTCGTACCGGTAGGTGAAGTGTGGAGGGGGGGGGCTAGATGGAGTGACTCGGTAAGACATGCAGGAAGTCATTGGATGCAGGTGGCTCAAGACCGTGCTTTGTTGCATTCTTTAGGGGAGGCCTATTTTCAGCAGTGAACTTGTGAAGGGCTATAATGATGATGATGTTGTACAAGCTTGCCGTCGAAGTTCAGACGGTTCTACAGTCTCTTTAGTAAGCCCAGTTAACTGACGATGTATCGATGAATTTACTCGTTACAGAATTTGTACAGAAGAATTTATACAGTAGGGCCACAATGGCTATCCGTGTACAGAACCAAAGTATGAAACCTATATAACTGCAGACAGATATGAGGTAGATAGGCTGCAGACAGGTGTAAGATAGAATGAGCTTAAATCACCAAAATTCTTCGTTACTATATTGAAAGACGATGATAATTTGATTAAAATAGATTTGACATGAAAATGAATGGCAAGTACCTCACTCACCTTCGAATTGCCGACGATAAATCCAATATATCGGAATATAATCTCATCAACTGACAATATATATATATATATATATATATATATATATATATATATATATATATATAATTTATTTATATTTTTAAAGTAGAAGTGTCTCCCAATGGATATCGTTACGCCGGACGTAGACGTAACCTATGCCGGTAGTAGTTGGTGACACTATGCTCAAAGTTGTTGACAAGTAGGTACTCGTATATCAAGGACAAGTATTTCACTGGGTAAATCCAACAGCGAGAGGTAAGTAGGCGGATCCAACTCGGCTGGGCAATATTGCAACACATTTTTTCGTCATGTATACCTCAAAACTTGAAAATGAAAGTGTACAGCCAGTGCGTGTAGCCACTAAGACAGACACAGCCATAAGAATCAGTTAATGTGACAAAGAGCCGGCAATATACCCTGAAGAATCGATAGCGATAGAAAGTTCTCAAGTCGCAGCCCCGTACCAATAAACGACGTGTGGTGGCCTCCTATTAAACGGAACGATGACCTGTTCTGTTCTGTTGATGAAATGTTCAATATAATTGTGTGTTCATTTGCCATAAACTTTCTTTTATATCAGATTATTTTTTATTTACATAAATGTACGTGACTTTGTGTTGTTTCAAGACTAGAGCCACCCTAACTATACCCACCACTTGGAAACCGGCTACACCTAGTTAATCGAATGCAAGTATGTTCCATCAAGAAGTGTGCGTTGAAAACAAGGATTTCAAAAGGAAGTAATATATAAGTCAATGGTTGAGAACTTAATTTAGGTCCTTAACGACTTTATGGCCGACCCATATTTTATATTATATAATAATATATACTAGCAAACTGCAGCGACTTAGCCTGGCTAAGATGTTATAATGTGGTGTCATTTTAATTTAAGGATAATCAAATACGGTTAATTTTATCAATGTTTCGTTTAATTTTTTCAAAAAATAAAAATCTTTTTCGGGTAAAATATGGCCTAGATTCTGCTGGCATTGCTCTCTATCTGTTGGTGACGTTGCATTACAATTGGTTCAGCCATTCTGAAGATTATCACAGGTAGTTTACGTGGTAGAGCCACGCTGCAGATATATTATAGTTGTAGGGTCGGCTCTACCGGGGCAGGACCACGCTCTCAAAGAATATCAGCGTAAAATAGCAGCATAATGCAGCTATGTTTCGTATAATGAGTGTAGAGGACCGGAGACCCTTTTTACTGGAATCAAGGCATTCCATCTTAGTCCTCAGGGATGGCAATGAATTTGAATTTTGATCCTTAATTTAGAATAAATGTGGATGTCTGTGGGCCATAGCATCCATATACCGTCAGGTTGAATATGTGCTTGTTTATTACCATTATTGTATAAGCATGTCTTATTGACATGCAAGTAGCCTCCTTAGCTCAATATAAGGCAGTTTTTTCGATGTTACTGACAGATACTTTAATTTTATAATGTATAGATAGAAAAACAAAAATTGAAAAATTTTATGTTTAAATTGAATTTACCAGATTCTGTGCTAAGATGGTCTTATCGCCGTTGGGTAGATGCTCCTCCAGCGCCAGCACCACGCAGTTGGCGATGATGGTAAGCAGCACCGCGTACTCAAAGGGTGGCCACTCGATGATGAATTTTGTATACCTGAAAATATAATACTTAAGATTTAATTATAAAATGAAAGATATCGTTTTTCAATATTTATTTATAATCGTAGTGCACGTATTTAATAGGCACTGATAGTTAATATTAAATACGTCACTACGATCTTGATTATCTTAAAAATAAAAAAGCTCTTTTTCTTCTTTCTTTTTTCTTTTTCTTTTGGCAAAACACATATAATATTGTACAGAAAACCTTATTTAAATTTTAGAAATTATTTGAGATTATCTACGCAGTGAAACCTTTACTTATCTCAACACTTGTTTTTTTATATAGAAGTACCCGGTTGACCGAGCTTTGCTCGGTATTTTTCGCTCGGTTTTTTTTAATTCGTATGTTTTGGAAATTATATTTAGATACAAATTACATACTGATGAAATACGAATAATATTTTTTGCTCTTAGCGACATAATAGAAAAAACTGAACTGGTTATTTGAATAAAAAATCATGAGTACAATTAGTTTAATTTAAATTTTCGTGTTTTTAAAAAATACTAAAAAAAAGGGCTCGAAAAAATAGATTTTCTCAAAAAAAGAAAGGAACTTTAAAAAAAATTAAAAAAAGTCGGTCGGTCGGTCTGTGCTCGAACCATGGGTATTACGATTTTGTGACCGCCCAATATACCAATTAACCTATTTGTAATTATTAATAAACTGTCAAAATTTACCTTCTTATTCTAAGGATATTGTAGCAGTTTTTCATTGCCTAAAAACACGGACAAAAAGACATTTTCTAAAAATAAATCCTAGCTAGATCGATTTATTGCCCCCGAAACTCCTTATATTATATGAAAATCGTTGGAGTCGTTTCCGAGATTCCCATAAATATATATATATATATATATATACAAAAATTGCTCGTTTAAAGGTATAGGATTATCATTTTTACACAATCCATAACTAAGGTTGTGACAATAAGATCTAACTACTTGCTTAATAGCACTACAGGCAGCTAGCTGTATTGACTCGCCGAATATTATATAAGATTTTTGGTTGTAGTATTTAGTTGTAATCATTTACAGTTTTGTCACTAAATTAAATTATAAATTAAATTATATTATTGCGATATACATAATGTTATGTTAAATAGTGAATTGTAAATGAAAGAAAATATCATCATTATTTTCAGTCCGTATAACTACTAGACAGAGGACCGTCACCCGTTATAGGGTGACGGTGACGGTCCTGGACGTACATGAATTTATTTTTCAATTTTTTTTAAATCATATAGAAAAATAAATTAGGAGTAAGCAATAACATGTACAAGAATAAGAGCTAATTATAATGCTCCCTTTATTAGAATAATAGTAAGTTATGTGTTTGCGGCTACCTTTAAACGTTATTCTGAAGTTGTCAACGTGATCATAATTGAACAATGGTTCATCACTATTTATTTTAAAACTTACCTTCACTTTATAATTTTGTCCTGTATCGTAAATGCAGTTTAAAAGTACATAAATTGCACAAGGGAAAATAGCTCGATCAAGAACAATTATTTGTAAGCCATACAATTAGTTGTTCCGTGCAGGATTTGAACCCGCGGCCTTCAGCGCCGCGGCGACAATACGCCACGGAGCCGTCTTGCGAATCACGCGAATGATTATTAGCTAAAAAACGCTACTTTGGAAAACTATTCATTTACATTTATAACGATACTGTATATTTATTTAGTATCTGTATCAAATTCATTTAAAATTCCCTAAAAGTGTATTTTAAATTTTACTAATAATATCTGAAACGTGTTTAAAATAACATAGGCTAAGCTATGAGAACATCCTCCAACGTTATTATAGTGCATTGTGAACTTAATATCATAGCGTGCGATTATCGCATTAGCTTTCTATTACACGACCTATTTCACGCTTAGACACCGGGCATGAGGCTGATGCACTTATTGATGAAGAAGCGACCCTTGAGATATCGTTTAAGCTACACCTATAACTAAACCAAATACAATTTGTTTATAGATTTTAACACATTTTCTATCGAGAAAATATGATTATTGCATTAAATGAAGGTAATTACAAAATAAAACTTTTATTAAAAAGTACAAAACGACTTCAAAACTAAATAGATAAAATCAAATAATTTCCACATACTTCATGAAGTGGGCGTTTAACTTTAAAAAAATATTTTGCGCTGTCCTCAGAAGCTATTAGGTGATTTATTTTTATAAAATTTATTACAACTTCTATTAAACCTTTTTATAAATTTTATTAAATGTTTTATTATTTAATTATAATCTTCATCTCCTATTTTTTCACCTTTATGAAAGAATTTTTTTCTTAAAATTCATATGGAAGTTTTCTTTCCATATTTCTTATCTTATTTTAGACTCAATTTCGTTATGATGTTTGTTGGCAAGATAATTTGTATAAAATTATTTTATAGTCAACATCGAAAATTTTACGATTACTTGATGAAAGTTACTATCCAACATTGGTCAAACAATTGCGGAGACAGATTTTCGTCATATTTTATCACAACTCACACGATTTTACGATAATCACGAGTCGAATCATGGAGTCCACTACTTTATTATATCCTATACTTGTGAACGATTCTCGTGTTAGTCCTTTCTCGAATATGACTGTAACGATTTGGACGAAATGTTACGTTCCGATTTTTTAAATTAATTTTATACATTACATTTATTAATTACACATTTACATTATAGTAGTATCATAATTTTATAGAAACTTAACCGTGTATCGGAATCGCCAACAGTAACAAATATAAAGGTGAAGTAAAAAATACACTTATTATTTCTTAAGTGCGTGGACCCGCTATTGCAGGATTCACCGCGCATGGATCGTATATCTACAGGACGCTTGTTTTATATACAGAACGCTTGTTTATATATGATATAATCGTTTACTTTCCAGGTTTATCTCGATAAAATTTATCCCGGGAAAAATA
This sequence comes from Parnassius apollo, assembly GCA_907164705.1. NCBI lineage: Eukaryota > Metazoa > Arthropoda > Insecta > Lepidoptera > Papilionidae > Parnassius > Parnassius apollo. The sequence goes on from CAJQZP010001367.1 coordinate 1,764,122, forward strand.
TTTTATTTCGTAACGTCGAGCAAAGCTCGGTTGCCTAGGTATTTTTATTTAGTTTTTTTAAAAGTATATTAACAATGCTATTAACATTACTAATATTCCCCTTAACCACTCGTGGTAAGCTTAAATTGCTTGTGTTACGAGTGGTTCACGCCAGTAGTCGAATGGTGGATTCGAACCCACGACCTTTTTGAGTTCGTGGTCCGCGCCCTGCCATTAGGCTACTGTCGCTTTTAAAAAAATTGTATTTTACAAATTAACATTAATATACTAGTTTTTAAATGTATTAAAGTCGTATTTTCTCGTAAATCTACAATATAATGGTTCAGAAGAAAACGAGTCTTTTATATCTCGCAGATTTTCGAGAAAAAATGCCACTCAAGTGGTCACCAATTAAGCGCACTAAACGTTTCGTGGCTTTGATGATCGCTACCTACTATCGAAGAATCGCGACGCTTCAAGCGCGCGCTTTACAACATAATTTTATTTCCTTAATTAGCTGAATATTTTTATTTCGAGTCAGCGAATTTTTTGCTGATTTGAAGCAAAAATGAAATAGAACAATAATGTTTATTCAGGAGAAAATTGTTAACATTTTTTTATTGTAACTATAAACCTGTACCTACTAATTGCTAGTCGTAAACTTTTCTTAGCTTTTTTTGAGCGTAAACTCTCCGAATACAACTTTTTCATCCTTTGTGATGTACCTACTTGTTTGCAAACAAGGATACAGCTCGGATATTTATTTATGAGTTATGAATACAACATTTAAAAATATTTTATCCTTAATATTCCGCTATTTAAAAAATATTTAAATAAGACTTTCATAAAAAGGGCGACTCGTTTGTCGAGCTTTTAGTCCAACTGATAGTAAGTGACTACAACAGCTGCTGGAAAACCGATGTAACTACACAAAAATTGAAGCACAGTGAAGATTTTGGTCAATTTCGCTTGTTAATTTTTTAACATATTTTGTTGGGCACACGTCAAGAAAATTAATTGCTTACTCCTTTCTAAAAGCGTTACGTTGATCTGCACTAGTCGCTTACACATACACTTATAGAAAATTATGGTTTTGACGTAAACTTTCTTAACACGGTGTCAAAAATAAAATCATGAATCATGATACTATTTAGAGGATAGTGGTGGTAGGTTCTACACTCTTTTCTATTTCTGCCGTGCTTTATCATTTTTTTTAATTTGGGTGACAAACGAGCACACTGTCCACCTCATCGTAAGTGGATGCTGTGGCCTTTGACTTTATCCTCGATTAAGAATCAAAACGCAGACGCGTTGTTACCCCTGAGTAGTAAGATATAATGCCTTGTTTCCAGTAAAAAGGGTCTCGGGATCTCTACACTCCACCATATAAAGCAGTATTAAGCTGATATTTAACGCTGGTATTCTGTGAGAGCGTGTTCCTTCCCCGGTCGAGCCGACTCATTCGTGCTACAACCATAATATAGCTGCAGCGTGGCTCTACCACGTATAAAACGTAAAGCGTAGCAATAATTATAGGCCTTGAGGCATTTTGTCTTAGTTCTCAGAAGTGACAAAGAATCTGTAATCTTCTTTATTTGAAGTTGGTTGCAGGTGTTCATTTATCACTTCTTTTCTATTTAATAAAAAAATGTGGAGCTTTAGTATAATGTGCATAATTTTACTGACCTCCGTATAGGATTTTCGTCGGAGAATATAAAGAGCGAGCTGGGCCCTGGAGTAGCGGGCTGGTGCGCGCCGCCCATGGTATCAGCTGGCGCCGCGCGAGCCTGCGCGCCCGCCGCCTCCTGCGCTGCCGCCAACCTGAAAAACACAAGTAGCTATTTACTGCTAAATAAACACTAATATATAATCATGGTAGCGCTGCTAAATGCTCGCTGTAATTACACAGAACGCAAGCAACCTGGGTTCGATCTTCGCCAGCACCAACGAAATTGTGATAATTGTTATTTTAAAGTGATAGTTTAAAAATAATTTTGAATACCTATATTTGTGAAAACTTGCACACGGAATGGGGCAGCGCGGCAGATACCTCATTGCTCTACAACCCTCCCAACAAATAAAGCAGGCCTGTGCCTAACAGTGGGCCGAATATAGGCTGTAATCTATAATGGCGCATTTTAAATAGTATTAGCAGTGCTTTTTACACTACCTACATTTATGTTGGCCACATTATCGCATAGAATACTCATAAGAGCGTTAAATGTCATCATAATGTCTTTCGTATGATGATTGTGGACCACCGGAGATACTTTTTTTTAGTACAAGGCATTTCATCGAATTCATAATAGTGAATAGATTCCGGTGTCTATGGCACGTGATCTACTTACCATCAAGTAAGCGATGTGCTCATTTATCACTTTTACTTCGATAAAAAGGTTCTTCAGACTTCTGTAATATATACTTAAATAATACACTGTGCTTGTTTACTTCAAAATTCAATTGATTATTATGATTATTCATTATTTTTAACTTCCGATTTAGTAGTTGTAATGGGTCAGATTGTCGAAAATCTACAAATGAATATATCTCTATGAATTATATACACTACCTACATACGTACTGAGATTCATAGGTTAGTGAACTTTTTTAGCTTTTGAACTTTTGTGAACGGTATTGGCTCCAAATCTTGTATTTGACGCGTCATTGCCTAATTCACATTTGATGGAGTTTTCAATTTCCATTATGTACTAGAATAATCGAACTTACAACTACCGATTGGTGAAGTTAATAGTGAGGAATCTTACCCAATTTGAAAAAGAATACTTTTACCTTAAGTACACTAGTATAGAATATTTGTGACTTAAGGGCTTTGTTATCCAGCGATGTGATGATTAAGATATTTTTTAAATATACTATCTACGCGATCTGTGTCAAGTTACCTTAAGGCTTGGGGTAGGGGAAAACCTAACATTTTGATAATTTGCCCACTCTATTGTTGGGTGATATTTCATACGTCCGTATTTTAAAGAATATGTATATAAGTAAGTAGCGATCCGCCCCGTCTACGCACGTAAGATTTCTAGATCTCGATAACAGCGCCACCTACCGGATCCAATTGTGAATTCAAACCATCCACTCAAATACACACAAAAAGTCATCCCAATCGCTCCAGCCATTTAGAAGAAGTTCAGTGACAAACACACGTACCTACTAAAGAAAAGCTCTATTAAAGCTTTATCGGTTTCGTACTTTGCCAATACGATGTAAATAAATTTAATTAACTTTAGTAAACGCTCGTGGCGGCTGGCGTGTTGTAATGAAATAATGAGTTTGTGGACGCTTGAAAAATGTTCAACATTTTACAATGTGACCATTATATTGTCGTTAAATATCGAGAATGCCAATTTAAGCCGTTTTAACACTTTCCAATATTAATAACAAAGAAAAAAATTATATGTTAATTAAAAAATAATTTATTACGTTATATTTCCGTAAGTATACCACAACACTAATCTAATGTTAGAAATGGTTTACGACCATAGAGCAACAATGACCACAGGCAGATCCTTAGCGTAATTACATACATACGTATGCATAGAGAGAACCCATAATTCAACATAAATTGAGTCAATATAATTGCCTAACTTTTTCTAATTTAACTTTCAAATAAAGATGTTGCGTGTAATTCATGCATGCATATAGAAATGTCAATGTCAAGTGGTCATCTTTGGTCTCTTTATACTATGCTAAATATGAGAGTAAGTACACTCGTATCTTCTGAACTAGAAAAATGACATCCCTATTAAAATATGTGACGTTAATTAACAAGACATGACGTCTTAAATTTATAGTGATTTCGTTCGCGGTGTTATTATAGTTATTTATTTTTACTAAATGTCTAAAAATATAAAATAAAATAGGACAAGACTTATTATTTATTATTCAAACAATCAAGTAAATTCTTCTCGAAATCAAGTGATGATGATTATTATATTAGGTACATTACAAATTTTCGTTTCGCAAACTTTAAAAACTAATAGTTAGGAAGGTATGAGTACCAAGTCATGACAAACACACGGTGCTTTAACGAGCTGGATCCCATTTGTAATTCCAAATTTATATGCCGGCTGATCGAAGCATCAAGGTGTTCCACAAGGCTGCGTGCTATCACCACGCTGTCTTCTGCATATAAATGACATATTGCAAATCAGTAGCATTCATTTCTATGCAGACGACAGCACTGGTGATGCTTTATACACCGACCGTGCCAATATTTCTCGGGAAAACGTCGCCGAGTACCGGGACAAACTTGTGTCTGAAGTCGAGATTTTGTTAAACAAAATCTCGGACTGGGGACGACTAAATCTAGTCCAATTTAATCCCCAGAAGACACAAGTTTGCGCGCAATTGGACCTGGTAAGTAGCGCTATTGTCGAGATCTAAAAAAACGGTCGTACGAAGCCGGGGCGGATCGCTAGTTGGGTTGGGCATAATATTGTATTTTCACACATTACACATAAAAAATATAATTATATATATATATATATATATATATATATATATATATATAATGAATAATTATATATATAATTAAGAGAAGTGAGTGTTGTTACCTTAAGTCTTCAGTATTGTCATGTTTAAAAGCTATTACACTGTTAACAAAATAAATATAATACTCCCATACTTTTTAATAAGCATGTACTTGATTTTACTTCAATTACTTGTTATGGAGTAAAGTATCTACTAAAGGTATTATGATGTTATTGATTGATATTTAATGCACAGTCTATTAGCGTTGGCGAAGTTAGTGTGCTTTCATATCATCTAAATTATGCATAAATTGAATAGACAAGCAAAATGTAGGTCAGTGCCTCGACCCGCGCATTATGACTTCTATATGATGGCGATGTTGTGCCTAACTGGTCCTTCTTGTCTCTAGTATTTCATCCTTTTTTGAAATCGGAAAATGTATTTAATTTAAATTAATTTCATTTAGTGATAAAATTAACAAAAAAATGATTGAACTTTATTCGTAATAGCAAGCAAGCTGTACCGTGTAGCGGCAATGTAAGAATACAAGTCGCGGCATGAAAGTCTAGCGGTGACCGTATTGCGCATTTGCATATCATTGGCTGTGCGTATCGTTCACACGCGCTGATTGGCTCTCCAGTCCTTCCGTCCCCCGTGCTGATAAGACATTCGCAGCTATACCCTTCACGTTTCGGTCAGCGCTAGAGTTACGTGCCGCAATTTATACCCATATTGTCCTGATTTTTTTGGGGACACCAAAGGATGTCGCTAAAGTTGAAATAAACCAAAATATAGATAGCAGCGTAATTCTTATAACAAATACAAAATAAAAATTGCGGTTGCCTACCAGCGAACCAAGCTTATCATCAGTTGAAAATATCCCCTTTATGAGACAATCTATAGGGAATACGTTCAGCAGTTTACTCTAGATAAGCTGTAAAGAAGTTGGATACGAGGGGAATTCAATCGTTTGATAGTGGAAGATAATATTAGCTTTTCACATTTTTTTTTCAAAATGCAGTTTTCATTTTATCTTATCTATAAATTGAATAACATGTAAGTATTACCACCTGCCTGCAAACAAGCCATTAATCTCCAATTTAAAAAATTTATTACTATTATTTATTCAGTCTATATTTATAATATTACATTGAAATTTGTAGTAAAACATCATTAAATAATCATTTATTAATTTTAGCCGCGCTCAGCATGAATATTGGTGTCAGATGTATAAAACAACATAAAACTTACGTTGATCCTTATATATTATAGATACCTAATTAATTCACAAATTAGTCGGAGGTTATACGATTTTCCAAAAACTTCTTTAGTATTAATTCTCTAATTCATAATAATTGTGTCTTAAACTACAATAAAATGAGACACCACAATATGATATAGTAGTACTCAACGTTTCGTAAATTTGACGGTGCTGGGTAAAAACACAGTTTAAAGAGACATAACGTAGTGATTTTGTACTCTTTAGTGCTGGAGCTGACACTAATATATATGTTACACGTAGGATTGCTAGATCGGAAAGACCAAAATATCTGGACAAAATTTTGAAATGTTGGGATTTTAGAGTTCTTGCCGGGAGAAACAAATATTATAAATAAAAATATAGAATAAAAAGTTTATTTTTAGAATTATAGGCTACGAAAAGACTTAATATTGTTGACACATATCTAATTTAAATTGGTACACTTAATTTTTAGGTTGCCATATGTTGCGTATTTGGCATGAGACTTTACTGAGTCTACCAATTTGGATCCTTTATTAGTATTCAGTAGGTTTAAAATTTAAAAAAATTACTTCAAAGTTCAGTCTAATTGCTAACTCAGCTTTTATTAAATCAAAAGAAGCTGTGATGTAAAGAGAAGCTGTTAGTCTGGAGATTTTCAGTTTTGTCGGGAGTCTGGAGATCATTTAAAATTTCGGAAGAATCCAAACGAATCCCGACCATGTGGCAACCCTAGTTGCAAGTCTAACAATAAATTAACACAAATAAATACAATTTTATATGGCTATTTTAAAGTTGTGCACGTACTTCTTACTTTCCATATTGAGTATAATTTAGTTAAAAGCCTGATCCACATATTTATTTTTCAAGGTTTTTCTGGTGAGACATACATGACTGGGTACTGTTTTAATTTCTAGAGGATTAGCGTATTCATTAATTTTTATTGTTACTTTAACGGTCATGCTACAGTGTATGATGTAAATTTTATACCAGTTGCATATGATTACGCAAATAGCAAACTTTCATTAGTTCTAGTGAGTTAGTGCCATTACTTAGTACATTATTAATAACTAAAGAAATATATAGATAAGTATAAATAAACCATATCACATATCTGTATTTACAATTCTGTTTTGTATTTTTACTAAATGTTTTACATTGCAGGTTAAATTAATTTAAAAAAAAAACGTGCGATACGGACACTCAATTAATTAATTCAGAGTTTAGTGTGTTTCAAGTTCGTGTGTACGTGTCACCCGAGGGATTGTTAATGAACGTATTGCACACGGTAATATCGTGAAGAGTAACAAAAGGGGTTCATAGTATCAACAAATGTATTACTAACCGTTGAAAAAACATAACAATATTTAAAAATCTTCATCATCGGCGACTACTCGTCTACTGGACCCCTCACGCTGTAGGAAGCATTTGCCTTTAACGTTACGTTTAGAAGGGGCATTAGTGATATCGTATTAGACTAGTTATGTAAACACCTCTGAGACTTGCTTAACGTCGTTCGTGTCGTCGCATGAATATTGAAACTATTCAACTTAATTCAAATTGTTTGAAAAATCCCAAATTCGGATACCTTTAACCCATTAAAATATATAAAGAAAAATAATAAAATATAAAAGATATTTTTCCCATTTGAAAATTCCTTGCAACTGAAAAAAATCGGTTTAAATAATATGAGATCGAGTTGTCTCATGGCAACATGCGTTTATATCATCCGTAGGACAATTTGAAGAGAATGGCGTATAAAAAAATTGAGAGGGACTACTTTTTAGACAATACTACCACTTAATAGAAAGTCATGAGAGAGATTTCTAAAAATGTTCATAGTGGCCTTTCACGAAAACCACGTATTGGGGTCGTAAGAGCCGACAAAGAGAAACTTTTAGTTTCCCAGGAGATGAACAGCAGATTCTTCTAGATAACAATAAAAAGGCAATGTGATTGCTAGCCCACCTAACATAAAATGCCACAAATTAAGGCTCTGAGTCACCTGCATCCATCGGCCAAGTTGTCACGCCGTCTAGCAGGGTCACCAACACTTAACACGACACTTGCTTGTACGTTGCTGTCACTCGAGAATCTTTATTTCCTAACAGTAGTCGGTCCCCCGAACAATATGACCGGTCAATTGGTACTTAAATGAATTGATCCGCTAGGCTGTGTCATTTACTCTTATCCTTCTGCGGATATCCTTTTTACGGATTAATCACGCGAGAAAATTTGAGCATAGCCTTCTCCATTGCGAGAAGGACCACGTTTCACACGTACACAATGTCAACACGCAGTTTGTAAACTTTTGTTTTAAGGTTCTGAGGTATATCGGACAAAAAGAATTGTCGCAATTCCCTAATACGGCCCAACCGCGTGGGATTCGTCTGTTAATCTTATAATTGAAGTTGGATTTATCTAATACGACATTTTGTCTCTCGTGAATTAAATGAAAATAATAATGTGAATTTTATAGGTGGTACAGCTATGGTGCAGCTATATTATAGTTGTAGCATGGCCGTGGTTGAGCTGATCTATTCATGCTTAATGCTGCTGTGTTTCGTATGGTGGATATAAATAATCAGATTCCTTTTCTGCTATAAACGAGGCAGTACATCTTATTCCTAAGAGGTGACCATGCATCTGCGTTTTGATTTAATTGAGATTAAATGTAGATATCTATACGCTACAGTACCTGCTTACTATTACTACTAGATGGACTGTGTGCTCGTAATTCACTCTTATTTTGAATAAAACAAACTGACATTAGTAGAGCCACGCGGCAGCTTTGTTGTTGCACGTATGGGCCGGCTCAAACTGGGGTGGTACCACGACCTCACAGAATACCGGCGTGTGTGTGTAAGTGGAAGCTCTGCTTCGGCATTTCGTCTGGTGAGTGCAGGTGGCCGGAGGCCCAAATCACCCCCCCCCCTATCAACATGGTAGCGGAATTAAATGATGATAGACTACCCCAGGAGGGTACCAGCACCCCTGGAGAATCCCTCGCTGAGTATCCACGACCATGTTTCTCCACTTCTGAGCGTGGGTGCTCAGGCTGCCCCGCGTATTCTGGGAGGGGGGGGGGGCGAAATTCCGTTCAAGACTACAACTGCTCGGGCCAAATGGAAGCAACAAGACCAAAGCGACCCCTGCCACGCTGTTCGTGAATTTCTGCAATATCAGGGGACTTCACTCTAACCTAAACGCCGTCCACTACCATCTCGAGACGGCGAGGCCGGCTCTGCTCTTTCTGACCAAGACGCAGGTGTCCTCTCCAGCTGATGTATCTCTCCTACCCGGGGTACAAACTGGAACACTCCTTTGTGCCTCGGGCTGGAGTTTGCGTTTACGTCAGAGAGGACATCTGTTTTCGACGCCTCGGCAGACTTGAAGGTTCGGACCTGTCCATCCTTTGGCTACGCGTAGACAGCGACGACCATCCGCGCGTGTACGGGTGCCTCTATAGGTCCCATAGCGGTAATGCCGAAACAGACCGACTCTTCGACCACGTCCAAATGGCTACAGATTCGTTGCTACATCAGATCCCGTCCGCAGAGATCGTGATCCTCGGCGACTTTAACGCCCATCATGCCGAATGGCTTGGTTCACGTTTAACCGATCATGCGGGGAGATCTGTTCATGATTTTGCCTTGGCATATGGTGTGATACAACTGGTTACTTCGCCTACGCGGATTCCAGATGTGGAGGATCATGCACCTTCCCTGTTGGACCTTCTGCTGACCACTCACCCGGACAGATATCAGATTTCCATCGAAGCCCCTTTAGGCTCTTCGAACCATTGTCTTGCCCGGAGTGTGATGCCACTCACGATGAAATCGCAGTTGCATTTTGCAGGCTGCCGCCGTGTTTGGTACTATAGGTAAACCGATTGGCATGGGATGCGGTCTTTCTTTGCAACCTACCCTTGAGGGCGGGTTTACTTCTCGCCGGACGATCCCAAAGTTGTTGCGGATTCTGTTGCTGATGTGGTACTTCAGGGTATGTAACTTTTTATTCCTAAACTACTTAACCCATTTTAATCAAATTTGCACACTGTGTGCAATTAGGTCCTACTTGAGAGATAGGATAGTTTTTTTTGCCCATGAGTGACCCACAAGTTTTTTTTTGAGAATTTAAGAGTTTTTAATAGGACATGACAGGGTCGCCGAAAAGGGCAGAACAAAGTCTGCCTGGCAAGCTATAGTTCGGCCGTTCAGAGAATGCGTTTCTGACACGTCGCGATTGAACTGACGACGTAACTTTGTAATAGCGTTGCAGTTACGATAAAAATATTTTTGCTGGTTGATTACCGTTTTTGATGAGCATTAAAACAACATTATTATATCAATAATCAATGAATGTTATAATTTTGTGCCAAACTGAGTGTCAAATAACTTGGTAAACAATATTTTTCTAAATCTATACTGCGCTATTACAAGGTTATGTCAGCGTTTTATATTTGTAGTGCTGTGCTAACAATAACAGGCAATAACAGTATTGTAATCTGTTCTTATACATTTATACTTTATAAAATAATACGTTTTGTCTTTCTTTTTAAGAATTTGAAAATAATGGTCTATAAAATAACTTTTATTAAATATAAAAATAAAACTACGACCAAACCGAACGCGCGAAAGAAAGTAGCATTTTTATATTTAGGTTGAAAATGGTAACCACAAATGGCGTTATGGGCCGCCATTTTGTGACGCTAAAACAGTTGTCTGTTGTCGTTTCGTGCGCATAGACCACGTTCTTCAAGTGTTTTCCATCTTTTTTTATTTGATTACCCGGCTTTCGTTTAATGGACTGTTTCTGCTTTTCAAACTGACATCGGCGCTAAATCGGACTTCGATTGTGTTTTGTATTGCGTTCTTTTTACTTTTGGTGCATAATAATGCATAAACGTGGACAAACATTGAAAAGTGGAGCCCGTGAGTTATTCATCAAGATGCAAGATTACTTTGAGCGGGAGCGGCAAAATGGCGGACCCCTGTTACCTGTCGAACAAGTACAAGAACGCGTCTCTCAGGCACTTGGAGTTAGCAAACGAACGATAACAAATATTAATAAAGAAAAGTTCGGCTCTACTAGCACGGAAGATAATATTTTACGTACTCCGAAGAAGAAACGTAGAACTAAACCCGTAACAGATATTGACACCTTTGACGCCGATGCAATCAAAAATCATATATATGGTTACTATTCCAGAAATGAATATCGCAACAGGAAGAAGCTTTTGGCATCGTTAAGAGAAGCTGGACTGTTTAGCGGGGGTAAAACTGCTTTAACCAAAATCTTTAAAAGATATTGGTTTTTCGTATAAAAAAACAGACAAAAGAAAATTTTTATTAGAACGATACGACATAATTTTAAAACGGATAAGTTTTTTGAGAGAAGCAAAAAATATTGATAACTGGGATAATGTCGCGTACATTGACGAGACATGACTAAACGCCAATCACACGATTTCCCGTTCTTGGACGGATGATACACAAGCGTCGACGTCGAAAGTACCAATGGGTAAGGGGGGCCCGTCTGATAATATGCCACGCAGGTTCTGCAAAATACGGCTTTGTGGAGAACGCGTTACTGGCATTTCAATCAAAAACCACAAATGACTACCACGAGGAAATGAATGCCACTACATTTAAAGAGTGGTTCCAGAACGTGCTTTTGCCCAGCCTACCAGAGCCTTCTGTAATATTCATGGATAATGCCTCCTATCACTCGGTTCAAATACAGAAACCACCTACCCAAGCTAATAAAAAATAAAAAATGGTGGCTTGGTTACAAGCAAAAGGCATTGACGCAAATATGCAGATGCTAAAACCGGAGCTAATTAAATTAGTTAAAGAAAATAAAGCGGCAAATGTGCGATACGAAATCGATGAACTGGCTCTGGAGTACGGTCATCGTGTTATAAGAATTCCATCGTATCATTGCCAATATAACGCGATTGAGCTAATCTGGGCTCAAAGAAAAGGTTACGCCGCCCGCCACAATACTTCCCCGCCATTCATCACGAAAAAGATAATGACCCTATTAAAAGAAGCCTGCGGGGAAGTCACAAGAGATGACTGGGCAAAGGTTGTTGAGAAGACTAAAAACCTGATTGTGGAACATTTTGACTGAGATATCAGGATTGATTCTGTTATTGATAATAATATAATTATACATGTAGGCGAAGATGATGATGAAGACACCACCTCCTCAAGCGAATCGGAGTCTGATTAATATTCTGTACGCACATTCAAATCAATGTACTTTATTGCATAGAAATACAGATTGTAACTTTGTAACAAAGAATAAATAAAACAATTTTATTATATTAATATTACCTTTTTTTGGTTTCCACTTAAATTACTAAAATATAAATTTTAAATGATTCCGCCAATTTAAAACGAAAATAATCTTAAAAATAACGCAACGTTTCATTTTTGAGGAACGGTAACGAACTCAGCGTTATGTTGTGCCCATCACTAGTCGTGACTAAATGATAGGTGTCAGGAACGCATTCTCTGAACGGCCGAACTATAGTTTAATATAATAATATGTTTGAAGAACATCTTTTTTAACCCTTTCCTATTAAAATTTATAATAGCTATAATATTTTTGTATAAATATTTTAAAAGTACTATAAAACTCTGCGTTTGGATTTTGGATCATTTCAAATTAGACAGCCTCTAGGCTTTCCAGAAAGAAGTCCGTCGCTCGGCGCTCTGCCTGATGTTTTCCATGCATACGAGGATAGTGCTATATTATAGTGCTATCGAAAAGTCTTAGTCCTTTAGTAAGTAAAATATTTTATTTTAATTTTTGATGAAATTATGGTTCAGACGTAATGGGAAATAAAACCAAGCTATATTTTGCAAATAAAAGAAAATGAGAACAGTTGAAGAATTTTGCTAAAAGTTCGGTAAATTTATTTAATTCTTTCGATAAAATTATAAGGTTTGTGTGCTAACTAGTTTATAGCTTAACTTCAGGCAATGTAAGAAAATTCAAAGTGCTGATAAGATACAAGAGATACAAGATAAAAAAGTTAATAGTAATGAATGACATTTTGTTTTATTATTTTACTTTAGGTACTAAAGTTGTCTTTTATTTTACTTTAGGAAGTAAAATGTGCAGTTAAAAAATGTAAGCCAAAAGATAGGAGAATGATTGAAATTTCTTGAGCAGCAGTATTAATAAATACCTAATAAACAGCTGGTCTTTATTAAAATGATAAATTTCTTTCAATAATGTGTAGTGGTAATTAAAGTCAGAGAGCATTAAACATTTTATGTTTGCTAGTTTTGTACTGGACTTTCCTAATCCCGGAACAAAGGTAAATCAAGGGTGTTTATTCTTTGCCATGTCTGATCACTTTCTACTTCACTTAATATCCATTGAAACAGAGCGCTTTGTTCTCTTTTAATTGAAGCGTCATTTAATTTAGGGCAAATTTTAAACGGGTTAACGTGAAGAATATATAAGAGATCACTTGTTTTAGCGGTCAAAGTTCTAAACTATACCCGTGTTTTCTACTACGTTTCATTTAAGCTAATATTTGATTGTATCGCATATTAAGTATATATCAAATATTGTTCAAAATATAATTATAAATAAAATTTTGAAGTTCCCACCATTCATGTGTATGGAAAAAAATGTACTCAAGTTCAAAGGTCAATAAATAAGTTTTTCACGATTTTCAGCAAAACGTTAAGTTTTATCATAAAAATACTCAAAATAAAAATTGTAGATCATAAAATTATCTACAAAAATGTATCAATACTTTTTTCCTATAAGCCACCGTTTCTGAGATATTACGATTCAAAAAGTTGTAAAAGTTGTAAACGTCATAATATGCATGAGTACGCCACGTATGTGTATCTCTAGAGTTTTAATATATTGCGTTAAAATACTTTTCTATCGGCCATTGTAACTTACACTTAAGATAAAACAAGAACCAGAAGAAGATAAATAAGAAGAACAAGAAAAACTTGAATCGGACGAATAAGATTCATTACTTTTCTTAAAATTGATATCGCTTTTATTTTTTTCAATCATTGCTAATTTCCATTATTTTGCAATAGTTACAAATTAAACAGGATCATAACTGACTCGTGAAATAAACCTACTGGGGAGACCACGTTTAAAAAAACAGGCTAAGTACACTACTTCATAGGTGGCATGGAAACGTGTGCATATTAATATGACGTTAACAACTTTTACAACTTTTTGAATCGTAATATCTCGGAAACGGCGGCTTGTAGGAAAAAAGTAATGATTGTTTTTGTAGATAATTTTATGATCTACAACTTTTGTTTTAGGTATTTTTATGATAAAACTTACCATTTTGCTGAAAATCGCGAAAAACTCATTTTTTTAACTTTGGCCTTGAGTAAAAAAATTTTCATACACAGGAATGGTGGGAAACTTCGAAATTTTATTTATAACTATATTTTGAACAATTTTACCGATTATCAGCTTGTTGTAATTTTATGTATCATTGAATGTCTAGATTGACCAGACTATTTCTCTGTCTCATGAATCATATTCTATGTATATTTCAATTGTTTAACTAAATTGTGTCTATTTCACGGCCAGGGAATCTGTTAATTATACTCATACCAACAAATAAATAAAAACGTAGCAGTGCATATGTACATTTCAAGAGATGCGAAAACCAAGTCAATATCATGCTCATGTTATTGGAAGAATATGCACACACTTACGTGTATACATCTAAATTTGCAACCATTAACATAGTTTTAGGTACATCTATGTACGTCCGTCAGTAAACTTTTACGGGCTGATATAGAAAGAAAGAAAAAAAAATCATGCGAGAGTGCTTGTCAAAAAGTTGAGCATGATTCTGGCTTCACGTACGCAGCGTTCACCGCCCAGTCTTTCTTCCATTGTTGGTCTGAGCAAGTATCAAGTTTAGTTAGGTATAATACATAATATATTGTGGAAAACTGTTTCAATGTGTGCGTGCGTAAGTCAGTTTGTAATTCAAATGTCTTAATTTGGAAGAAAATGATCATGGCGCAACTTCAGATTATAAATAAAATGTCATCTATGACAGGCATTTTAAAAGTATCCAAACGTACATATCGCCATTTATTCATTCATAGGTGAGAACCTGCTAATATTTGATATATACTTAATATGCGTTAAAATCAAAGATTAGCTTAAATGAAACGTAGTAGAAAACACGGATATGGTTTGGTTCTTTGACCGCTAAAACAAGTGATCTCGTATATATTCCTCACGGTAACCCATTTAAAAATTGCCTTAAATTAAATCACACTTAATTTAAAAGAGAACAAAGCGCTCTGTTTCAATGGATATTAAGTGAAGTAGAAGGTGATCAGACGTGGCAAAGAATAAACACCCTTAATTCACCTTTGTTCCGGAATTAGGAAAGTCCAGTACAAAACTAGGAAACATAAAATGTTTCATGCTCTCTGATTTTTTCTCTGTGTACATCTATTCCAAATTGGGAGGTTAGAATATAACTCTGAGACTGAGCCAATACTTACGAGAATAATCTACCCGATGTTACTATTCGACGTCACAATCGACTTCTACCCCAATTTTATTAGAATCCGTTTAACTGGACTGGATTGGACTGTCTAATATATAAAAAGATCGTTTATTGTCTTCAAAAGAAAGCACGGTCCAGAGCCACATGCATCCATCGTGTTCCTGCATGTCTTAACATGTCATCACTCCATATAGTGGGGGTGCCGCCCTATACTTCGCCTACCGGTACAAGGCTGCCACTCGGGAACCTTTTTACCCCATCGGTTGTCGGTTCATCGAGCTATATGGCCGGCATAAAGTATACCTACCTAATTAAATTTTCTTAAAGTAATGTAACCTTGTATAACCTAAGTAAATGTATAGGTTGTAACTTTAGTCATAGTTCTGGGCGTATTCGCATTTCTGATGGAGTTTATTCGAATAGTCAACCGCGCTGCTTCAGTGCGTTTTGGCGTACTTCATATGACTTCGAAATATTTTATTTCTCAGGCATGCAGATTTTCTCACAATATTTTTCTTCAACGATAAGCTCATTGTAATACAACAATTAAAAATCGCAATTATTAATGTTATTATAGAGCCGTGGTAGCTCAGATGTTTAGCACTCGCTGTAAATTTCACAGTACGTGAGAAAAACCGGGTTCGATCGCCGCCGGCATCGATGAAATTGTTAATTGCAAAATGTGCTGATTTACCACGTGCTTGTCAGTAAGGAAAACATCGTGAGGAAACCTGCAGGTCTGAGAAATAAGAATAAAAATATTTCAAAGACATGTGAAGACACGTATAGGGGCAGCGCGGCGGACAATTCCTTGCCCAAAACCCTCTCAGTAATTAGCGGCGGCCTGTGTCCTGGAGTAAGTCGTATATAGGCTGTAACTTTTTAACTGTAACCGTGTTGTGACGGTGTAAGTATATCTACTACCCCATATGCCGTGGGTGTCGTAAGCGGTGACAAAGGAAAACAAATCAGGAGATGGACAGTGGTTAATGAGTGGACAAATGGATGCGGTGGCCAACTCGATTGCCAAGTGTGACAATTATAGCAAATATGGGGCAATCTATGGGGAGGCCTATATTCAGCAGCGGACTTTAACCGTAAGTATACTGTGATGGTATCAATATTTTTTGGTGCCGACGAAAAAACACTAATCGTTACAGTCATATCAAGTGATAGCTTTACGATTGGATTTTTAAGCAAAGCTTAGAAACACTTTGTCATTACATGTAAAATGGCATAGTCATATTTTTATTCCTATTGAGGAAATCAGAAGCGGGGAGGACCATTGTATACCGAGTCTATTGACCGCGAACGAATGCAGACGCGCCGTATAGAAAACTCGCTAATGCGATTTCATTGTGAAAAGAAAATATACCTATATTTAATAATACATTACATTGTAATCAGAGTCGGGTTATGAGCAAAAGTTTACATTGAAAATGGGCTATTTATTTAATCTATTGAGTAAATATCAAATTCAATTTTGAAATGCGCTAATGAATTAATTAAATACACAAAAGTATAAAGATATCCAATAGATGGCGGTATAATCATCTCGTTTACACCAGATGAAAAATACTCTGACTGGCAACGGGCAGCAGAGTCAAAGGTGCACGTCTGGTAGTGCGAAAGTTATTTCACCTGTCCGTAATGATTGATACGAATTCCGTGAGCTGCTATAATACAAACGAAATTATATTATATTTCAATATTGTCGTATAATATTACCCTAAAATACAATTAAATGAAAATAATTCTACAGATCTTATCACGTTTAAAATTAACTTTTTAATTTCCGACGTTTCGGGTGCTTTTGAATATTGATTGTGAAACTGAAGGTAGCCGGGCTAACTGTGACATCGGGACGGACGTCAAATACTTCAGTCGTGACCATGGAAGCTAAAGCACCTGAAATGTCCAATTTTATAAAATCGTGTTCGTTCAGGCCGTTAGACATAATTTTTTTAAGTTTGTATATTATAAAGTAAGCATTATTTCAATTACAACACTTAGTATATATATATATATATATATATATATATATATATATATATATATATATATATGCGTGTGTGTGTGTGTGTGTGTGTGTGTGTGTGTGTTTTATATATGCTTTCAACTGCAGATTAATATATTAAATATAGATATCTCTGATATGCAAAATGTAAAATAAAGACTTTTTTACCTTGACGTACACTCCACAGATCATTGAGAAAGGAACATTTGACATTATACAAAACTCGCAGCCATTCGGTCAATCTGTCAGTAATTATTTTGTGGCAACATTTTCAAATATTTAGCGATGATTTCTAATCTTGTGTTATTTATTTTATTTTTATTTGAAAGACCAACAGCTATAATAATTGAGATATATAATGATAATAACCACATTCAGCCAATTAAACGTCCGCATTAGTAGATGGAAAGGTGAATTTACAACAGTGATAAACGCGATTCAACACTCTAAAGTATCTAATATTAACAGGGCTTAACTGATATAACTTATAATATGCGTATAAAAGAAAAGTAATAGCACAAAGATAAAATACTAAAACGTTAGTTTAGTAACAAACACATCGATATCTCATTGAGAGCTACCAAAAATTCATTATTAAATATGCAATTTTCTGACGCAGTGCTAGTGTTAAACAACTCTTTGACCTGGCTTGTTAAAATTATTGCTCGCTCGCCAAATAAATGTATTTTGACTATAATTTGTAAATGCAAGGAGACTTAAAAGTGTGTAGTGTCTAAGAGGTTTGGCAGGACAGCTAAGATGTAATTGAGACAAAAGCACAGGACAGTCAATAGCACTACAAGCTATCTTTAACAAACAAGTGAGATCAGCAAGAGGGAGAAGGTGATATATTTTACAGTAAGCGATATAATTATCAGAGGTATAGTGACAAGTGATTCTATAACAGATGTAACAGACAAACTTTCCTTAAATTAAATTTTTAAGTTGGATAATGTATATTGCATATCTGAGATTCCAGATTTGCGATGCATACTATAAATTACTTCTAACAAGAAAACAATAGGTACACAATGCGACTGTTTGACTACAGGTTATTATATGTTTCAACTTTGACATCGGCGGTATGAACGTAAATAATGTATGTTTTATTTTATTTAATTAAACACATTTTGAACATATATATTACTCATAAAGAGCTTTCTGCACTCCTTTTTCATATATGCCAGTATAATGCTGTTGTGTTTCGTAAAGTGAAAGTAGAGAACCGTTTTACTATTAACGAGGAATTTTAGTATTCCGATGTAAGAACGCATCTGTATTTAAATTTTAATCGATGTTAGATGTAGATCTTGTTGGGCCATAGCATCTAATTACCATCAGGTGTACTATGTGTTCGTTTGTCACCCTTATTCTATAAAATAATGATTTAAAAACCAATCTAATCATGAACAAACCAACCTTAAGTTTTGCCTAGGAAGAGGGTGTAGCCATATAAATCCTCAGGACAGACTCCATTTTCGACACATTTATAACCGATTTAAGATGGGAAATGGTGAAATAGATGTGTTAGTCAGCATGACAACGAACGCTTAAGAATGGAGTTTCAAAGTAGACCCAGAAAGGGATGATGCGACTTCATGCATTCGAAATACGCGGACACTCAGGATTGTAAAGCGTGTACGTTTTTATAATAGCTGATTTAACGAAAATAAAGTAGCCCAAGATTATCAAAAGATACAAAATCAATATTAAAACTACTTTTGAAATAAGGCTAATTATTACTTTATGCTTCCATGAACTTTTTTATAACCATCAACATCCTGCATGCGAACATATACAACAAGATGAAATAACATGCATAAAATATTAAAACTCTACTCAATTTTTTTTAATAAAGTAAAATATTATAAAGTGAATATAGCTAAAAGTACACTAAAGTAGTTTCTAATCAAATAACTAGACGGTCACTATGGTATGTTATGCATTATAGGTAGTATAATATATCAGTATTATGTTAGATGATAACATAATTACTGGAAATTGCATGATCTGATGTGTTTATACCGATTTATCTCAAATTTATATATTTATTAGACCACAGCAATTAAAGCATGTGTGGAGCGTTCAAGTGAAAGCTTCCAAGTTCATTCAGATTGTTGGGGGGTGGCATTCTGGATTTAACCCTTCTTTTCAGCAAGTCCTAGACATGATCTATCGGATTCATATCGGGGGAATTTGCTGGCCACTGCATCACCGGTTTACCTACGTGGCTCAGATATGCCTGTATCGATTGTACACTATGAGCACGAGCATTATGTAGCATTAGAATAAAGTCGTCACCAATAAATGGGGCGAATGGTACAACATGTTCTTCTAAAATGTCTCTGATGTATCGATCTGCTGTCATGGTGCTTCCTGTGACTATCACTAACTCCGTGCGAGCTCCCAAACATATCCCTCCCCAAACCATAATCGAGCCACCACCATAAGCCACTGTGTGTTCAAAATTAGACTGTATGTGGCGTTCTCCTTTGCGTCTCCATATTCGCTGTCTCCCATCGATCTGTTTTAAAAGAACTCTGCACTCATCAGTAAAGAGAACCTGCTGCCATTCGTTCAAATCCCAATGACGATGTTCTCGCGCATAGCTTAATCGGTTTACGCGGTGACGTCTCTCAAGTTTTGGGCCTTTGGCAGGTATATACGACCCTAAACCAACTTCTTCAAATCTCCTGCGAACTGTACGCTCACTTACTCGTACTCCTCGAACGTCCTCCAGTTCAGTTCGAGCTTGTACAGCCGTTAATCGCGTATTCCTACGAACTCCAAGTTGTAAAAAACTGTCATCTCGCCTCGATGTACATCTTTTTCTACCTTGACCCCTCCTCCTCACAAGAGAATTAGACGATCTGTACCGCTGGATGCTGCGATGAATCGACGAAGCCTTGAGGCAATCGATCTGTAGGTATGGCCATTTCTTCTCATTTCATCAGCCCTAATGATTTCCAGTGATGTTAAGTCAGGCATAATAAAGAGCTTTTAATAAACAAAATTGCCTATAGAATAACAAATTTATAAAAAACCATTAAGTGCAATTTTTCAAAAAAAATTACAATTACGTAGTTATTACTCGAACAAGTTGGCAAAACGTATTGTTCGGGAAAATAAAACAAATGAATGAAAAAAGTGTATGTCATCTAATTTTCTATTTTCAAATTTGACAATAAATTAAAAAAATATCATAACTGGCCAGTTCCTCAAGTAAAAGATTTTAAAATCCTGCTTTTTTGTGTTCCGCTAATTGTTCCGGTTATATATATATATATATATATATATATATATATATATATATATATATATCAAAAATGGTATCAGATTTTGAGGTTATAATAGAACTACTAATACTATGGTTTTCATCATTTAGTAAGGTTTTTAAGAAACAGAAAAGCAATATCCTGAAACATTTAACAGTTTTTAAAAATATATTTAAAAAAAGTTTATTTTTTATATATATTTTTACAATTTACACAAAATACAATTTTCATTGCATATGCGTAACAAAGAGAATATAATCACTACGTTTAAGAGGCGGAACTCCCATGGTAGAATTAAATGTATGAAAGGGCGCCAAACTACTCTACCAACACATTGAGCTATTATGTACTACGTACTAGAGGAGACACTGCATTCAGCTACTCTGTTCCACTCAACTGCGGTGCATGCACTGCACTTTAATCAGTCACTCGCTAGGCGCTTGTAGAGTTGTCACGTGTTGTGTTGATTTAAAAAAAAATCTCTTGATAAAAATATGCCGTCTTGTGTACTTAGATATTGCACAAATAATTCAAGAAATGTCAGTAAAAACCAAGGAATTACTTTTCATCGGTTAATAAGATACTTAGTCAATAAAAAAGTATTATAAATTAATAATAAAGCAAATTATTCCTAAGACGCCATCTCGTATCATTGAATATAGATTATGAAATTAATATGTTCAGATGCGACATTTCTGTGGGTACTTAAGTTTAGGACGAATATATTATTATACTACACATTTCTTTTGTAGAAACATATAAGTTATTATAATTAAGCTAAATTTTTCATGTTTAAATCTGCTTATTATTCTTTTATTTTATTTTTAGGTTTCCACTTCAAAGTCAAAGTGGAATAAATTCGTTCATTTTTAACTCTCGCGTGCCCAGCATTTATGAACGATTATTTACAACATTTATGATTCTAATTTAAATAAATATATTTGTAATTTAAATTTTATGTTAATAAGTTTTGTTAAACATACATTTAGTACGTTTTTTTATATTTGACATAGATACCTTTTAAAATATTCAGATAACAATATCATCAAAATGTAATTCTGACATAATATTATGTAATATTATATTAAATTAGCACATATACAAAATAAAAAACAATTTAAAAAATTGTAAGTACTCGATATAATTAACAATACAATATAAATAAACAATTATTACATACTGACCATTCTACTTACGTATAATCTATAATAACAAAAACTGACCGCGCAAGCGCAAAGCGCGTTTATACCAACTGCGCATGCGCGACTCTACTATTACCGCGCATGCGCGAAGACATAGAAATAGCGCACAATTTTTGTTTGGAATAGCTTCTCTAGTACGTAGTACATTATAACTCAATGTACCAACATCAAGACATGAGATTTATTTTTTGAATAACAGTGGTGACAACATAGGCGAATTATACTAGTGCTGTAAATGTCTATCCGCGAATAATTTTGTCGATATAATATTTACCAATATATTGTTTATCGTAATTTGTATGTAATAAAAGTTAGATCCTCATTACAATCGCACTAAGATCTAATTTAATGTAATATGTACTTGTGAGATACATTATGTTGTATTTAAAACATAAAACATTTTTACATTGATATGGTCACTATAAGATGTTGTTAGGTTAGCTAATTACGTAATAACTTAAAACAGAAGGACCCTTAAGTAGGAACTGAATAAATTAACTGAGTTGCGAGACTTGTTTTTTTTTTACAAGTTATGTTTGATGGCATGTATTTTACACACAGCAATTTGTAATTACCACCACAATTATTATGCACAAAAATGTATCAAATAAACATAAAATAAACAACGCATAATTATACTAGTAATTAATTTGTTTACTTCATCATTTTTAACTACCTATTTAAAATCGAGTATAACTTCATTCATTAGGTATAGTAGGTTTTTTAAATTATACTTTTAGAGAATAACAAAAATGAATAGTGATTGACTTTTTATTGTAGTTTCTATTATCACTTTTTTCAAAATAAAATCAAAATGTGAAACAGATTAAAAAATTTGCAATAGTTCATTCAAAATTCAAAAAATCGCTTACACTCGATTGGGCATCCCTAGTCATTTTTTACACACCACATGATGTTTAGCGAAGATGGCTGCGATTAATGTCATTAATTGAATAGAATACTTTTAATGTTCATTATGGCATGCAGCTAGTCCGTGTTATTAAAGTATTTGCAACTAATATAATAAAAAATATAATTAATTATCTTGTATGTCCGATACTTTTATTTAACAGGGCCATTTTGGACATTGTCCTTTCATGTTTCTAGCTCATCGGAAAATGATCGAAATTTGAGTTGTAAGATTACATCCGGAACGACAGACAGACAGACAAACAAGAAAATGACTTTGAATAAAACTAAATTTACGGATTCTATCGCGTTTATTTAACAGATTTTACTTATTTTTAATTCCCGACGTTTCGGGTGCTTTACAGCACCCATGGTCACGGGGTTAGTGTTAGGTTATAGTTTTATTCAATGTGTATTTCAATGTGTTCGCGTAAATTTAAGAAATCATTAAGAAAATGACTTAATGAAAACACAGTAAAAAAGTAATAGTCGTGAATTTTAGTCAATAAATAAATCGAAAAATACCTTTATCCTAAATCAGATAAGAACAAATAATGACTCAAGGTGCAACGCTTTTCCTCTTTTGGTAAAATAAAAAAGCGGTCTAGGTGCGACCCGAAAGGTCCACACGACTAACTTCCCAGTGGAAAGAGAAAAAATATCTTATGTTTTAATATTTTATAATTTTTCATTCGGTACAAAAAAGACGACCTATTTTGCTCAATATTTAATGAGGAATTATGCGTTAAATGAAACTGGTCCCATGTCAATATCACTCTTTGTTCTCGAGATACACGAGGCGAAAATTTAATCCGAACATACATACATCCTTACATCCGTACATACATACATGTGAAAACACGGACATCCTCTTAAAAACCATACTAGTCGAATCTAAAGACCTTGAAACCTGGGAATATGTTAAAATTTCCAATTTGCAAAATCGGACCCATTACAATAACTTCCCATTGGGAAGTTAAAAATAAATAGTAGGTGTAGAAAATTTTGAGTTTATAAGTAAAATTTGAAATTTCAATGAAATGTACTACCAAAGCCTAGAATATGCAATACTTAGGATATGGTGTATGTATTCATCATCATCATTGCAGCCCTTCACAAGTCAACAACGTAGATCTCCCACAAGGAACGTCACAAAGCACGGTTCTGAGCCACCTGCACCCATCGACTTCCTGCATGTCTTACCAGGTCATCACTCCATCTGGGGGGGTTGTCCTACACTTCGTTTACTGGTACGAGGCTGCCACTCGAGAAACTTTTTCCCCCTCGGATGTCAGTTCTTCGAACTATATGGCCGGCCCATTGCCACTTCAGCTTACTATCCGTTGGGCTATGTCGGTCACTCTAGTTCTACTGCGGATATCCTCATTTCCAAATTTATAACGCAGAGAAACCCCAAGCATAGCTTTCTACATATCTCGCTGAGCAACCTTGAGCGTCCTCGTACGGCCAGCAGTGAAGGACCACGACACGCACTGGTTGTACAATCTTATTTTAATTTTTTGAAGCATAGGTATGTTTTACATAAATAAAATATTTTTAGGATATTAGAGTTAGAAGCGAGAAAATATTTCACCTGATGGTAAATGACTATTACCGTCCATGAACACCAGACAACTTCAATTAAAGAAAGCCTCAGATGCTTAGTCACCCAATCTGTGATTGCAGTTTATTGAAGTACTCATAAAAACAAAATACCTCAATAATGCCACCTCTTTACCGTGTAGTGGGGATATAAGAATATCCAGTAACCCATATCATCCCGTGGTTGTCGTAAAAGGCGACAGAGGTAATCAAATCAGGAGATGGGCAGCAGCATCTTCTTAATAACGACTAAAAATAAAAACAACTGACAACCAGCTTGCCAAGCGTGGCAACTATAGCAAATATTAGGTCATCTATGGAGTAATACTTTCTTTTACTTTTTAAACCAAAACATAGCAGTATATGCATATTTTTATAAACTGTATTATGTGTGAAGGTATAAGTAAGATATATTTCGAATAGGCAGCAGGAAAGGAGTCCGTATATCTATTACATTACAAATAAAGGGTTACACAAAATATCACTGGTATAATATTCTTTATATGCTTAAAACTTTAACTTAATCATTGTAAGAAAACGCTTTATTAAAAGCAAAAATGTGTATTCTTACGTTGATATCTCCATTTTTCTGTGGTCATTTGTCAACACAATTAGTAATTCAGCTTGTTTTTAAATCTTATTCACTTCTTTTAATTAACATCACAACTTGAACGCTTCCGTAATCACTTAAAAATTATAACTTTTAAAAGTTTTAAATATAGTTTATACAATTACATCGAAACGAAAATTTATCGCTTGAATAAATAAATTTATCTACCCTCAACTGTCATTGCATATTTTTATTGTAAACATTACATTAGTTAACAACTGGATTGCGTTTATTTGTTTATGTGCTCGTAATATACTGATTCTTATAATGCATCTTAACTCTAAATTAAATGTTTATAAATATTATACAACAGTGTGTCAATCAGTTTACAAAAATGCAAATTAATGTGTAAAGTATTGTGATATGAAAATAGCGATAACATGAAACTATTTTTTTAATAGTGCATTAAAACCTGTTAAAAAGATGAAATAGAATTTTTTACTTTTTTAAAAGAAAATTTGCGGCGAAAACTCACTAGATCCAAGTCCTGTATGGATTCCTGTTGAATTCATCGGTAGGGGTAGTAATAATCATGACGCAGTCGTACCCGTAATTCGAGTCGGCCTGGTAAACTGATACGTGACGTCACTAAGTATTTTAAGGAAACATATTATTAGTGCAAACTATACATACTTCAGAAGATTAATAAAATTCATTAATATTTTTACTGATTACTAAAATTTACGTATTTTAAAGGTTATGCCAAGGGCATAAGTACACATTTTATTTAATAAATGATATATTATTTCAATTAAACTTGGCAAGTGTGTGTTTTAATCGTTGTGTTCGCGAGGCTAAAGTTTGAAAGGCGGTTTCTTACTTGCATGCCGCAGGGGCAATCTAGGGTGTAGGAGTGGGGACGACTCTATTGCCTCCTTAATTGTGATGTGTATATGAATGCAGGGCGATATCCTAAGTCAGCCTTGCAGCAGGGCGACAGGTCGCAAGACTTTCCTTACTCCCTAGATCATAGCTGCCGCTGCCACGTTTGTAACGCCATTGGGTCAATTTTAACCACTTCGTTAGAAACTTTCGCGCAGAGCACAAGTCACAATGGATACCAAAATTTGGACACGAGTGACAGAAGTGTATAAAAAGCGGCTTCTTCACCCAGTATCTCCTTTTTTATTTTTTTGCGGTAGCATTGCAGAAAGAACGTTATTTGAACATGGTAACGTTTTTAAATGTGGTAACGTTTTGAAACTTGTTTACACTATATTATGATTGTAATTATTAGTTAATTAGTTGTTTATCCATAAATGTGGTCTATGCACCACAGTATCCACATACCATCAAATGGACTGTGTGCTCGTTTGTCACTCTAATTCCATATAAAAAAGAGCCAAGGCTATATATATATACGGATTCATTGGTATTTCTATAAAACTATCCAACACGCGTTTTCAGCGAGACGTACACTCTCATACTGAACGGCAGGCATGTGTGTAGAGACAGTTCTGATATCGTCCCAATTGCTATACAACCTGGATTGCCCCTGCGGCTGGAAAGTGAGTAGCCACCTCAATTGTTATTGAAAGTATATTGAATTTGTAAATAGTTGATGTAAAAATAACGCCATTCATTAATTTCTCGCGAATAAAGCCCGTCTACGCGGAAAACACATATATGTCACAGCCAACTAGCTTAATTAACTTTTAAGTTAACGGGCTAGTCTTTTACTAAATGGCGCCGTTTAACTAGCGGAATGAATAAAATTCAGCCGATGCGATGCGTCTAACTACACTTCATGCCGTGGATGGAGCAATACCGTAAAATCTTCGTGCCGTGAAAACTAAAATGCACATATTTTAAAATATTTAATATAAAACTAACTTTCAGTTGGTGATGTTGCTTAAAATACAAATAACATTGATATTAAAAGTAAGATAAGTAAGGCAGTCGGATATGATAGAGTTTCACTCGAAATGCTAAGGGCTGGAGAGGGGGGGCAGGCTATTGAACACCTTGTTTAATTTATGTTGGGAACTGAAGCGGGTACCGGCAGACTGGTGCAAAGTACTAATAGTACCAATAAATAAAGGAAAAAGGTCACAGCAGGACTGTAAAACCTACCGTGGTATCCTAGCCTTTTTAGCATTGTGGGAAAACTGTATGGAAAAATTTGGGATGTGCAAGCAGGATTTATAAAGGGAATGGGGTGTACGGACCAAGTCTTTTCCATGCGCATGATCGCGGAGAAGTTTTTGGCCAAAAACCAAAAAGATTTTTGTGCATTCATGGACTTGGAAAAGGCTTATGACAAAGTGGACAGAAATGTGTTATGGCAAACACTGAACTCATTTGGATTGAACGCTGGGTTGATACAGGCCTTTGACTGACTCGTTGGTCTAGTGGTTGCTAGTGGTTGTAGTAGTGCGACTGCTGATCGTGAGATCTGGGGTCGAATCCCGGGTCGAGCCAAAAAATCTTGAGTTTTCCGTCAAGAAATTCTCAGTAGCTGCCCGGAGTTAGGAAGTTGGCGGTGTCTCACCCCCGTGCCTCGGAAAGCACGTAAAGCCGTTGGTCCTGCGTCTGATCTCTCTCCAGTCGTGTCGGTTTACCATCCCATCGGATTATGAGAGTAAAGGAATAGAGAGTGCTCCTGTGCTTGCGTTGGTCCCTACTTTAACGTATAGTAGTGAAAGTTGGGTGTGGCAGAAGAACACGAGAGTAGAATAAACGCAGTAGCAATGCGGTCTGTAAGGTTGTTAGGCGTTAAGGTGTGACCATAAATAAGAAAGGAATGCTTCGATGGTTTGGTCACGTGGAAAGAATGAATGAGGAAAGAGTGACAAAGCAAATTTATGTTGCAAAAGTGAACAGCAGAGTCGGAAAAGGACTCCAAGGTGAAAGTTTATCGACCAAATTGGCGATATATTGAAAATGGGCCAAATTGGGAGTACCCTTAACTGACGAGCATGTATGTATAGGTTTATGGATGTGGAGGAGGCGAGAGAGGTGTGTTAGGACCGTGCCAAATGGAAGTTTGAATTCTCTGCCTACCCCTGCGGGTGACAGGCGTGAGTGTTTATTTATATGTTATGTTACGTATGTCAACTAAGTCCGAGGGTTCCTCTCACATTTGAGGAGGTTTTAACTACGCGCTAGCTACTTTTTGGCTACGAAACTCGCCACGCCGCCTCAAGGCGTGTTGATGAACTTCACAATGTCCTCGAAATATTTTTTTAAATTTCTAAGACATGCAGGTTTCCTTACGATATTTTTCTTCAGCGTAGTACATGTGGTAAAATAGCATTTAAAATTGTAATTAACAATTTCATTGGTGCTAGCGGGGTTGGTCACGTAGCGCTTAGCCCCTGAGCTGAGCACAGCACAGTAGATTGATATAACTGTATGTAAATGATATGCTAATTTTAAAAATAATTGTGATTTTATCCGACGTTGTATAATAATATTTGTCTTGTTACGAGACTGCCCCAAAAGGAGGACATTGTTTTTCGGGTGGACGTATGCATAGTATTGTTTTATTTCTTTTTCTTTATTCCCGACTATACCGTGTAATGGCTGTGTTAGAATATCCACTACCCCATGTCATCACGTGGGTGTCGTAAAAGGCGATAGGTGAAAACAAATCAGGAGAGTGGCAGCTGCGTCTACCTAATAACGACTAAGCATAAAAAAAGTTAAATACTAACATTAGATTTAAGTAGTTATTGTTCTACTAACATCTTTATGGACAACGTCTGAATAAATATTACATATTATTATTATTATAAAAAATCTGCGGTTGCCAACCCACTTGTCAAGCAACTATGTTTTCTCCTATGAGGCAATCTATGGAGGAGGCCTATATTCAGCTGTGGACTTAAATAAGCTTTAGCGGCAACGGTAAACATTGTGTAAGTTTACATAAAGAATAAATTAAAAAATACTATAGAATATTACTTAAGCATTTCAGAAGGCGTACATAATTATAAAGCTTGAGTTTTAATGATTATATCAAGGTTGAATCAAAACAGCAGTATACTAAAACATTCCCAACCAACACGTATGTATGTATTTCCAACTTTCATCACCCTCATGATTTTGGAAGAATCTGCTCGTTATAGGATCGTTCAAACGTTTTGAAATGATTCCTGTAACAGGAGAGGCCCAAGTTCAGACTTTTACGGGCTGATGATGATGATGCTAATGAAAGTTTAAATGTAACAAGCAGACTTACGTGTTTAAAGGAAATCTCCAACTCTTTGACTTCGACTTAATATTCTCCTCGATAGCAGACTGCCATAGTTAAAGACGTTTATGGTAAACTGAATTTTTTACTGCAGTGCCTTGGAAAAATATAATACTATGGAGGGGAAAATATAATTCTAGAAAAGTTCTAGCATAAGCTCGGAGTTTTCCACATGATTCCCCTCTGTCGCCTCTTACGACACTCACGGGGCGATATGGGATATTCACATCTCTATAACAAATAAATTATATTTATTACCTACTTTGAGTCTTAAAAAAATGTGTTAAACTATAATTTTAACTGCGGGGTTTCTTGTTGGTAGACTAAGGTAAAAATTAAAAATTACTTTCAAAAAGTATTAATAATAATAATTTATAGTAAATAAAAGTTATTCTTTGCTTTTCTGTGGTGATGAAATGTTTATCATCGGGCCACTATTGGAAACAGGTTTTGAGACTGAGTACTACCCATGATATACCTACGAACGTTTTCTCAACTCCGAGAGAGTTATACCAAAATACAGTATTATTTCTGGTTAAAATAATTAAATGGTTTAAATTTGCTTTTAAAAAACAAATATTATTACCTTAATATAAAATATATTTTAAGAGCTTAACCATTGTTAAAAATATTAAATGGGTTTGCGTAGCGTCAGCGAATGTAAAAATATAGGTCATTTCAACGTCACGACATTGACAAATTATAAGAGTATCTACGCCATAGGGTTTCCCAGCCGATGTCCCATTAACATAACAGCCGAACTGACCTCGAAGCTTACATCTATACAAAAAAATTCCCTGGGTGAGTTCCAAGACGCCGGTTATTCGGTCTTTGGGTAGAAGCTGGGGAGACGAGACGGCGCCAGCGACCGCCCCGACTCTCAGGCGCCGAGTTTTCAACTAGGGTAACATCACTGCAGATGAAACTTTGGACTGAATTATAATTTTTTCTTTTTATTCTAACATGTGAATAAACTTGTTTCGAAGAAATGACATAATTGAATATATTTTTTGTGCATTATTTCTACTAACTACTTTTAAATTCTGATTAATAAGGAGTGAATTTAAAACGTATTCTTAAGTTAATAAACATTAGACATTTGAAACACAAGAATGAATAATCATTCTTGTGTTTCAAAAGTCTAATGTTGCTTTTCAGCGAGCATTAAATAATAAATATTAAGTATTTAAAACATACAACCAAATTTCAAATTAGAAACATCCCCGTCCATGTAATTTCAATCAACGAAATAGACTGCTTTGCTTCCAATACTGTTGTTTTAATTTTTCAAATGTCTTTGTTTTAATCAGTATTATGCCTGAAACTGTTTTCGAGTTTTCATTGAGATATAAAGTGATACCTCCAAGCTTATTTTTTCAGCTCTTTTATGTAGGCTTTTCAGTTCTATTTAACGATATTTTTGAATACCTTCATTTTTTCTTCTTTATTATTGAAGGATTTTGTAAACCAAAATATTTATTTTATTTTACTACCTTATTGTTAATTCTATAGTGTACTTTGAAACTTAAATTAACTAAAAGATTGCTATGCTTGAAAATTACAGTCATAGTATAGTATTTATAACAAAAAACTACACATTTTTAAGTTATGGTTATAGCACTACCCTATTTTATTCTAACTTGGCTACTTCCCTGAATAAAATGTTTATATTGGATGTGTTTGTACAAGTACTATAAAATATTCTATAAGAATTTACCACATTCATATGATAATAAATAAGGTAATAAACTGAGATCGCCTCAAGAGTTAGAGCATTTTATCTTTTAAGATTTAAGGGAAAAATTCATTGATAATAATTTTATATTATTGGATGAATACCAAACACAAGGTAATGCTAATTCCAGATTAAAATTCACGTCAAGTGTGTCTTATTTTCCAAGAATTGGCAACGCAAATATAACGCATCGTAATTGACCTAGAATCTAGTATCAAAACTCTTATGAATATGCTAAATAAAATTGAACGCGAACAACGAATCAAATGCAGATTTTTGTTATTATATTATTATAATCCAAAAATTATTGATGTGTTAAGCCTACGGTGATTTCTTTATGATTATAAAAATTATGATGGGTGTTATCTATTAAGTATAATATTTTGCTTTAGTTAGGTGAACATTCACACAATATTCATACATCATCATCATCATCATCAGCCCTTCACAAGTCCACTGCTGAACATAGGCCTCCCCCAAGTAATGCCACAAAGTACGGTCCCGAGCCACCTGCATCCATCGACTTCCTGCATATCTTACCAGGTCGTCACTCCATCTAGTGGGGTGGTCGCCCTACACTACGCCTACCGGTACGAGGCTGCCACTCGAGAACCTGTCTTCCCCATCGGTTATCGGTTCTTCGAGCTATATGGTCGGCACATTGCCACTTCAGCTTACTAATCCGTTGGGCTATGTCGGTCACTCTGGTTTTACTGCGGATATCCTCATTTCTGAGTCTATCACGCAGAGAAACTCCGAGCATAGCCCTCTCCATAGCTCGCTGAGCGACCTTGAGCGTCCTCATACGGCCAGCAGTGAAGGACCACGTCTCTGATCCGTAAGTCATCACTGGCAACACGCACTGGTTGTACACTTTAGTTTTCAGAGATTGAGGTACACCTGACGAGAAGATGTGTCGTAATTTCCCGAACGCTGCCCAGCCGAGTTAATCCGTCAATTAACCTCTCGGTCGAAGTTGGACTTACCTAGTCGGACTATTTGTCCCAGGTAAACGTACTCACCAACAACTTCGAGCATAGTGCTCCCAACAACTACCGGCATAGGTGAGACATGGACATTAAACATGATCTTTGTTTTGTCCATGTTCATCTTAAGACCTATCCGTTGGGAGACACCATTGAGGTCATTGAGCATAGTTCTAAGGTCCTCCAGCGATTCTGCCATAAGGATTATATCGTCGGCAAATCGAAGGCGAGTGATGTACTCGCCATTGATGTTAATACCGTATCCTTTTCAGTCCAGTAGCTTGAAAACGTCTTCCAATGCAGGGGTGAAGAGTTTCGGGGATATAACATCACCCTGTCTTACACCTCTCTGCAGTTGGATAGGTTTCGAGCTCTAATTCTGTACTCGGATAGCCATCGTAGCCCTACTGTTCAAACACTTCAGCACTTCGATATACCGACAGTCAACTTGGCACCGCTGAAGGGACTGTAGCACCGCCAAAATTTCGACGGAATCGAAGACTTTCTCATAGTCCACATACGCCAGGCAAAGTGGCAGATTGTACTCTTCAATCTTCTGTACAATCTGCCGCAGGGTATGTATGTGGTCTATGGTACTGAAGCCTTTTCAGAAACCGGCTTGTTCGGGAGGCTGGAAGTCATCGAGTCTGCGTACGAGACGATTCGTAATGACTCGAAAACAGCACGTAGACGCGGCTCAGAAGGGAAATCGGTCTGTAGTTCTTCAAGAGAGTGTTGTCGCCTTTCTTAAAGAACAAGACCACCGCACTTCTGCTCCACGCCTCTGGAGTAGTGCCACCATGGCGGACGGAATTGAAGAGCTTCTGAAGAACTTCAAGTACCGGTGTTCCACCCGCTTTCGGAAGCTCCGCTGTAATTCCATACTCGCCTGGGGCCCTGCCGTTTTTAAGGTGCTGGAGAGCCATTCTAATCTCGCTCAGACTGACGTCCGGGATATCATCGGAATAGTGTCGGATAAGACTTGCTCTTGGATCGTTACTCACACTTGCGTGTGGCTCCAACGATGATGTGTACAGCTGCCCATAGAACCTCTCAATCTCACTCAAAATCTCAGGTATCCCGGAAACGATGCTGCCACACTCAGTCTTCAGCTTTGACAGTTGGCTCTTACTGGCAGACAGATCTCTGGCAAAGACTTTGGAGCCCCGGTTCCGGGCGATTGCTTCTTTAATACGAGCAGTATTAAAGTTGCGTAAGTCTCGCCGCATGCATTTGGAGATCTGTATGTTCAGTTGCCCCTTCGGTTCCGTTGCCCTACTCCAAATTTCCCTAACTTCAGCTCACCGTTTTCTCTTGTGCCTAGTTTTGCGTTGAAGTCTCCCATCAACACCGTGTAGTGGGTTTTGGAGGAATGCATGGCTTTGGAAATATCCTCATACATTTCCTCCACCTCCTCATCGGGATGTGCCGAGGTTGGTGCGTAAACCTGTATGACCTTCAGCGAATACCGTTTGGTGATTCTGAGTATCAGGTACGCGACCCTCGTCGACACACTCCCAATCTTTACAACGTTGTTGACGAGGGACTTGTGGATGATAAATCCGACACCTCCTTGGGACAGATGGTCGCCCTCCCGGTGATAGAACAAGTTG
The DNA here is from genome assembly GCA_907164705.1 of Parnassius apollo. Classification (NCBI taxonomy): domain Eukaryota; kingdom Metazoa; phylum Arthropoda; class Insecta; order Lepidoptera; family Papilionidae; genus Parnassius; species Parnassius apollo. The sequence continues at coordinate 1,797,514 of CAJQZP010001367.1, forward strand.
CCTGATTCGAGAATCACCGTGTCCTCCCCCTCTCTTCGGACCTCGGATAATCCTATAATATTCCAGCGCAACTTGTCTATCTCTTCTTCCAGCTCCAGGATCTTCTCGTCAGTCCTCAGGGTGCGTGCGTTAAATGTTGCCAGGTCGAGTCGTCGTAGGTGGCAACCGAACCTCCACCGGAGATTCTTAGCACCCCCCGCCCCGCCGTTACCATGGTCGCCACCGTAGCCAGGAATAGCGGGGCCGCCGGGGACTGGGGACCGTCTATTTGTGTAATTGTTCATGGGGGGTATATTGCCATAGTTGCCACGCTTGGCGAGCGGGTTGGCAACCGCAGTTTTTTTTTGTCGTTCAGTTGCTGTTATCAGGAAGATGCTGCTGCCCATCTCTTGCCTGTTTCCCTCTGTCCCCTTTTACGACACCCACGGGAAGATATGGGGTAGTGGATATTCTTAACCGCCACTACACGGCGGCAATATTCATACGCAAATGCAATATTTATACGGTAGATCTAGGGTTGCCAGATGGTCGGGTTCATATGGATTCTCCCGACATTTTAAATTATTTCCAGACTCCTGACAAAATTCAAAATCTCCAGACAAACATCATCTCTTCACATCAGAGCTGCTTTTGATTTAATCAAAGCCGAGTTAGTAATTAGACTGAACTTTAAAGTAAATTGTTTGAATATTATATCTTTTCTAAATATTGCTAAAGGATCCATATAGGACTCATTAAGGTGAAGTGGGCGCCAAAAGCAGATTTTTCACGCTTTATATGGACTGTATATTTGGTATTTCTTTTTAAAATGATATATATTCTTTTATTGAAAAATAAACCCATAATTCACTCACATATTTACTAGTGAACACATAGTCCGAATTTAATTGAAATTGATTTCATTACATTCGAATGAAACTGCCTTTTCACTTAGTGGACGTACCTAAAAAAGAAACTTTGCGATTTTTTTCTATCGAGCCAAAATATTAATCGTATTTCGACCACCACAATTCACCAAGAAAAATATTTACCTTTCATAATAAATTTTAAAAAATGTGAATCCGTAGGGCTGAATCTGAGTGACAGGGTGAGAAACTGTGTGATAAAAGAAGAGTGTGGTTTGCAAGATGATGCGGTGACCAGGATTAAGAAAGGAATGCTTCGGTGGTTTGGTCATGTAGAAAGAATGAATGCGGAAAGACTGAAAAAGCAAATATATGTTGCAGAAGTGAATGGAAGAGTCGGAAAGGGACGTCCTAGGCGGAAATTTATTGACCAAATTGGCGATATACTAAAAATGGGCCAAATTAAGTGTACCCTTAACCGACGAGCATGTATGCGTAGGTATATGGATGTGGAAGAGGCGAGAAAGGTATGTCAGGATCGTGCTAAATGGAAGTCTGTAGTCTCTGCCTACCCCTCTGGGTAACAGGCGTGAGTGTTTATGTTTATGTTTATGAATCCGTAGTTTTTAATGACAAAAAATTGCATTTTTATAGCGTGAAAATTCTGCTTTTGACGCCCACATCACCCTAAGTCGATTGCAAAATACATATGGCAACATAAAAATTAAATGTAATTAAAATTAGTACGCTTAATTTTTAGGTATGTGTCAACAATTTTAAGTCTTTTTATAGCCTATTAATTAAAAAAAAAAAACTTTTTATTTTATATTTTTTTTTATAGAAGAAGGGGCAAACGAGCATGCGGCTCACCTGATGTTAAGTGACTACCGCCGCCCATGATCAACCGCAACACCAGGAGAATTGCGGGTGCGTTGCCGGCCCTTTAGAAAGTTGTAAGCTCTTTTTTTGAAGGTCCCCAGGTCGTATCGGTCCGGAAAAAATCGCCGGTGGTAAACTATTCCACAGAGAGGTTGTACGTGGAAGAAAACTCCTTGTGAAACGTACAGTGGTGGACCGCCAAGCATCCAGATGGTGTGGATGGTATCGGGACGTTTGACGTGTAGTGCGTTCACGAAATTTGGCGGCTGGGATTAATCCGAACAATTCCTCAGAGCACTCCCCGTGATAGATGCGATAAAATACGCAAAGAGATGCAACATCTCTTCGCAGCGCCAGTGAATCGAGCCGATCGGAAAGCACTCGGTCGTCGACGATTCGAGCCGCTCTGCGCTGGATGCGGTCAAGTGAAAGAAGCTGGTATTGCCCCAGCCCAGAGATGGGAACAGTATTCCATGTGCGGCCGAACCTGCGCCTTGTAAAGTTGCAGGCCGTGTGCCGGCATGAAATACTGTCCCGCTCTGCTGAGCACGCCAAGCTTTTTAGAGGCCAATTTGGCCTTCCCTTCCAAGTGACCACGAAACTGCACGTCACTCGATATGTCGACGTCGAGGATTCCGATACTGGCTGAGGCAACAAGGGGGAGTGCCTTGAAACTGAGGGGATACGACAAAGGGGTTCTTTTTAGCGGTTAACGCGCAAACTTGTGTCTTCTGGGGGTTAAACTGGACTAGATTTAGTCGCCCCCAATCCTAGACTCTGTCCAGCAGAGACTCGACTTCAGACATAAGTTTGTCCCGGCACTCGGAGACGTTTTCCCGAGAAATATTGGCTCGGCCGGTGTAAAGAGCATCACCAGTGCTGTCATCTGCATAGCAATGAATGTTACGGGTATTCAACATGTCATTGATATGCAGAAGAAACAGTGTTGGCGATAACACGCAGCCCTGTGGAACACCAGCATTAATAGGCTTGCAATCGGAGCTTGCACCGTCTACAACGACCTTGATGCTCCGATCTGCAAGAAAGCTGGTGATCCAATCGCACAATTTCTCGAGAAGCCCATAGGAAGGGAGCTTCGAAAGAAGCGCTTTGTGCCAAACCCGATCGAAGGCCTTCGCAATGTCCAAACTAACGGCCAATGCCTCCCCCTTGAACTCTACTGCCTCCGCCCATCTGTGAGTTAGGTAGACCAGAAGATCACCAGCTGACCGACCACGGCGAAAACCGTATTGGCGGTCACTAATAAGCTGGTGATCTTCAAGGTGCCTCATGAGCTGGCAGTTTACAATGGACTCCATTGTTTTGGAGAACAAGGAGGTGATGATATTGTTAATATTTATTTCTCCCGAAAACACCCCTAAAATTTTTACATTTTCAAATTTTGTCCAGATAGTTTAGTCTTCCGATATGTGATTCATAGGTGGAACCTAGGTAGAACCTATGAATGACGAATGTAAATACGAGTACACGTTTGTAAAACACATTAAGGACAATATCTCTATATGTATATAAAAGTCTATTGCTGTCCGTTGTTCTCGCTAAAACTCAAAAACCCGACGTTTCGAGCGCTTTACAGTACCCATGATCACGGGAAGGACTGAGATGTTCAACGTCCGAATGTCATAGTTAACAGCGGTTACCATAGATAATTTTTTTATCCATGTTAAAATTTTTAATATTATTATTATATATTATAGTATTATTTCAATGTGTAGTGTTCGCCTAAATATAAGAAATCTTTATTTATTGATCACTCACTAACTCAATCATCAAAGACCTGGGCTACTTCTAGATTACTTGGAAACTTAAAATTTAGCATAACGGATAGCATAGATCTATAAACATTTGTAAAGGATAAAACCTGAAAACTAGAAAATATTTATGTTTAGTGTCGAAAAAATGTTAACAAAGTTATTGTACTTGAAACTAACCGCACCAACTTTGTCAACGTTTAATTAAAACGTTAAGTTAAAAGAGAAAACAGTGAAGCGTAAACGCAAGTAAAAAATATGGCGATCGTGTATTGACTCCGAACTGCTATTGAGAGTTTCTCAACAAAAACAACTAAATAAACTGATTTTGGCCCAACTATTGATTCGAATTCGGTATCAACAAACGCGCTTCTGACCGCTGGACCATCAAGGCAGTTAAGACATACGAGACAGACGAAGATAGTATTGTTGTATATTTTTATAGAAGAATGCTGGCTGATTTTTTTTTATAAAATAATGTTGTCAAACGAGCACACTGTCCACCTGATGGTACTCGTAAGTGGATGCTATAGCCCACAGACATCTACATCAATCCTCGCTTAAGAATCAAAACGCAGATGCGTTGTCACCCCTGAAAACCACGATGGGATGCCTCGTTTCCAGTAAAAAAGGGTCTCCGGATCTGTACACTCACCAAACGAAACACAGCAGTATTAAGTCGCTACTTTACGCTGGTATTTTGCGAGAGCGTGGTCCTTCCCCGGTCAAGCCAACCCATTTGTAGAGCCACGCTGCAGTTATATGTGGTTATGGCACCAAGTATGAAACCATATGTTTCGTATGGTGCGTGTAAGAGACGTAGTACCGGAGACCCTATTTACTGGAAATAAGCCATTCCATCTTAGACCTTAGGGGTGAGAACGAATTCTGCATTTTGAAATACAGAAATATATATATTTATTACCCAAAACAATAACACACATCATAACAGCCCTTCACAAGTTCGCTGCTGAACATAGACCTCCTCCAATGAATGGCACCAAGCACGGTCCTGAACCACCTGTATCCATCGACTTCCTGCGTGTCTTAATAGGTCATCACTCCATCTGGGGGGCGGGGGGGTTGTCCTACACTTCTTTTACTGGTACGAGGCCGCCACTCGAGAAACTTTTTCCCCCTCGGATGTCAGTTCTTCGAACTATATGGCCGGCCTATTGCAACTTCAGCTTAGTAATCCCTTGGGCTATGTTGGTCACTCTGATTCTACTGTGAATATCCTAATTTCTAAATAAAACTAGTTTTTACGGATTGTATCGCATATATTAACTTATTTTATATTCCCGCTGTTTCGAGCATTCCGATCCACGCAATATGAACTTATAGTGTCTTAACAATAAACGAAAGAGCGAGCACTTATTCATATGTGGTATTTTTATAAAAATGCATACTCAATTAAAATAAAGTATAATTTATTACTAATATTCGATATGGAAAAGCGTGCGATAGATCACACAGTTGAGGAATTAGATATAAACGCACTATTATTATTATTTTTTAATTTTAAGTTATTTGTCAAAATTATTACAAATAATTATTTACTGTTTTATAAATATGTGACAATCATGATTATTAAGAAACTATAATAATGAATAAACAGTACCTAAAACAATTAATGTTGATGTATCAATAGAGGCGGTTTAATCTACGCTTAGAATAAACATAAGTAAGTAGATTGCTTATTTACACTCGGAATCTACGTGACGCAATTGCAAGTTCAATTCCCTGAAATTGCGGATTGCAGTTCGTACAGTTCGAAGTCGATAACATAAACTGAACTTGTTTGTGTGACGTATCATTAAAATCTAATTAACAGCATGGTTGTTTGATTTGCCCGAATGAAAACATTATTTTTTTTATAGAATAGGCTGACAAACGAGCACACAGTCCACCTGATGGTAAGTGGTTGCTGCGGCCCATAGACATCTACATCTATCTTCCATTACAAATCAAAATGCAGATGCGTTGTCACCCGTGAGGACTGAGATGGAATGCCTCATTTCCATTAAAAAGGGTCTCCGGTTCTCTACACTACGAAATACAGCAGCATTAAGCTACTATTTCACGCTGGTATTCTGTGAGAGCGTGGTCCTTCCCCGGTCGAGCCGACCCATTCGTGCTACAACTATACTACTAATATAACTGCAGCATGGCTCTACCACGTAAATTATTACACATTATTTACTTACTTACACAATAATTTTATTATTATTACACACTTTAAATATTTTTACCAAGAACCCGTAGCATTTCTTGCTGATTCTTCCTAGAATAGACGTATTATCCGAATCAGTTATAAATAAAATTAAAGTTACATCCTATATACGTTCCACTGCTGGGTACAGGCCTCTTCTCATTTCCTAAAAAGGTTTTAGGGCAAGGAAATCATCATAATCATCATTGGTGCCAGCGGGGGTGGAACCCGGGTTACTCGCGTACTGTGAAACTAGCGAGCGCTTAGTTCCTGAACTACCGTCTGAAAAAAAGTAATTTCTTTAAATGTGAAATTACAAATTTTTCAAATTTGGTGCTAAAACATAATGTATCAAAGGATTAATGCCCCGAATTCAAAAGCGTGAAAAATGTGAAAATATTTTTTTCTTTTAAGTTTAATTATTTTAACCTTTAGAATGGACTTAGAAATATAACAAGTTTATGATAACAACTAGAATATTGACTAAATAGTTACATTAAAGACTTGACGCCGTATTACTTCAGCATTGAGTGTGATCTGAAGTATAACCCTAAAAATACTCAATTATAATGAGATTGAGGGGATGGTATTAACTTTTTATTAAAAGTTTTTTTTTACTCTTTTGACTGCAGTAAGGAATATCACAACCTCTAAGGAATTACATTTAAAACTTCATTCCCCATTTTGCAAATTTATGGAATGTTTTCTTCAAATGTATTTGACACTACACCCAATAGTAACATATTTAATAACAAAGAAATCATTTAAATAGGTTCACAATAGACGAAGATCATCAACAAATAAATAAAATTGAAGTGTATGTTTGTAATGTCAAAATAACAGTATATATACGGTATTTATAACAAAAATATAATTTTTAAAATTTTTGTATCTCCGTCTGTCTGTCTGTTTGTTCCGGCTAATCTCCGAAATGGTTGGACTGATTTTGACAGGACTATCACTCGCAGATAACTAATGTTATAAGGAGTAACTTAGGCTAATTCAATTTTAGAAAAAGAATTAGGCACTCGCGCAAAAAATTTAAAACCCTAAACAACACGTGGGCGAAGTCGCGGAGAACAGCTAGTCATACGTAAAAAAAAGAACATATATTCGAGCTGTAAGCCACTTTAAAATCGTCTAAAAACAATTATATCGATTACAATCAAAAAGATAAAAATATGTGACGCAACACTATTCAGTATAATATATTGATCCAATAGAGAAATTTTTGTTTACCAAAATGCATACCACAAAAATTTTTCAATGTATGACCTCTAAAGGCTCCAGTCCAAAGACGCTTGTTTTGTATAGATCGAATGGCGCCAGGCAGTCGCCTCCGCCTTATCTCGCTCACAGGAAGGATCTGAAGGACAACGGATTCTGGCGACCCTCCAGCCAAATAGCTGCAGAACTGTTACATAATCTAATCACAAATCACGTGGACTGGTTAATAAATGTCAAAATCGGTATATTTTAATGGCATTTGATTTAATAACTAGTGATTAATATGCAATAATTTAAAATAATTATACGTTTTTTATTTATATAAACTGCAATTGATAGCCTTTGTTCCAATAATGAATATAAGTAGTATTTTCTATTATATTCTCTTAAAACAATAATAATAATGCATATTGCGCGCACGAACTTAAGAAAAATTGAAACATTTTGAATAAACAATTACTTTAATTTTAATAATTGTTGATTTCAATCTTAGTTATTATTTATATCAGGGGCTAAGTGCTGCAGTAAATTAGTGTCAATTGCAAATTTAAGTGCTGATTTACCACGGAACAAGCGAGCGGTGAAGAAAAACGTCGTGAGAATATCCGCATGTCATTAGTTCTTTAAATAGAACCTATAAAAAGTTTACTTTTAAACATAGGCGTACCCCATGGACTCAGTTGTCACGCTTAGTTGGCAACCGCGGTTTAGTTGTTATTAGAAAGATGCTGCTGCCCGTATCCAGTTTCATTTCCCTTTATTTTCTTTTACAACACTCAAGGGACGATATGAGATACTGGATTCTCTATCGCCACCACTTCATGGCAATAAAATATTTTCCTGTCCGAGGAAACCTTCCCAATCTATTCTTGCTACAAATATAATATAGCTACAACAGGGTTCTGAATCTATGAACCCTAAAAACTAATTTTATTTAGAAATTAGGATATTCACAGTATAATCAGAGTGACCAACATAGCCCATGGGATTAGTAAGCTGAAGTTGCAATAGGCCGGCCATATAGTTCGAAGAACTGACATCCGAGGGGGAAAAAGTTTCTCGAGTGGCAGCCTCGTACCAGTAAAAGAAGTGAAGTCGATGGACACAGGTGGTTCAGGACCGTGCTTGGTGCCATTCATTGGAGGAGGTCTATGTTCAGCAGCGAACTTGCGAAGGGCTGTTATGATGTGTGTTATTGTTTTGGGTAGTAAATATATATTTTTTCTGTATTTCAAAATGCAGAATTCGTTCTCACCCCTAAGGTCTAAGATGGAATGGCTTATTTCCAGTAAATAGGGTCTCCGGTACTACGTCTCTTACACGCACCATACGAAACATATGGTTTCATACTTGGTGCCGTAACCACATACAACTACAGCGTGGCTCTATAAATGGGTTGGCTTGACCGGGGAAGGACCACGCTCCCGCAAAATACTAGCGTAAAGTAGCGGCTTAATACTGCTGTGTTTCGTTTGGTGAGTGTAGAGATCCGGAGACCCTTTTTTTACTGGAAACGAGGCATCCCATCTTGGTTTTCAGGGGTGACAACGCATCTGCGTTTTGATTCTTAAGCGAGGATTGATGTAGATGTCTGTGGGCTATAGCATCCACTTACGAGTACCATCAGGTGGACAGTGTGCTCGTTTGACAACATTATTTTATAAAAAAAACTCAGCCAGCATTCTTCTATAAAAATATACACACACACACTGCCTTAATGGTCCAGCGGTCAGAAGCGCGTCGTCTTGTTGATACCGAATTCGAATCAATGGTTGGACCAAAATCAGTTTATTTAGTTGTTTTTGTTGGGAAACTCTCAATAGCAGTTCGGAGTCAATACACGATCGCCATATTTTTTACTTGCGTTTACGCTTCACTGTTTTCTCTTTTAACTTAACGTTTTAATTAAACGTTGACAAAGTTGGTGCGGTTAGTTTCAAGTACAATAACTTTGTTAACATTTTTTCGACACCAAACATAAATAATTTCTAATTTTCAGGTTTTATCCTTGATAAATGTTTATAGATCTACCGTTATGCTAAATTTTAAGTTTCCAAGTAATCTAGAAGTAGCCCAGGTCTTTGATGATTGAGTTAGTGAGTGATCAATAAATAATGATTTCTTATATTTAGGCGAACACTACACATTGAAATAATACTAGTTTTTACGAATTTTATCGCGTATATTTAACTATAAATACCCGACGTTTCGAGCGCTTTACAGCACCCATGGTCACAGGGAGGACTGAGATGTTCAACGTCCAAATGTCATAGTTAACAGCGGTTACCACAGATTAAAAATTTTAACATAGATAAAAAAAATCTTTACTCTACCTTACATTTTACTTTATGTACATTTCTATCCCCTATCTATTATGTACAGGTCTAACCAGGCTTCGCACGGGTGATTTCTGGATCTCAACAACAGCGCTACCTACCGGGTCCAAATTTGATTCTGAACGCGACCCATTAGCGACCCATTCAAACACACAAAACATTTCATCAAAATCGGTCGAGCCGTTTTTGAGTTTTAGCGAGAACAACGGACAGCAATAGACTTTTATATACATATAGAGATATTGTCCTTAATGTGTTTTCCAAACGTGTACTGTATCGCTCACATCACAATCGACCCGTTGTTACGAAGTTGCTTAGGCGTAAATAACTGTTACCACGGCTAACCGGGCTTGTTCATGTATTAATAGGCACAGAGTGTAAGGCTTCGGTAAGCATAATGTATCATAATTTCATTATTGTCCTCGAAGTGTGATGATTGCTCGAAAGCGGATCAAATGAATTGTGTATTAGAAGTATGCGTACTTAAAAGTATTATTGTACTTGGTTCATAATCCCTTCTCTACAAGTAAGGTATTTTAATAGCCATATCGTCACGTGAGTAATATTTAATATGCCAGTATCGTGCTCTATTATTAATGAAGGATTAATAAATGAAGTGAATTATAATAGGGTTAGAATAGGCGCTTATAACGTGATAAAATGAATCATTAAATTCTGTTACGTTATGCATAAGCGATTAAAAAAAGTGAGGAAGAGGTTATTTTGTGTATAAAGTAAATCGTTACGTCTTTATAATTAGGAGGATTCCTGTTTTAAGTTTTTCACGTGAGTAAAATTAATATACGAGGGGAAAAGAAAAGTGATACCAGCTGATTATTCCATACTTTTTTACTGGGTAGAGACACGCTACAACTATATTGTAGTTGTAGGACGAATGTGTCGACTCGACCGGAGTAGGACCACGCTCCCACAGAACACCCACGTAAAATAGCAGCTTTATGCTGCCGTGTCTCATATGGTGAATGTAGAGAACCGGAGATCTCTTTTACTGGAAACGAGGCATTCCATCTTAGACCTCAGGGGTGCCAACGCACCGGAATTTTGTTTCTCAATTGAGGATAAATGTAGATTTCTGTGGGCCATAGCATCCAATTTCCATCAGCTGGACTGTGTGCTTGTTTATTACTCTCTTCTATTAAAAATACTTCATAATTATAGTGCAGTATTCGTCAAAATTAAAAAAAACGTGCATTCAGTGCATGTTGCCAGTGATGACCTATTGTACCAAGACATGATTATTTAATGCTGGTCGTTAAAGAATGTTTAAATTGTAATCTAGTCTGCTATGCTCCGTGCTTATCCTATCAACAAAATCCATAACGAACTGATCAAAGTCTGCGTTAGTAGCTCAGTACCCGAAATAGTCCAACGGATCCGTAACAATGAGTTTGCATCTAAGCACCGACAACGTATGAGTGAGAATAATTCTCGAGTAACCTCGTCCTAATAAACTTGTGTAAAACTAGATAAAACAATAATCTCCCTAAATGATCTTTTTAAATGGAAGCTTGTAAATATCTTAAAAATAATCTAAATACTGACTTTTCTGTATTTGAACACTGCAGTGTTGCAAATTCTGACAATAGAGATAATCTGCACACAACCACTTGTCAATTGTGAAATAATAAATATAAAAATCTGTAAGTAGTATTAAAAATAAATTATATATTAATTCATCATTATAGATGTTGTGTAGTAACAGCGTAAGGGAATCCACTACCCCATATAATCCCGTGGTTATTGTAAGAGGTGACAGAGTGAAATTAATACACACGACAGCTGCACCTATCTGATAACAACTCAAAATTATAAAAAAGCTGCGGTTGAAAACCCGGAGTACCCTGGCCAGGGAACAAGGACCAGGATGGCAGTTACCTGCAAAACATTGCATCTACGCATTATTCCAATCTGTATAATTAACCCTCGGATCTTAAACATATTACTGTAACAATAGTTTTAAACCGTATCTTTTAAGTAGGAATCAAATTAAATTAAGAAAGTATAAAATGTTAACAGTGCTGCAGATTTTCTGTATAACCCTTTTATTGAAATGCCTTCGACCATTCCACGCCCCAGGCGACGAACCCGCCCGAGTTCAGGAAAAAGTACACAATGAACAGTGCCGTGATTACGTAACTTTCAATACTAGCTGTTGTAGTGTTATGCTTACATACATACTTACATATCATTTTACACTATTTTATTTTTATTTTTCCATTCTGTTTTTGATTTTCTACATTCACCTCAAAACTGGATATTTTGCATCACCTTTATTTCCATAGGACCCTGTAATATTTTTAATTCATAAGAACACAATAACAAATCATTTTCACTTCGTATTTTCACGTTATCAGCACTTTTTAAATCGGTGTCAATGGAGTCTACCTTTTTCGATCTTTTATTTAGTTCTCCGTAACTCTACAATTTCGGGTTTCGTGCGCGCTCTTGCGCTACCTTTTTTCCTATATAAATAATATCTCATTTTTCACTTAAATCTTGCCGTTTCTGTATTACGAGCTTAAAACCAAAATTTGACATGTTTTGACATCGTTGTTTATCTGGTTGTCGTGGCAATTTTTATTCAAATATTGTTACCGGCCTGATGTTTTTACTTCAAAAATACTCTTTTCTTCTTGGCCATTTACAAAAATTTGCTTTTAATTTAAATAATTTCAAATAATTTCTCGTTCTTATCCCAGATCCGTCAAAAAGTATAAAAGCCGAAGAATCGGCCGATAGAGGTCCTCACTTCAGCTTGGATACGAGAAGCACCTCGAAAAGGCTTTATCCGCACTGCCTCGGGATCTTGCAAGCCTTCTCCTGAAGTCGTCGCCTAGCCACGCCTACGCCTCCACCTATTAGTGCCCGCGCTATCTTCGGCCGCTGAGCGTGTTTGTCTCAAGCGCTGCGTGTTCCTACTCCAGACGCTGCGTGTCTACTCCGGACGCTGTGTGTGTCTACTCCGGACGTTGTGTTTGCCTACTTCAAGCGCCACGTGTACCTACTCCAGACGCTGCGTGTCTACTCCGGGTGCTGCGTGTATCTGCTCCGGGCGTTGCGTGTGCCTACTCCAAGCGCTGCGTGTACCTTCTCCAGACGCTGCATGTGCTTTCTCCAGATTCTGCGTGTACCTAGAGCAGGCGCTGTGCACCTATCATAGGCATAGCCTGTGCATACTTCGTTGCAGTATCTTTATTTTTGTTATTTTTTTTAATAATATTGTAAATCACTATCATCATTACAGCCCATCATCACCTTCATACCTTTTTTTTATAAAAGAAACTGTAAATCTTTTCAAATTTTTAAATAATTCATTTTATTTTTGGTTGTTTTGTTGTAGTTAGGTTAGGTTATTTAGTTTTTAATTGTCGCTTTACGACAATTTGGCGCCCGACGTAAAAGTTCTTCTTTTCTTCACCTTAGCTACGCCTTATCCATTTCCTTTTGATTGAATTGCTTTCTCTTTCGTTCTTAACTCTTTATTTACTCATCCTTATCATATCTTCCAAATTCTAAAACAAAACTTCATCTAGTTTTTCAACTTATCTGGCTTATATTTAGACCTACATATAACACTTCACTTACATTCATCACCTTAATATCTTTATTCTAGATAACTTAAAGAGGTACTATCTTCCAAATTCTAAAACAAAACTTCATCTAGTTTTTCAACTTATCTGGATTATATTTGGACCTGCATATAACACTTCACTTACATTCATCACTTTTATATTTTTATTCTAGATAACTTAAAGAGGTACAATTTTTAATTACATTTTTATTTCTTAAACTTAACTTTGCACTTAATTATAACAATGAAAAGGGTTATTAAGTACGAATTCCTTAAAATACGAAGTGAAGATTAGATGTGAGGAACCAGCTAATACTGTTTTGCATGACACTACATTTGTATATATGTTTGTATATTTGTATATGTGTTTGTATATTTGTATATGTGTTTGTATATATGTATAATTATTACCTGATTAATTTCTTTATCTTTATCTTCACTCAGGAGCGGATTACAACTCCTTAAATAAGCCTGAATGTACTTTTAGTGATGTTGCTCATCTCTGGCTTTGAGCCCTACCGCTCTGGCCGTTCTTAATCTTTACTTAAGTCATAGCGACTAAAGCTTGCTTAAGATTAATTTCTTTAACTTTATCTTCACTCAGGAGCGGATGACAACTCCTTAAATAAGCCTGGATGTCCTTTCGAATTTTTTTTCCACGCAGGAGCGGATGACAACTCCTTAAATAAGCCTGAATGTCCTTTCGAAAACACACTTTTAGAGTGGTAGTCATTGAATGTGAACTCCACCCTTACCTGAATGCAGATAATGAATGTAAGAGATGGTATATCTGATTTTGCCTGGTGATGTCTGTTACTGCAAAGCTGTGTTTTTATGGTTTGTTTTAGAATGTACATATCAAAATTTTTGCTGAGTCAAAAATTTTCCAGGGTCGGGGGGGAAAATGTAGTGTTATGCTTACATACATACTTACATATCATTTTACACTATTTTATTTTTATTTTTCCATTCTGTTTTTGATTTTCTACATTCACCTCAAAACTGGATATTTTGCATCACCTTTATTTCCATAGGACCCTGTAATATTTTTAATTCATAAGAACACAATAACAAATCATTTTCACTTCGTATTTTCACGTTATCAGCACTTTTTAAATCGGTGTCAATGGAGTCTACCTTTTTCGATCTTTTATTTAGTTCTCCGTAACTCTACAATTTCGGGTTTCGTGCGCGCTCTTGCGCTACCTTTTTTCCTATATAAATAATATCTCATTTTTCACTTAAATCTTGCCGTTTCTGTATTACGAGCTTAAAACCAAAATTTGACATGTTTTGACATCGTTGTTTATCTGGTTGTCGTGGCAATTTTTATTCAAATATTGTTACCGGCCTGATGTTTTTACTTCAAAAATACTCTTTTCTTCTTGGCCATTTACAAAAATTTGCTTTTAATTTAAATAATTTCAAATAATTTCTCGTTCTTATCCCAGATCCGTCAAAAAGTATAAAAGCCGAAGAATCGGCCGATAGAGGTCCTCACTTCAGCTTGGATACGAGAAGCACCTCGAAAAGGCTTTATCCGCACTGCCTCGGGATCTTGCAAGCCTTCTCCTGAAGTCGTCGCCTAGCCACGCCTACGCCTCCACCTATTAGTGCCCGCGCTATCTTCGGCCGCTGAGCGTGTTTGTCTCAAGCGCTGCGTGTTCCTACTCCAGACGCTGCGTGTCTACTCCGGACGCTGTGTGTGTCTACTCCGGACGTTGTGTTTGCCTACTTCAAGCGCCACGTGTACCTACTCCAGACGCTGCGTGTCTACTCCGGGTGCTGCGTGTATCTGCTCCGGGCGTTGCGTGTGCCTACTCCAAGCGCTGCGTGTACCTTCTCCAGACGCTGCATGTGCTTTCTCCAGATTCTGCGTGTACCTAGAGCAGGCGCTGTGCACCTATCATAGGCATAGCCTGTGCATACTTCGTTGCAGTATCTTTATTTTTGTTATTTTTTTTAATAATATTGTAAATCACTATCATCATTACAGCCCATCATCACCTTCATACCTTTTTTTTATAAAAGAAACTGTAAATCTTTTCAAATTTTTAAATAATTCATTTTATTTTTGGTTGTTTTGTTGTAGTTAGGTTAGGTTATTTAGTTTTTAATTGTCGCTTTACGACACTGTACTAAAACATGCGTTAAGAAACCTTATCATTTTTTACAAATATTGGTGACATTCTATTGTTTTAATAAAAATGTATTTAATTTTCACGTGTGTGGCGTTAATATATAGGTAGCTCTAATATCACAAACAAGTTCGGAAGAATGGGTTTAGTTGACTCATTGGTTTATCATGTAAATTCTGATTCGTAGTGCTGGATGAGTTTGTCATTATAGACAATTCTTTTTTTATGATAGACATTACTCTTCTATTCTATTTGTAAGTGAATCATGACATTTTACACTTAAAGCAATATAGGTATAGCCTTAGGAATTTTTCAATCGTCTGATAAGTTATTGATCAAATACATTATAACTTACCTGAATATAAAAGTGAAATAATTGAACTATTTTGTTCATACAGCTGCACGTTGTAATTTTTTTATATTGTGTTTTATCTTATGAATCACTTTAACAACCTGTTATTTAGTGATAGATTTTAAAAAAATTACGTTAATTCATCTGTGTAATAGAGATAAATGTGTTATATATCATTAACACGGTTATAATAATAATTTATAAAGATTTTTGTGGGTTAATATAAGTTTACAATAAGAACTTTATAATTCCAGTACAGTTAACAATTATTTATGATATATACTTTTACTTTTCATCGTATTTAACACAGACAGAAAGACATGGTGTTTTGAGACCATTATATTAAAGAAGTAGGTAAAATACAATCGTAATGTGTAGTTTTTATTGTCTAAAAATTATGAATAATATTTCAACATAGGCACTAATTATCTCATACGAACATACCATTCTAAAATGGATTACGTTAATGCAGTTTCGTTTTTATTCTTTTTAAACTTTGTTGCCAGTGATAATTAAGATGGAATGCCATACAGCCTCTAATTATAATTTTTCTTCTTCTTCCTCGCACAACTTCCTTGTGGAATCGACTACCAGTACCGATTTTTCCGGACCAATACGACCTTCAAGAAAAGAGCCTACTCTTTTTTAAAAGGCCGGCAACGCATCTGCAATTTACCTGATGATGCAGTTGTTTATGGGCGGCGGTAGTCACTTACCATCAGGTGAGCCGCATGCACGTTTGCTCCCTCTCATATAAGTGAAAAGCATAGAAAATCAAATTTAACGTCAAATCTTTTTACTTAAGGCTTGTCTAAAGCTCCTATGAACTTCAAAATATACACCAGTTTTCAAAAAGAAAATATTCTCAATCGAAACGAGATCCATAGTTAAACGATGTCTTATCGGATTTCATTTCATCTTCGTCATCATCATTATAGCTCTTCACAAGTCCACTACTGAACATAGGCCTCACCAAGGAATGCTACAAAGCACGATCCTGGGCCACCTGCACCCATCGACTTCCTGCATGTCTTATCAAGTCATCACTCAACGCATATCCCTCCCTTGACCTTGAGCTACCTCATAGGGCCAGCAGTGAAGGACTACGTCTCAGATCCAGTAACTAAAACTAAGTTGCTAGTGATATTATTAACGCATATGGTCGTACTTATAGGCTATTTCGGCATAGTACATTTACAACACCTCATTTCCTTTATCAAAATAGATTTGATTAGATTGCCTATTATAGCCTGATAACTTTTATATTAATATTTGATATATTGGTAACTTGTTGTTTATCTTAATATTCGGCTTACGTCCTGTAAAATGCATGGTATTAAATAAAACCAAACTAATACTATCGTCCACGTGCTCGAGGTGTATAAGTAGTATGTCAATTCTTTCGAATGTTAATATCACCTGCAAGTACCGCACTCTTTTATTATATTTATTTATTAAGGACCTCCAATAAGCCACAGTATTTGGTACTTTATCTAGGGTAAGTTTTATACGTGGTAGAGACATGCTGCAGTTATATTGAACAAAGGACCACGCTCTCACAGAATACAAGCGTAAAATAAGAGCTTAATGCTGCTGTGTTTTGTATGATGAGTATAAAGAACTAGAGACCCTTTTTATTGGAAATGAGGCATTACATCTCAGTTCTCAGGGGTGACAACGCATCTGCATTTTATTTCTTGAATGAGGATAAGTGTAGATGTCTATAGCCGCAGCATCAATTTACCGTCATATGGACTGTGTGCTGGCTTCTCACCCTTATTCTATAAAAAGGATTGTATAAAATGTCTAGTCACCACAGAATTATATTCAAGGTTTGTTCCAGCGGTAGGAAAATTTGTAAACTGCGTCAAGTATACCCTTATGGATAAAACTCTGACCATTGTCACATATTGTATAATTTTGATATTATGGGTGTTTGCGGTTACCAAACACCCGACCCTGAAAAGTAGAAATTTTGGGAACCTAAACACTGAAAAAGCTAAAAGGATTCAGTAGAACAAAAAGTTTCTACTCATGTAGGCCAACACATTACACCTGCCAACTAATGGATACCTTGTATCGATTAATGTTGCAAGGTGGTTTATGACGTCAAAACTTAATGTGTTCATATTAGACCATGTACTTTTGATTCCGTGCAGACAAGCCCTTAATAATAAAGGTTGCATATCTTTAATATTTCATAGTGATAGTTTAATAATAATAGGCAAAAAGTTTGAAATTTTTACTAAGTAAAAATTGTTAAGGGTTGTATTGATTATAACCACTAAAGAGTTCAATTGATTATAACCCCTGGGAATTAGGTGATCACTACCATGCTGTTTCTACATGTTTTCGTAGTAATGTTTAAAATGATATATTGTTAATTAATCTTGTTTAAAAAAATTTGTATCTGGTTCACCCCAGGACAAAGGTTTTTTCCAAATTAGTGGTATAAGTAAAAAAATACTTTCAATAAGTATTGTACTTATAATCTATAGTGAATAAAAATATTCTATTCTATTCAATTCTAATATTTGATAGAATTAAATTCCTATTTTATATAAATTGACAATGAAGCCTAACATATTTTTTCATAACATAACGTATTTTAATTTAATTTATGGACTTAAAAATAATTTTTAACATACTAATATTTGCTTACGGTTATTTATAGCTACTTAGTTGTGACACTAATTAGCCATTCTGATATAACTATTATTTGACATGTTCAAACTGGTATATTTATCTCATGGAATCACAATTTATTATTATGTTATGTTACGTCCTATTTAAATTATATTAATGACAATTTTAGTTTTTAATTTGTATGTCGGATTTTTCCCGGCAAAATATGTGTACATTTAAATTATTTAACAACGACCTACCATATTTATGCAAATAAATGTTATTTCATTTAATTTCATAGTGTGATTAAATTATGCTATTTAATTAAATATTTAACAATCTTACTGCAGTTTTAAAATATTAAATATATACAAAAATACTAATGGAACTAGCTTTTCCTACATTCAATTTGTTAATAATGGTAGGTTACCTCCGAAATATACTATTTTCATGGCTGCCCCAAATTGTGTTCTCACACTTCACTTGTTCTCGAAACGTTTACAACTTCTACTTCGTTAAAACTTCGAGTATATATTTAACGGTTCCATGACGCATTGTATAAGAGCCGTGGTAGCTCAGTGGTTATCGCTCGCTGTAAATATAACAGAACGCGAGTAACCCGGGTTCGATCCCCGCCGGCACCAATAAAATTGTTAATTGCAATTTTAAGTGCTGATTTACCACGTGCTCGGCGGTGAAGGAAAACATCGTGAGGAAACCTGCATGTCTGAGGAATAAGAAAAAAAAATATTTCGAAGACATGTGAAGTTCGTCAACACGCATTTGGGCCGCGGCGGACACTTCCTCCTCCAACCCTCTCAGAAATGAGGGGAGGCCTGAGCCCAGCAGTGGGACGTATATAGGCTGTAACTTTACTTTACTTTACTTTATGACGCATTGGCTTAGCAATAAGTTGCAGCGTTTAAGACTGCAGTTTTGAATCCCGCATCCGTACCCCTACAAATAATACCGCATCTGTACAAATAATTGTTCCGGGACTGGCTCTATCTGCCGCCACGACAAAGAAGAAAATCCTATTATAGTGTGGACCGTTAAAGAAATTGTAAATATATAATTATAATCAAAAATATTCGATTATTTCTATAATATGATGTAATATTTCAATTTATTTGACAAATCTAAGTTAGAGGAAAATTAAATTTAATCACCATGTTCTAATAACGTTTTACATTCAAATAATTTTAATGTCTTTCAGTACAAATTTCAAATAAAGGTACTGTGCAGTTAGCGGGACAAAAATGAATCGCGTATCGCCTCGGGTATCGGATATGGAGCAATTTCCCTCCAAAAATGACCGCTGCACAGTCGACAGCGATATTGTAGAACGGTATGCCAACTGCGAGTAGGTTTATCTTCAATCTCACAGAAATAGCAGTTTATCGTTATTCTATTAAATGATAAAAATTTATCTCTTGCAATTTATACTGTCTATTAAAAAAATATGAAACGTTATATTTTTACCACGTCTAAGTCCAAATTATCATGAGGAAATGCAGGGTTGAATAATTAAAAATATATAATGTGAAGTGTTTACTTGCATGATAAACAAAAAAATGTGCATATAATTGTGTACACACGTACGAAGTGAAACTTCTTTAAGACATATCACTTTTCTTTTATTTTATTGCTAATGCAGCCTCGGCGGTTAAACTTTACAAGAAAATGATACAAGAAATAGTGACGTTTTTCTTCGTCAAATTTCTCCACTACGTCGATATAGAAGTTTATTTCAATATTTGATGTCAAGCGTTTCCACTCACACGTACTGGCATAGTGCATGAACTCTTTGCCGTTCCAAAATCCTTACAGAAATGGGAGAAGACTTACGTATAACAGTAAGAAGTTTAAGGTGAAGGAATCACTTGCTATTTTTGTTATTTTTTTCCACATAACACTGTTGGCATAGGCCTCTGATATTACATGGAAGATTTTATGAAAACTACGTTTGATAGGCAATATGTGGGCTGGAGGAGATCACAGCTGATCGTCTTGCACTTTAAACATAGCTTTACTTTTTTGTTAATGCAGCAAGTGACATGAAAAAGATGTTTCATTCAAAATTGATTTTATAGGGATTCTCTGCAGAAATACGAAAATACTTGTAATAAATCCTTAATAATAAGCAGAAGTTTTAATACTTTAAGTCTTTTAATATAATATGAATAATTGAAACTTTTCAAGGACTAACTACCTCGATTTATGTTTCCTCGCTCTCGTGTGAAAATAAGGTATATTTCTTACTTCGTTTTGAAATAGGACAGCTGAATACCAAGATATTTTATATTTCGCGAAGATATTGAAATGGGTGATGGGTTCTCTTAAATGTATGATGTGTTTTATAGCTGGTTACAGTTGATCTCGCGTTTAAACAAACAATGATTATAGGTATACGGCAGATGCATTCCATTTTTTTTATAAAAATAAAACTATTTTATACGAAGTGTTAACTTAGATTACGAGTAGAAATTATCGTTGCATGTGAGTAATCAATAAAGCTACAAATCTGTGTCAAAAAATTAAATTCTATCTTTGTGAAACAGTGTGTAGTTATGAAAAGTTACTTTGGTGTCAATTGCCGAGCAAGCTCAAAGATGTTTTGGCAAGCACTGACCGGAGCGGCTGCGAGTTCTCGAACTCTTTTTTTTTCTTCATTATATAAAAATAAAAATAAATTTGTAAAATTTTGTTTTATATTATTAATTTTAGGGATGAGAGCATTCTGAGAGCTTTTCACACAAACACATTTTTAACATGTTTTACACGGTTTCATTAAAAGATCTCTGAAAGTTTTACTTTTAAATAGGAATTTAGGAAGAAGGACCGCGGTCTCACAGAATACTAGTGTAAAGTAGCAGCTTAATGCTGCTGTGTTTCGTATAGTGAGTGTAGAGTACCGGAGACCCTTTTTTCTGGAAAGGAGGCATTCCATCTGAGGGTGACAACGCATTTGCATTTTGATTCGTAATTGAGGAGAGATGTAGATGTCTATGGGCCACAGCAACCACTTACCATCAGGTGGACTGTGTGCTCATTTGTCACCCTTCTCCTATAAAAAATATTTTGTTTATACTCAAGAACTACATTTGGTTTAGTTACTAGAGGTTTAAAAATGTCTAGAAGTACTGAAACATCACCTTAATAAACGCAAGTTGGTTGATGGTAGGAAATTAAGAAAATGTTTTCAGTTAGCATCATTTTAACTAATACCTTATATTGAAATCTTATTTATCTATTCTATTTGAAAATTAATTTGTTAAATTAATGACCAAAGGTACAACCCAGAGTGTAATATTTATCTCCGTTCAAATTAATTTAAATTTCTTTATTTTTCCACGAAAATAATTAAAATTATAAACTGCCGATGAAAAAGCGACAGAAAATCCGCAAGTGTCATTTTTAATACACTCAAATTACCGACCAGTTATTGTTGATTCTTAAACATAGACTATCCAGTTAGGCAATTTATTAAAATAATTTATTATAATCTATTAAGTTTTAAAGTAAACAATAATTTTATTGTATATCATTTTTATTACTTTAGAAACTGAAAATGCATAATAAGAAATTAATGTCGCATCATGTAATATTTTTCAAGAAGTACCTTGTTTTGAGCGTTGTATAGAGTTAATATTAATAAGGGTTAATATAACGACTAAAACTATCATTAAACCGTACAGTGGCCGTGTAAGAATATCCACTGTCCATATAACAACTTAAGGTGGTAGACCCATGCTGTAGCTATATTAATTGAATATTTGTAGCACAAATGGGTCGGCTCGACCGGGGAAGGACCAAGCTCTCACAGAATACCAGCGTAAAATAGCAGCTTGATGCTGCTGTGTTTCGTATGGTGAGTGTAGAGAACCGGAGACCCTTTTTACTGGAAAAGAGGCATTTCATCTTAGTCCTCAAGGCTGACAACGCATCTGCATTATGACTCGCAAACGAGGATAGATGTAGACGTCTATGGCTACAGCAACCACTTACCATCAGGTGGACTGTGTGCTCGCTTGTCATCTTTCTCATATAAAAAATAAAAATATCATCCCGTGGTTGTCATGACAGGCGACAGGGGGAAACAATACAAACAGGGGGGCAGCAGCGTCTTCCCAATACGATTAAAAAAAACTGCGTTTGCCACTGCCAAGCTGCCTATGGCAAATATCCCCCCTATGAGGCAGTCTGTGGAGGAGGCCTATGTTCAGCAGTGGACTTTAATTGGTGGTAATTGTAGTATAACTACTAAAGAGTACAAGATTGAAAATAACACCTGGGAATGAGGTGATTGCTTTCGTGCTGTTGCTAAATGTATTCATATTTATTTGTACATCACATAATATTATAAATTGATGTTCAAAAATAGTCCCGCTAATTTTCTTGCTGGTTCTTTTCAGGATCGAGTTTATGCTTTTACCGCTGGTTTTTCCGAACCAGCGGTAAGAGCATAAACGACCTTCAGTAATTATTCTCGTAACCTATATAGAATAAAAAATGTATTTTGTCTCTCCCATTTTAGTCATAACTCATATAATTTGTACAATAAATCAAATCTTAACTACGAAGCGAATCGCCAAGAGAGTATGCTGTTTTCAATGCATGTTGCAGTGAATATAGCCACTACAGTCAGGCTCAGACCCGCTATAAATTAGATTATAGTTCTAAGCTTATGGACTCATAAGCATATCGTGCTTCCTCAGAGAACTATGGCATTTACTTGGTCTGTAGAAAGTAAAAAACATAATTAAAAACAACTAATGTTTTTTTTTACACGGAGTTCAAAAAGGAGGCGGTTTTCCGATTTAAAATACACGGGTGAACTGATTTAAATTAGTCTTACTTTTTAAATACTGCACAATAAAACCAATTACCATCGAGTGAGAATGTAGCTAAGCGTTGGCTTGTAATAGTAAAAAAATAGGTTACCTTCAGGGTTGGTCTCATATAAGAATAATATTTTAGACATAAAGTAATATATTTTACACCTTGGGGTGAAATAATAAGGGATAAAGTTAAAAACAAAGTTTAGTCACAATAATAACACAATAATAACGACATTGTAAATTTTACCTTGATATTCTATAGTTCACCAAAAGTATAATTATCTTAACTCTAAAGGAAATATATAAACTGATTTCAGAAATAAAAAATAAAATAATTTTCGCTAATAATTTATAAAGTTATGAACCCAGCTACCCTTATCGTTACAGCATATTAATGTCCACTGTTAAGCACAGGCTCCCCAGAAATTGACTCATGGAGAGACATTTGCCACAGTTGCCACGCATGACAGGTAGGATGCAACCGCAGTTTTTTTTTAGACATTATTATGAAATCAAATTGTTAGCGTTTATAAAATATGTAAAGTAACAAGTATATACAAATTGTATTAAAATATAAAGACATGCGTTTCTATATTGCGGGGTAATTACCGCTCTCAGGCCGAGAGTTTTGGACTCGTGCCTAGTGCGCAGACAAAAAAGCACTCAATCATTTTAGTCTAGCTATAGAGTTGTAACTCAATCTTAACGCATATACAATGTTACGGCTATGCGCAATGAGGTTGATAAAGGCTCGATTGTTGTGTTAGAGACTCAAATATAATCACATCATATTCAATCTCGAAACCGACAATTTTTTTCCTAAACATATGCTGATTCTAGCTGTGATTTGTTAAGTTGTTTTGAAAAGTCTCCTCATTCTCATAGTCCGATGTAATTGTAATTCGACACGACCTGAGAGAGATCAGGCGCAGGACCAAAGGCTTAAAGACTTTACGTGTTTTCCAAAGCATGACGTGAACACTTCACAGTACTTCCAGACATTGGACTGCAACTAAGAATTTCTAGACTGAAAAATCCAATTACTGATTTTAACATGAACGTTAGACTAATGAGGCAGTTAATGGGCGATATATCCTTGACTAATTTTATAACATTGAAAGAACCTCTAAATCAGTTTCGTGCAAAATTAAGATGACTAGTCATAGGACTACATTAAATATATCCCAATAGATTAAATAAAAAGTTAATCTTTATAGAAGACGAGGCATTCCATTAGTACAACGATGATTAATGGATACGTTTTCACTCT
This sequence comes from Parnassius apollo, assembly GCA_907164705.1. Taxonomy (NCBI): domain Eukaryota; kingdom Metazoa; phylum Arthropoda; class Insecta; order Lepidoptera; family Papilionidae; genus Parnassius; species Parnassius apollo. Next base: position 1,821,603 of record CAJQZP010001367.1, read on the forward strand.
ATCCTAAAAAAAAAAAAAAAAAAGAATAAAATCTTAAACGCTTAAGCAACAAAAGCTTTGACCAACGAGTGAAAATGGAACCGAAGGAAATGAAATTTAAAATTGTACCAATTTTCAATTTCATTTTTGGTGCTACATCCATATTTGTAATTTATGTACGAGTACAGTCTCATCCGTAGGCATATCTTTGTCTAGAGTTAACAACACAGCTCAGCTATGTTTGTTTGAAGTTGGTTGCAGATATCCATAGGTTACAGTAGCTGCAGTTCCTTCTTAGCATCAGTTGGACTTTGAGTTCGAGTGTCACTTCAATTTTATATAAAAAGTAAATTAATTCGTATTTTTTGGATTTTGAAAATTCCATGGTACATTGTATAAATAAATAAACCAACTGCGGTCTTAGATTCACAGAGTATGCTTGTTATGTAATGTGTATTAAAAATAGTGAAAATAAAAATCACAGATCTCTAGGCCTTCAAAGTAATGAGGTATTAAAATATTAGTCGTAACGGACTATCGATATAATTTGTATGGGAACTGTGATAATCGTATCACACTAGCTTATAGTTCGAACAACAAACATAGCGAAGTTTTATTTCAATCGCTGGACTAAATACATGATCATAGCTTGGGGTTTTTATTCTTTACCATCCCATTTACAGCGATCGTCATCATATTTTTTATATAGTTGAGGGGACAAACGAACATGCAGTCCACATGATGGTAAGTGATTACCGCTGCCTATGAACAACTGCAATGCCAGGGGAATTGCAAGTGCGCAACCGGCCTTTTAAAAATAATTAAGCTCTTTTACTGAAGGTCCCTTAGTAGTTTAATTGTTTTTTTTAAACGTTACCCCTACACTAAGATTTTCTCTTGTATTGTGGGGGCAGTTTACAAACATAAATTGCACAAGGACGAACATCCAGACCCGGACAACTACTTGTAGGCCCTACAAATACTTGTTCCGTGCGGGATTCGAACCCGCGACCCCCAGCGCAGCCACTCATTGCTAAGCCACTGCGCCACGGAGTCGTCATTAATTGTCTGGTCGCTACGAATAAACATGTGCAAAACTATAAATTATTAGCTTTTCGGTTTTGTAGAATGATTACCTTCTCCCAAATACTAATTTAAACCGCGTGTCCTTGCGAACTATTACTTCCCTTAGTTTTTAAATGTCTAAACCTAAATGTAGCTCATAGTGCTTACCAGGGATTTACCATAGTCTCAACTCTACAATCTAAGTTACTTAATAAATTACCCTCTATTACAATAATAACTAATTAATTCATAATAGCGTTGTTTGTGAAGGTGTTAAATAAAAATCCATTTTTAAAGACTCGTTTTCTGTGTTCTAATAGAACGTTTATCGTATTTCCGATCTTACCGCGAAAGCCTTATACCAGATTAGAACTGGTAAAATGTCAATGTGTTTGCGTGAATACTCGTGGCATAATATTTACTGGCCAGTTTTGAGATTATTCGAAACCAGCATCATCAACAAAAAATATCTTTGTTCTTGTTAATTCTTTTACATATATGAAATTAGAGTATAATATCGTAATTATAATACGCAAATAATTATTTAGTAGTATTATCCGATCCAATAACTAAGTACGAAAATAGGTCAATGTTCTTAATGCGTTAACATTACAGTCACAGACTTTACATAAAGTACCTATTGTTGATATAGGCTCGACTCAATAATGAAATGTCTCTATCGTTAAATACATTGTATTTAATTTAACATTAATTTCAGACAATATTATAGTGTAATGGCTGTGTAGAATATCCACTAAGCCATTTCGTCCCGTGGGTGTCGCAAGAGACGACAGAGTAAAACTAAAGCGAATATGGGCAGCAGCATTTTCTTGATGACTCAAAAACCACTCAAATTTAATAAAGCTGTAGCTGCCTACCTGCTTGTCAAGCATGGCAAATATTTCAAAATCCCTCAGTGACATTCATAGGCCCTAATGGATGGATGGATTGATAATATGAATTTCGTCGTGTATTGCCGGCGTAAGAGAATTCGTAACTCTATATCATTCCGTGAGTGATGTGAGAGGAGATTATAGAAAATGCCAAAAAAAGCACTTATAGCGTTCGATGGTAAGCGTTCTAAGAAACTCTTTTCCGAAAGACGTAAAATATTGTTACGAGCTTGGAGTTCGAGACAATAAAAACTGCTAAGTGAATTATCAAAATTGACACTTTAATTAAATAATACTAATTATTTAATATAAAACCACACTAATAACATAACACAATTGTACTACTGATCACTTTAGTTCGCAGTTGTATCGCTTCGAAGTATTCGCTTGAATCGCCAATTCAATACTGACTCGGGTTGCGGTCTATTTCGGCCTTATATAGGGCCTTTTCTACTGAAACATATAGAATGTTCGAGTACATACCGGTCCCGACTGACTTGGTGTAGAAAGTTCTAGCATGGAAATTTCTAGAAAGATCGTGACTCTCCTAGTTCTGCTACCGATACTAGAAGGCACTAGTGGTAACTAGAGTCGCCATGTACCAGGCATTAATTGTGATGCGCAACAATATACTGACTATAACTGCGTTCTTCAATTTGCTTATCTAACGTGACGACAATGGAAGAGGCCCATGTACAGTAACGAAATTTTACGGGCTGATGAAGATATCGAAATATGTTATTTTTACCGTTACAGCCTATTGAAAGTCAAATGCTGGAAATAGGCATCCGTCATATATGCCTCATATATAAACAACTATATATATATATATATATATATATATATATATATATATATATATATATATATATATATATATATATATATATATATATGTGTGTGTGTGTGTGTGTGTGTGTGTGTGTGTGTGTGTGTGTGCGTGTGTGTGCCATGTTTGGCAAGACGGTTGGCAATACCAGTTTTATTTTTAGTCGTTATTATGAAGACGTTGCCCATCTCCCGATTTGTTTCCCTACATTGCCTCTTAAGACACCTACGGGTTGATATGGGATTGTGGACATTCTTACAGTGCTACTACACATCCGTTACAGATATTAATCAAAACGTAAGTTAAAAACAGAAATACAGCAATATTTGAAATCATTTTACATCGTATTGCTGCGTGCGTAAATATTTTACTACCCAGGATGAAGCTTGAGCTTTATAACACCTATCGATAATTTTAATGAAGTTTCATCACATTCTTTTTGACAACGTTCAAGAAAATACCGAAGTGTTTACATGACGAAACCAAAAAGAGTCATTGCTGTGTAAGCAAAACGGAAAAGTGCACTAAAAGAAGTTCAGACGGTCTTTGGTTCAAAGACTGCACTTGACCAAAAATAGTAAGTGTTTGGTTGGTTGTTGAAATCCATACTTCTCTTTAAAAATTACTTACTAATGCGAAATTTTTATGTTAATGCTTTTTAAGCTTTGTTAAAAATAATGTTATAAATTTGAAGTTAATAATATTTAAAACATGTTGTATTTATTACAAAGCATTTGTAGCAACAATTATATCATAACAGACGCTACTGGACACAGACCCATACTCATTTCCTAAACGTGCTTTTTTCAATGCCTAGTACATAAAGTAATTAACAATTGAAATAATTTATTTATTTGATGAAGTTATATAATTTATCAATCTATACATAGTGACGGTTTAATGAGTTTTGATAAATAAAATTTAAAACTATAATTATATCAACTCTCAATGAACAATATTTCTTGAATTGGAAATGTAGTTTTCTACAGAAATAAATGTATGCCTGTAGCGTCTGCCCTAATTAAGTACTATTTCTACGGCTAGTTCGCGTTTCCTCTACACCACGTGCTCGGTTCAGGCCCGGGCGGTTGCGTTAAAATAAATATTAGTAGCGTATTTTGGAACGCAGCTTTTCAGTTAAGCCTAAACCTGTAAGAGGGAAGGAGACGAAATAATGTAGAGTTGGAGGTAAGAGTGAGACGTGACGCTTTTATCGGATCGATAGCCGCAGCCGCAGAGTGCCGCTGGTGTGACGTCACGGACCCGTCTCGTCATCTTGACTCTGAAGAAATTGACACTACATTTTGTATAGGCGACTGAACACCATTATCGGATGTTCGACAGGTACTGTTTTGTTGATCGCTTGTCCTCTAGATTTATGTGTTTACAGTAAATGGAGCATGAATTAAAATATATTTTTATCTAAACGAAGCAAGGCCAAAGTTGGAAGAGCTTTTATTACTTGAACCATTGTAATAATTGAAGAGTTAAGCGCCTAAAGAAAGCCACTCACAATGAATTTTACATACAAAACTCTATTTTGTATATGGTTATTTAAATTTTTGTAACGAAATTGATTTCAGTTATAACTTAGAATCATATTTATTTACTGTTTCAATGCTTTTATATGTTGTAGCAAAAACATTTTACAGGAATATTATATAATACAAGATTAAGTTTACATTTCCGTAGCACTTTGAATTGCTACGGTGTAGCACTTATAAGCGAGCTTCATGGTTTTGGTTAAAGGATATTATAGTCAACAGATGTAATAAGCTTTAGATTAAAAATTATGTAAAAAATAAAAGTAAGATATCTAGGATTTTTAAAGATAAGAAATAAATAAATTAAACATTCTAAGCAATCTGTATTTCGATGTCAGAAATACAATTTAAATCATTTTGTATTTATATTACGAGACAAAAGTGAAATTTTATTAGAATGCGTACTTTTCTTAGCATTTAACGCAATTATTAATAACATATCAAAAATACGAATTCAACTGCGAATCTGGATTAATTTTCATTTCAATAATAAAATGAAATAAGGCAATACACAAAATCTTTTACCGCTACTTTATGAAATATACGTTTTATTTTTTATGGCGAGAGTCTTAGAGTGAGTTTTCCAGTTTACGTAGTTTGCAACAAATTTTCCTGTTGTAGTATGACCTCATTTAAAAAACTTGCATGTCTATAGTTTAGTAGTATAACTTTGCCTGTGAGTAAGCGTACTTTGAAAGGCAAAAATGGGTGAAAAAGTTAATTGTCAAATTCATATGAAAAATTAAAAGTTAGTTAAAGTTAAAGTTACGGCCTATATACGACCCACTGCTGGGCACAGGCCTCTCCTCCGCGCTGGCCCATTGCGTGTTAGCGAACTTCACAGGTCTTCGAAATATTTTTTTTCTTATTCCTCAGACATGCAGGTTTCCTCACGATGTTTTCCTTCACCGCTGAGCACGTGGTAAATCAGTACTTAAAATTGCAATTAACAATTTCAATGGTGCTGGCAATGATCGAACCCGGGTTACACACGTACTGTGATATTTACAGCGAGCGTTAACCATCTGAGCTACCACGGGTCATGAAAAATTAAACAAATACATAATTGTAAAACAAGGGGTAGTGATAGCTATACCGCAGAGAGGTTAATCGCTTTAAGTACTTAAATGTATGTTGTGTGAAGTGATAACTTGAGGTTTGTGCCATTTGTTGCGAGAGACCTACGTTTAGCAGTAGATTAGTGATGGTCTGTTATGACGATGATAATGATGATATCAGGATGATTCCAAAAAGGAAAAAAAAAAAAAAAAAAAAAAATTTAAAAAAAAAATTAAAAAAAAAAAAAAAAAAAAAAAAGGTAGTAATAACGTCTAGCTGAGGTATACATAAATACATAATCTATGTTTTAATACACGGAGGGAAAATTTTGTACTCCTATTTAAGCATATTGCTCGCCCAGACGAGTATGAGATTTGACATAGTAAAAGGTTGTATGATGAAGGAATACAGTAAGCTGAAATTTATATAATATGTGTTACAAATACATTAAATAAAGTAAAATAAAACGTACATAGTTATCGTTAATACTGGCAATGTCAAACAAATAATTGTCGCTTGGCCAATTATGTCGTTTGCTGACGTTCATACTGCTAATATCATAAAGTTACATGCATTCGTACGTTACTCTAAGGCCAATGTGGAACACTTAATAGTCTGTTGTTAAATAGTCACAAAAAGTAGCGATAGCCAGGAAAAGAATATTAAAATGTTGCCAGCAAATAATTTCTGACAGACAGAATGGGCGAATTTCATGTGATTTCAAATGTTGCTTTTTTAATAGTGTGTGTCAAGGCAAAATGCATAGCGTTACATTGGCTTTCGGCAAAGCGAAGTGGAGTAGCCATAGCATTTTTCCCCGAAACAGATCTGTGTGTCAATTTTTTGCAGAAGAAATCTGCGCACACAAAAACAATAATCTGTCGCGATGAAACTCACATATTCATATAACAATTAAATAACAAACAATTTCACACAATACACTGATTTAATAGGATACATTATAACAGTATCGTTCGGTTGCAGCGAAAATTTGGATACAGACTCGGATCAGTCGCTTGAACGATCTGCGCATTATATAAGGGCAAGTGGCTTGTGTTTGTAAACAAATCCAAAACAACAAGATTGTTAATATTGTAATTTTTAAGTTAAAAAAGAAAATTGATAAACTACTTATATATGAAAGGTATTGCAATCTTTTTGTAAATTTGACGTGACAAAACCCTTTTAGTAGCAAAAACCTTAACTAAACCTTGACTTAAACGTAGTAAGACAAAACTGAACCATGGAATATAATGTGGCTAGACTAAATTAACTCAAATTAATCAGAATAATAGAGTGTGTTTATATATACTATCAAAATAATGAACGTAGCTAACTCAGTTCAACTATTTCAGCATAAAATTTAAGATACCAACCTGAATGCTATTTTTAAGAACTAGGTTGTCCTGCAACTAGTATACTGTATAATAGTACTGCTGTTGAGTGGCAGAAATATGTAAGGGGTGCTACATATCTAGATTGCAGACTCCTAGACAGAAAAAAAGTTCTACGACCTTAATTTTGTATCATATTTTATATGTCTGTAGTTCGTAGAATCATTGTAATCTTCTTCCTGTATTCTTCTCACTCAAAATCTCAGGTAGCTCTGAAATGACGCTAGAAAGTTGGCCTTCTGCCAATGTTGGGAAGTGGTTCTTTCCGGCGGACAGATCCCTGGCATAGACTTTGGAGCCTTGCGATTGCGCGGAATCACTTCTTCAATACGATCTGTTTTGAATCAATACAGATCAATAAGCAGCTCGATATTAAATACATGAATATGTGTAAGTCTTGATTCAGGTATTTTGAGATCTGTCTGTTTAGTTGCTTGCATACTGTTATATCTGATGAAGACTACGGTTTTATTCCACGTCTAATAGCCCTGAGATTGAGAGTTTGTTCGGAGAATTTTTAAGTTCTTCAGCGAGGGGTCTTATAAAACTCAGCCCCGACCGATGGTCAGTTTTTATAGGCTTATTATTTATATCGGCCATATTATTGAAATGTTCGAGGCTCTAGAAACGATCCTGTAGTTCGATATGAAAGTTTTTGTGGCTTTGGATTAGAGCAAGAGGGCCGAACGTTGATTTTATTAGACTTGACCTCCCGAACTTATCGTTAAAGTTCAGAGAAGATAAATATTGAGTGATGAAAAATGTTAAAAATCTAATTGTTATTTACATATTATGCATTTTTATATTCATTTGAATACATACATTTGTATAAAGTTTTCTTATATTTACGCGAACAAACTTCGGCAATTAAAAATCATTTAAAATTAAACGCGATAAAATCCGTAAAAGTAGTCTCAATCAACATACATTTATACTTAATATATGTAGTAAATATGTTAGTTGGTAATTGCCTTTAATTTATGTTGTTGTACTTTAAAAGAATTTCTATATGTTGCATTCTTAATTTAATTAAACTGTACTGTAAAAGAGAACCTGAAAATTTTAATACTGTGATGAGGAATTCTAATCCTGAGGTGGTGTGATTGTTATGGTCATGGATCAAATAAAGAAAATTAAATTTGTGTGGAAAATATGGAGAAGAACTGGATAGTTAAAATCTTAACAAATTACTAGTGACCGTGTAGTGGCAGTTTAAGAACATCAACTATACCATAACGTCTTGCATTCTGAGCAAAAATTAAATTTAGGAAGTGACAAGGCGAAACAAACATAAAGATCAAATAATCACAAGCATCTCCTTAATAATATGAAAATTAAAAAAAACATGCGGATGCAAACTCGCCTGCCAAGCGTGGCAACTATTGCAAATATCACCCCTATGAGGGGTACTACTATATCTATTGTTCAGTAGTGGAAGTGTGATAGACTGTAATGGTAGTCGTAATGGTAAAGTACAAATAAAATTATGCAGTTTTGCACCTTTAATGAATCAAGAAACTTTTTGATTTGTTTTGAACGATATAAGAGGACGATGTGTAGCCATACTTACGAAAACCGAAAAGTATACCTTATAGCATAATTGAAAAGTTGCTATGTCTTGCTGTAGAACAATTACCCTTTATGTATCTATTACGTTCGTTAAAGAATAACATTATATAATCAAAGTCTCATTATAAAATACAAGAAAGAGATTACCATAATCAATTTAAGCCAGCAATTGTGCAATTCCAAATATAATTATACATACATTAACACTCACGCCTGTCACCCAGAGGGGTAGGCAGAGACTACAGACTTCCATTTGGCACGATCCTGACACACCTCTCTTGCCTCCTTCACATCCATATACCTACGCATACATGCTCGTCGGTTAAGGGTACTCCTAATTTGGCCCGTTTTCAATAAATCGCCAATTTGGTCGATAAATTTTCGCCTAGGACGTCCCTTTCCGACTCTGCCATTCACTTCTGCACCATAAATTTTCTTTGTCACTCTTTCCTCATTCATTCTTTCCACATTACCAAACCACCGAAGCATTCCATTCTTAATCCTGGTCACAACATCATCTTACAAACCACACTCTTCTCTTATTACACAATTTCTTACCCTGTCATTCAGATTCAGCCCTAACATACTCCTTAACGACAAATATAATTATATCATATCCATAGCTATAAATATATTAATATTATATATTAATAATAGATTTTGTTGATTAGTTAACCGAAGCCTAAGATTCATAGTAAAAATGGACCAGTTGTATATTTGGCTGACAGTTGCATTCTGAACCATAATTCTAAGCCAACATTACAGTTAACGCACATACGTTTCTTTATTTTTCTTATGAGTAATTGTAAGTTGTTATGATTGGTAAGGAACGAAACTATAATATTTAAATTGTTTATTTAGGAGTTATAAGAATGCAAAAAATAATTATTTTTGATTTTTCTTTCTTTAACCTTGTTTACGTATGTGATTTAAGTTAATCCACGCACACGCAATCGCACGATAGAAGGCGAATGCGTTTTTAAACATTGAATTGTTTTATCCGTGACATGAGAAATAGAGCTTAGTGTTGAGTGGATATATAATTTACTAGTATATTGCTCTACTACGTAATTTTGTTAAAACTGATTACGATTTTTATTACTTTAACGCAAATTAGATTTATTATTTAAAGAAGTAGACATTATAATATAATTTCGTTTGTGTCAAAAGAAATTGAAGACAAAGTATCATACTCAACATCAAAAAATACATTGTTGTGTTTTAGAATCTACTGATATAAAATAACGCTTTTTTGGATGTGACTTGCATTTAACCAGAGAATTTCTCGATTATCATCGAAATATTTTGAAATAAATTAAATTTTTATAACTTGTATTTTTTGTAGAAGAGGGGGCAAACGAGCGTGCAGCTGATGGTAAGTGATTACCCATGAACAAGCATAAAAACAAGGGGGTGTGTTGCCGGCCTCTTAGAAAAGAGTAAGCTCTTTTCTTGAAGATCCCTAAGTCGTATTGGTCCGGAAAAGTTGCCGGTGGTAAACAATTCCAACGGGAAGATGTACGAATAACTCCTGGTAAAACGCAGAGTGGTGGACCGTCAAGCATCCAGATAGTTAGGATGGTATCGTGGATTTCGACGCGATGTGCGTTCCGTAAATTTGGCGGCTGGAACTAATCCGACCAATTCCTGACAACACTCCCCGTGGTATATACGACAGAAAACGCTAAGGGATGCAACATCCCTACGCAGCGCCAGTGAATCGAGCTGATTAGAAAGAACTCGGTCGTCGACGATTCGGATTGCTCTGCGCTAGATGCGAACAAGTGAAAGGAGGTGGCACTGGGATGCCCTGGCCCAGAGATGAGAACAGTATTCCATGTGAGGCCGAACTTGCGCTTTGTAAAGTTGCAAGCGATGTGCCGGTATGAAATACTGTCTCACTCTGTTGAGCACGCCAAACTTTTTAGAGGCCAATTTGGCCTTCCCCTCAAAGTGAACACGAAACTGCACACTATTTGATATATCGACGCCGAGGATTCCGATGCTGGTTGAGGTAGCAAGGGGAGTGCCTTCAAACTGAGTAGATACGACAAAGGGGTTCTTTTTAGCGGTTAACGCGCAAACTTGTTTCTTCTGGGGATTGAAATGGACTAGGTTTAGTCGCCCCCAATCCGAGATTTTATTAAGCAAAGACTCGAGTTCATTAACAAGTTTGTCCCGATACTCGGCGACAATTTCCCAAGAAATATTGGCATTGACGGTGTATAAGGCATCACCAGTGCTGTCGTCTGCATAGCAATGAATGTTATCAGTTTGCGACACATCATTGATATGCAGAAGAAACAGCGTTGGTTATAGTACGCAGCCTTGTGGAACACTAGCGTTAATAGTCTTGTAATCAGAGCATGCACCGTCTACTACGAACTTGATGGTCCGATTAGCAAGAAAACTAGTGATCCAATCGCACAATTTCTCGGGAAGCTCATAGGAACCACCCACACCCGATCGAAGGCCTTCGCTATGTCTAAAACTAACTGTCAATGCCTCCCACTTGGACTCTACTGCCTTCGCCCATCTATGAGTAAGGTAGACCAAAAGATCACCAGCTGATCGACCACGACGGAATCCGTATTGGCGGTCACTGATCAACTGGTGATCCTCAAGGTACCTCATGAGCTGGCAGTTTACAATAGACTCCATTATTTTTAGAATAAGGAGGTGATGGCGATAGGCCTGTATTTGGACGGGTCAGAGCGGTCGCCTTTTTAAGGATCGGGTTGACTAAAGTTGTCTTCCGAGAATTCGGGACTACGCCTTGGGATTAGGAGTACTGAAAAAGATGCGTTAAAACCGATGCAAACTCTGGAGGCACAATGGAGGGGGGGGGGGACTCGACTTGCTGAGCTTGTCAAGGGGGAGAAGTGCTTTGCGAACTGAGCGCTGCGTAAACCACACATCCGGCATGGAGCACTCACACCGCGGGATGTTCGGCGGTGTGTTCCCCCCGTCATTGAAAGTCGAGAAAGATGCAAAGAGAAAGTCTAACTAATCGGCTTTCTCCATTGCGGCATGGGCCACTGTCAGTTTCCCATAGAAAGGTGAACTAGCTTCTCGCCAATTCTGCTGATGTGCTCAGACCTTGCCTTGGCAATGAATTTTTTGAAGGACCTGGAGGTGGAATTATACTTCTTCTTAAGGGCGTTGGTGTTTACATCCCGAGACGTTGATGCGTCAGCCCAGGCCCGGTAGAACTCCTGCTTATAGCGTGATGCTATTTTACAGGAGCGAAAAACTATGGCTGGGATCCAACTCCAATGGGCATCACAGAGGACGGAATAAAAAGTTCTATACCCTGAAGTACCACATCAGCGACAGAATAAGCAACAACGCTAAAACTAACACATCCAATAATTCAGAACTCTTTAAAAAATAAATCTCTAATTGTTTGGCCTTGGTTAGTACCATAATTTCTAGTTTGATAGAATGTGGGTTCCTTTTGCTCTTTCCCCAAAACATCTGCCATCATCCCCTACCATCTTCTATCACCAAACAGCAGCGCACCTAGTGCTATGATCCAATCTGAATTGTAAGAGAGTCAGTACAGTTGCAGGTTGTTAGGCATACCTCTTAAGTTATTAGGAATAACAAGGATACTACTACTTTCCACTTTCTCTTTTTACTTTTCCAGGTTACCTTAAATCACATCTTCTTAAGCACTTCCAATTACCTCATTTTGAAAACTGTCTTATCTATAGAGATAAATTCTGAGCATAGCCCTTATCCGTAGCTTCTGGGCGAAGTTGAGCTTCAGAAAGAATAGGTGGTTGTGTTCACCTTGTAGGTGACGTAGGACTACGTTGTGTGGTATTTTTCAGTCCCCAAATAATATTAATGACTAATATTATCAGAGGAATTTTGAATGATTATTGTGATAATATTTAAAAAAATATCTATGCAACATTTTTACGAGCGTTTGGTTGACAAATAATTTTATGACGTTAGATTAAGTCATAGTTATCATTCGTTTAGTTAGTTAGTCGGTAATTACTTGGAAGCAATTAAGATGTCATTGCACGCCGCGCCTTCCATCCTCGCCTCATTGCTCCTTTTAGTAAATTGAATCATAACAATTCGCTTGCTGGCCCTTTGTGCCAAAAATTTTTGAATACGGTTTCTGTTTTTTTTTTAAATACTACGTTCCCAAAAATATTTATCAAGAATGAATAACGTTTTGTCTAATCAGAGTAATAAGTTCACTTAACCTAATTACAATTTTTTCATCCTTACTTCTATTTAAACGCTCAGAAAGATCTTCATTCTTTTTTTCTATAACATGAACAAATAATAATGATAATTTTTCATAAATATTGTTGGGCGTAGGCTTTTCCATTTCCCGATTTTCCTTGAAATTTTTCCGTAATCCGTTAGGTACTGTTTTGATTGATAGGGAGGTTAGATAAACATATCGTATTTTAGGCACGATTTTGACGCTTAAGATTATTGATACTTTTTTAAGAGTACTTTACAAAAAGTGGTAGTTTACAGTATTTCATTATCAAATCAAATAGGTTCATTATCAAATAGGTTTATAAAATACTTATTATTGAGATAAAGAAAAATTACATTCCAATTCTCAATTTTTTATGCAACAACCATATTTTTTTTTTCGCTAATATAAAAGATAATAAGCAAAAACATTTGAATGAAGTAAATTTTTTCCACAGAATGCTGCACGCTTAATTCGTGCTGGAATAATATGCGTGCAGAACAGAAGACAGCTCCAAAAACCTTTTAACGTAGGAAATCCTCCCCTAAGGCAACAAAATATTATAGTCAACCAGCGGAAAGAAAATTTTTCTTAAACGGAAAAGACATTGACATTATACTTCAAAATAATAACAAGTAATAACTTGTTACGTGCATGTAGTGTTGATCACAAAATATTTGATTTTAACATTAATTTTTAAGATGTGTAAGCTTAAGTTTTTCTAAAATGATATTTCGATTCAACATCACCTTGAACTCTTTTTTGAAATAGTACTATTTTTGAAACTTTATCTTTAAATATCGGATAACTTTCTAGTCTTCGAAACGAAAATTTATAAATGTTATTTATAACACTGGAATGGCAAACAAACTTATATATAGACTACCTGATGGTAGGTTGCTACTGTAGCTCACCTGCAACTTACTTCAAGAAAATAAAACTACAGATTCGTTGTCACCTCTGAAGACTAAATTGTAATACCTCATAGCCTGTAATGGTACTAGTTCTCTAAATTCTTTAGACCAGGACACAGAAGTGCCTCTACCGTTGTTTGGTGGCACACATAGATGAGAAAATGTGTTCAGAACTAGTAAGATGAATGAAAAGTCCTTAGAACTATAAAACAAGTATATTTCTATATATAATAATTACTGCAGGTAGAATCAGTTTGCGTGCCCGTTAAGATATTAAATTATTTGTATGAAGTTATCCGCCGTAACGGACGTAGAGTACTTGTACGTATTTCACCGGAAATACAGTCTATACAATTATTATAAACCAGTTACATTATAAAATTACAGATTATATACATTATTTATTATATAAATATACAGTTAACGTTATGTATTCCTAAAGTAACTGTCGGCGGCGATGACAAAATGATATCTGTCCAGATGAATCTTAAGCCAAAACAGAACTCCTATTAATAAATACAATAGCTGATTTATGGCTGACTGATGTAAGTGACCAAAATTATTTTAAATTTTCGTTTATCATACGAGGCACATACGCTTTATAGTATGTTATGATTGTAACATGTATATGTTGGCTTTCACAGAATACCAGCGTAAAATATCAACATAACACCAGCCTTATGTTGATATTTTTATTTTGTATGATAAGTGATGAGAACCGAAAATCCTTTTACTCGTAACGAGACATTCTATCACAGTCCTCAAGAGAGATGATATGCATCTGCATTTTGAATTTTAATCAAGAATAAATCTACGTATTTGCCATTTAGTGTTGGTATAAGATAACATGGTAGAGCCACACTGCAACTATATTATGCTTGCCCATGGGTCGGCTCAACCGAGGAAGGACCTCGTTCTCACTGAATATCAGCGTAAAAGAGCAGCCTAATGCTCCTGTGTTTCGTATGATCAGTATTGAGAACCGAATACCCTTTTCACTGGAAATCTTAAGCCATAAATCTAATCATATTATATCGTAGTCCTCAGGGGTGACAACCCATATGCATTTTGATTCTTAATCGAAAATTAATGTAAATGTGTATGGGTCACAGTATCCACTTACCATCAGGTGAACTGTATGCTCGTTTATCACCCCCATTATATATAAATAATCTACTATGCAATATGATCTCGTCATCGTCGTGACAGGGGGAAGTAAAAAGAAAACTTCCCCCGCCCAACTACAAGACAATCTATGATAACCTATGTTCAACAGTGAACCTATGTTGGGCTGCAATGAAAAAAATATTAATAAAAATCTACTCGTGGGTGAAAATCGACAACAGCATCTAGTTACTTATAACAGTGTGATCGTTTGACTCCCTGACTTATATAAAAGAAAGCCTGTATTCCTATATTTATCAAACAAACAACATTCGCTTCAACCAAAATTCGAAATTAGCATAGGGTATATCAATCAACCAATTCATAAGCAAAGTTTTTGTCCATAAAAAGCAGATTTTCGAAGATTATCAATAACGCAATG
Source organism: Parnassius apollo (assembly GCA_907164705.1). Taxonomy (NCBI): domain Eukaryota; kingdom Metazoa; phylum Arthropoda; class Insecta; order Lepidoptera; family Papilionidae; genus Parnassius; species Parnassius apollo. The sequence goes on from CAJQZP010001367.1 coordinate 1,836,623, forward strand.
GTATTTATTTTGGACTTGCGATCCACCCCGGCTTCGCACGGGTGATTTTTGGATCTCAACAACAGCGCCACTTACCGGTTACAATTGAGTTTTTAAACCATCCACAGAGCCACTCAAATACACACAAAAAAATCATCCACTTCGTTCGAGTCTAACGGACATCAATTGATTTTTATATATAAGATAAAATACGCATGTTATTAAAATTGTTGATAACTTGCTTTCTATATGGATCATTATATTAAAGTTGGTAAAAATTACTCTATTTTATCCGCATTGACAAGCAGATGTAAGCAAAGTAATTTTTACCAACTTTTAATAAAATGGACTTCCGGAAAGTAACGCTTGATTCTAATAATTATATTAATTAGGAATATTGAATGGCATTCAATTTCAACCTTTAACCCATATGTGCCCATTGGGTCGTTTTTGTCCTTCAAAACAGGTTTCAGAAAACTGGCGCGTTTGTCTATAAAAATGTTTATTTGCTACGTCTAGCGCCATGTATTTAAGGGCAAGGGTATTATCAACTCAAAAAGATAGATAAATTAGTTTGACGATTAGGATTATGACAGCGGGTGACAGTTCAAGATATGATTTGATTTTTTGGTGGAAAAAAAATCTGTTTCTGTTAAAAAAAAATTAAGTAAAATTGTTTTCTTTGTCAATTTACCAGTTATGTTGTTTTTGTTATAAAGTTTGTTTGTTTACTTTTCTAATAATAGTAAAATTATTTAAAAATTAATTTTTCTTTCTGCAGAAATAGCCATGACAACATTCTTGGGTCGATTTCTGCCTTTGGGAGAATGTATGTATCTATTTGATAATTTTTATTTTAGGTATAGAAAGCCGCTTACAACGAACGAGATTTTAGATGTGTTAGAAAGTTTGAATTATGACGATGATATACAAGGTGCCGATGTGTTTATCGAACCTACCAGCGATGGCAGGGTGTCAGACGGCGATTCTTGTGAGGAAGAAGATATTTACTTCCATGATTTATCTCGTTGACAGTTACTTGCGCTTGCAAGTGTTACTTTGAGGCGTCCCTTGGATAAGGAAAGCGTTCATAGCGAGGATGAGGGACCCGTTATTACAGAAACAGCGCCACTGGAACAAGACAGTTGTGGAACGCGGAAAAGGACGGGGAAGGGAATGCGGAAGGGCTCGCGGAAGATCACGTGGTAGAGGGCTTAGAATAGGACGAGGAAGAGAAGGTGGAGCATCGCTTGATCGTGGTGAAGCTGTGGCAAACGAAGATGTGGAATTCGATGATTCATCACCGTCATCACTGGAACAAAAGAATCGCAGAAGGACACGCGGAAGAGGGTGAGGAACAGGTACTTAACACCAAGTGGGTGGGCGCACATGGGTAAAGAGAGATTTTCCCGTAAATAATCGTGAGTGGATCAGACCCCTTCCCTATTCTGACCCTATTAATTTTTGAGCTGTTTTTGATCGAGAAGTTAGTGTCAATTTAGTCAAATATTTACATATGCTCTTCAATCGGGAAACGGAAATTTCTCACTATCTGACAAAGAAATTTACTGCTTTATTGGCATCCTTATATTATCTGGTTATGCTTCGTTGCCACACCGACGTATGCACTGGGAGAGCAATTAAGATAATTGCAATATCCTCGTCACAAAAAGTATGCGCCAGAATCGATTCGAAGACATAAGTCACTTTTTTCATGTAGGCAATAACTCGAATTTACCGAAAATGTGGTGTTAAATTGCATGTAAAATGTTTTTCCCAGTTTCATTCTTAATTTGTTTTGATAAATAGAGAAATAATTTGGAATAACGGATTTTCATTTAGCATTAATTTTATGAAACCCAACTGACCTAGGGGTCGATTTCGATCCATTAAAAAAACACTATTATCTTACTCTTGCCTCAAATAGTTTTCTGGATTCTTTATAAGAACATTTTAGGCATTGGCATTTCTGAAAATTAAACTTATCTGAGATCAAAAATAGTTCTGGGCATATATGGGTTAACTGTTTGCTTGCTGATAAACCATATTTTCAGACAATGCTAGAGTATACTAATAAATTATGAGTAATTATCTAAAAATTAAGACAATTTATTAGTTTGTAGAATGCCTTTTCTGTTAGAGTCCATCTAAGCACGGTGATTTCTTTTATCTATATCGGCAACCAAAGAGCACTGCGTGCACCAGTGATAACGATATAGAGTGCCAAAATAATTACAGACTGAGAGGAATTCCATCTTAGTCCTCGGTGGTCAAAACCATAGAATACTATATTATACAATAGAATGACTGTCAACCTTATTTTGTTCGAGGATCGGCATCGCCGGGATCACGTATACAAGCAATTACGTCGTATTATCGGTTATGACTACTACAAACACATTTTAGACTTTTGATTAATGTTTTAGACACCTAAATGTTTCTTTATTTTTGTTTCTAATATTCACAAAATATAAATAGTTTCGACTTACTAGTTGTAGAATATGTCTCCTTTAATTAAATTCCTTGTGTTGATATTTATAGGTGTGAATTGATATGTAAGTGACATGTTAGTGGCTACACGGGATCCTTTCACTCCCTCGTTCTATTATGTATGTATTATAGTATTCTATGGTCAAAACGTATCAAAACATCAAAATGCAGATGCGTTATCACCCCTGAGAATATCTAGTTCTGTACACTTAACATAAGAAACACAGCAACATCTGTGAGAATGTGGTCCTACTCATTCGTGGGCTCGTTCGTGATACAACCATTATATAGCTGCAGCGTGATTCTACCACATATAAACATATTATGTATACAATACTATACAATACAATTAAAAAAATACGTTTATTAAAATAGCCCACTATCCTATACACTAAAACATCACACGTACCCACAGCGTTTCAGTATAGGACAGTCAACCTTCTAAGCTAAAGCTGGTTGTAGGTGTCTATGGGCCGCAAGAACAATATCGTCAAATGAACAGCAAATTTACTTGTCACACTAATTCAATAAAAATAAAAAATTCAGTAAATAGTCAACCAATTTATCAAGCGTAATTCCCATCTCAGTTACCAGTGTATAAATGATGTAATGATGACACGTGCTTTATGCTACGTCTGGCGGCAACGATTCGGATTGGAAAAAAATTCGGATTTGGAGTGGAAGGATACTTTCATGAAACAAGTATTTATAAGTATTTTTTGTTATACTTCCACAAAAATGAGCAAAATGAACTAATTCAGAAGCGACAGCTAACGAGGAGACGTAAAATAAGTATATCAAATATGATAATTGAGTTCAATAAAATAGTTATTCAATGTATTTGCGGACAGATTTAACGTTAAGTTAAATATTTGCTAGGAGTTAAAAAGTTTTAGTTTTAAAAAATTTGTCTAACTGTCTGTCAGGTCTTACCTGATTTTATATCGGTCAGGAGTGATATAGGTTATATCTTATTCGAAAAACTTAGAGATTAAAAAAACGGTAAATCGATAAAATAAATGGTTTCTGATTATTTTCAATCTAAATAATTTCACATTTATAGATCCTATCCAGGCAAAGTTGGTACGGATAGCTAGTAGATATAAGTTGTAAACAACTCAACTATTTATAAAATATTTGGAAAAATCGATGCCACCCTTTTACTCAAATAGCTATTTAGGCTATTACATCATCAGTCGCTTTATTTGCCTCTTTTAAAATGCAAAAGAGTTGAGTTCATTGATCTACGGTATATCAGTTTGTATACAGAGGCTAAACAACAGAAAAGCACAAAGTAGGTCGCATGTGTAAGTTGAAGCCAGAATTTCTATCAAAGAGACCTACTTCTCAAATTAGTTCTTAATCGAATAGACGGCTATTGTATACGCAAAATACAGTGACGCTAAATGTTACACACATTATAATATCCTAGAGTTTTGTTGTAAAGTAGGCGTTAACACCACTTTTTTACTTATTTTCACAGTCAAACGGCAGCACGTCGATTGCTAAATTATAATCTAAAGAGAGACAGTATAATCATAGTCAGTGAGATATTTCATTGTTATCTACAGGGGTAGCAACCCATTTGTGACTTCTTTTCATAGAGTCGGTGTGTTGCCCACGGACTACATTAGCCGCTTACACCATTTGTCGAATTACATAATACACATTGGTCTATGTTATCTTCTAGGTGGTATCTTAATTTACGAAATTGGCGTTTTGTTAAACTGTCCATTTTTAAACTATAATAGTTATGATTTGATTTAGAATTCTAAGTTAAAAAAGTTTCTAAATTAATTTTATATTAAAAGGTAGTGGACCGGTCATATAGCTTAAAGAACCGACAACCAGGTCCGTCCACGTGAAGGGCTGCAATGATGACAATGATGATGATTATATTAAAAGCATGCTGTTCTTTTTTGAAATCATTCATTTGTTTCTTTGAGTTCCTTCTTATGGGTTATATTTATATTTACGGGGTAAGAAAATTTGTATTATTTTGAATTTTAGTTCTGACGTGAAAACAATGCGTCTCAAACGACACCCAATATCAGTGACGTCTACGGGCTTAGCACTACTAACGAACGAACTGTGCGTTATCGGTTCAATCGCTTTCATTCGGAAAATTTTAACCTCGCAAATGAACCTTGTGGGAGAAGAAGGTTGAATAGTAGTAACGTATTCGTGTTCGTATAATAGTCAAGTAACTACTTCTGAGCTAGCATCGACTTTTGAAGTAAGTGACAAAATAAATATGTATGATCCATTGCGGAAAATTGGTAAAATAAAAAAGCTTGACAAATTAGTATTACATGAAGTTAGGGACGCACAGTGATAAGTCTGCATTTAAGCGTGCGCTATATTGCTAAATTGGCATATAAAGGAGGAAATTTTAAATCGATTGTTTGTTGACGTTAATGGATTGCTTACATTCATGCCATCTAGTGCCATAGTTAATGCTGACCCTTATTATCAAGAGTTACAAATGTTGATAGAGAAGTTGGTACTTGAACAAACCTGATTGGTAAACTGCTATTCGCCATCGATTCTTCATTATAAAACATATTGTATAACAGACGTAGAAATAATTAACAGACTTGAAGCTAGAGAATATTTTCAGACCTTGCGTCAACAGACAGACGAAGTTTTAAGTGCTATTTTATGGGTAAAAATGTTAATTCCGAAGAAACGGCAAAACAAACGCCTTTGATAAGTTCATCAGTTCTCATGCAACAGAGTTCTATAGCAATGGAAATTGAAAAAAAAAATGACAAGAATGTGTTAAGAGCTTAGGCAAATAATTGACTTATTAAAGTTTTCAATTTCAAATTCCCCATAAAAACAGCATTTAACATCGATGGAGGTCAGAATAGAATTTTCATGAACTTTTATTTATTTACTTTTTGACAAGTAGAAAGACTTTTAAGCAGATCTGCATAAATATCACCAATGCAATGCAAAGTTAAACAAACGTAATATTCGATACTATATATTCAAAATAATGTTAAAATATAAATTAATACACATAAAATACATACGTAACTATCCATTAAATGGTGTCAAGTAGTATACACAATAAAACGTGAAGTAGAAGTAACACAAATTTATCGAAATGTTCCAGTCAATGTGTTAAAATTGCTTGTATTTTGGTCAGATTTCAAATCTGACCAAAAATACAAGCACTTCTTTTCAATATACTTAACAATGTGCAAAGAATAAGTAAGTCACTACTGTGCTTTCTACTTAGCCTACTCTTTAGTATCTTATTCATTATCCTCTTCGCAGTCGGTGCGCTCTACTTTTGGTTCCGTGTTCAGTAATCGCCGTGCCCTATTTTCTAACTTTCACATTACTCGATTATTTTCGTCGAAGTTACCTTATGATACTAATTGTTCACATTAAACTTGGCATAAAATTGTTGCATTCCATAAATTTATACATTTGCATAAGTTAGTATTCTATAGTATTTTTGTTTACTTTCTGTATACCTACCTGCCCTGCAATACCAGCTACATGAAGTTCCAAGACGTTGGAGTGTTGTTTATATTATTGTAGTAATTTTTATTTTATAAGATATTTGAATTTGTTTTCTTTAGTAAAAAAGATATGGAGGTGCACACGTTAAATTTTATTAGATTCACTTTACTGTTATAAATACAACTTAATTCACAGAGTGATTTTTTATTATTTAAATATATGAGTAACTAGGTATAAATAGGTTTTTTGAATAATACTATAAATTACATTCACTATTATCATCATTAAGAGCCTTTAACAAGCTCGCTGCTTGAATTAAAAATAAAAAATAACTTTGAAAGGTGCGCTTTTATGCTAGAACAATAAAAAGTTACAAATAAAATTCATTCGGGACACCTCTTTGGGGAACAAGAACTGTGTCAGTTGTGATGCAGCTGAATAATTTTCGATTCATATAAAGCAGAGCAAAGGTTTCAAATAATTATGTATAAATAAGTATAGTATATACAGATCAAGTTTAAATAGGTCACGGAGTGTAAAGTATCACGATTTACGGTTTTTCGGCACCATGTAGGCGTTAATGGACAAAATGTCAACACAACCAATTTTACACAATACAGTGATAAATTTCCTCTCAAAACTGTTACATACATAAACACTCACGCCTGTCACCCAGAGGGGTAGGCAGAGACTACGGACTTCCATTTGCCACGATCTTGACATACCTCTTTCGCCTCCTTTACATCCATATATCTACGCATTCATGCTCGTCGGTTAAGGGTACTTCTAACGTGGCCCATTTTCAAAATATCGCCAATTTGGTCGACAAACTTTCTTCTTCTCTGCCGTTCACATCTGCTATATAAATTTGCTTTGTCACTCTTTCCTCATTCATTCTTTCTACATGACCAAACCACCGAAGCATTCCTTTCTTAATCCTGGTCACAACATCATCTTGCATACCACACTTATCTCTTATCACGCAATTTCTCACTCTGTTATTCAGATTCAACCCTAGCATACTCCTTAAAGACCGCATTTCTAAAGCATTTATTCTACTTTCGTGCTTCTTCTGCCACACCCAGCTTTCACTACCATACATTAAAGTAGGGACTAACACAGCATTATGAAGCAGGGAAAAAGCTGTTATATTTAATGTAAAAATATTGTTAATATCTGAAATTAACTTATATTAATACTAAAAGTGTTTTATAATCTGTACCATATTCTTACGTGGTAGAGCCATGCTGCAATTATATTACTGGCATAGTTGTAGCACAAATAGGTTGGCTCAACCGGGGAAGTACCACGCTCTCACAGAATACCAGCGTAAAATAGCAGCTTGTTTTGTATGGTGAGTGTAGAGAACCGAACCTTTTCACTAGAAACGAGGCATTCCATTTTAGTCCTCACGGGCAACAACGCATCTGCATTTTGATTCGTAATCGAGGATAAATGTAGATGTCTATGGGTCACAGCAACCACTTATTAACAGGTGGACTATGTGCTCGTTTGTTAACTTATTCCTATAAAAAATATCAACTTGCTTTGTTCGTACGTTCTCCCGATGAAAACTATTTAATGACGCCTCCTTAGTGCAGTGGCTTAGCAATGAGTTGTTGCGCTTGGGGCGAGGGTTCGAATCCCGCACGGAACAATTATTTGTAAGGTCTACAAATGATTGTTCCGGCTCGGGATGTTTATTATTGTGATGTAATCTATGTTTGTAAACTGCCTCCACGATACAGGAGAAAATCCTAAGTTAAATTTTAATAAAAATCAATTATTAAAGCACATCGATAATTGACACCCGAAGGAGCTTAAAGTGGGCATAATTATGTGAATTCTAATTTGTGCTGGCTCTAGTGACGCCTATAAAATCTTGTTTCTAAATAGATTCTATTGATTAGGTTTACTATAAGCATTGAATTTACTCAATAAATTAAGAAGTAAGAGGTTGCAAGAATTTTATTCTAAATTTTAATAGGTTGTTACTCACTTTTACTGTGCTTATGTGTCAATCTGAGCAAATATTATTCTCTTCCCTTTTCTGGTACCAAAAAGCAATGCGTGCACTACTGTATTCAGGTCTAGAGGATATAAAAAGCCTGTATATTTAAAAGATCGGAGGTGTTCCATTTTGGTCTTCAGAAGTGACGTTTGTAGCCTTTTTTAACTTCCCGCTAAGAAAATTTAAAATTTTCAATAATCGGAAAGTTATTGTCTTTACCCCGTTTTTCGAAAATTGGGTTTTCATCAAATCTTGACGTGTTGATGTCACAAGAAGCCACCCTGACAAATCTTCTGATGGTGACTTTTGAACGGCTTGACCGATTGAAATTAACTAAGTAGATTTTCAAAGTGTTTTACCAAACTTACATTTCCTATAAATGTTAAAAAATAAAGTAGATTTTGAGAAATCTCAAAAATAAAAAGTTTGAAAAACTGTTTTTTTTTTGGAGTAATTTTTAAACAGATTTACTGATCGATTCCAAAAACTAATCAGCTTTTAATGTTAAAAAACCACGTAGATCGCTGCCAGTACGGTCAAAATCCGTTGGTTCGTTTGTGATATATCCTTAACGAAAAATTTTGAAAAAAATTATTTTTTAAATTAATCCGATATTTCATATTCAAAGTCATAATTTGGTGAAATTTGTAGCGCTTTGCGTTTGAAATTAACGGGAAATTCCAGAGATGGCCTGCAGGGTCAACTCATTTTTTTAAGTTGGTTGAAGATGTCCATTGGCTGCGATAACCACTAACCATCAGGTGTTCTGTATGTTTGCTGAATGTTCGTTTGTCACATTTAATTTAAAAAAATCTGATCATGGTGCATCCCTCTGACGACAAACAAACTATATCTGTCATCAAATGTTGGTATTTCAAGCATAGATGAAAATGTTCAAAGATATCTGTAATTTAATAAAGATTTAATAGTTACTTTGCTACTATCCGCTTAATTAAATAAAATGATGTGTCTTATCTAGATTGAAGAACATCTCCCGCCCTCCCTCAATTGCCGCCGTAGAGTCTACATCACCTGAAGATGCCTAGTGTAGAGGCGAAACACGTGTCGTATTATTGTCGATGGTGTGTATTTCCCAGAATAGTGGTGTTGAGAGTAGTGGTGCTGGGATTAGTGGTGACGGGATTAGTGCACGCAATTGAGGGAGGGCGGGAGGTGCTCTTCAATCTAGATAAGACACATCATTGTATTTAATTAAGCGGATGGTTGCAAAGTAACTATTGATATCTTTATTATAATGGATTTCCGAAAAGTAACGCCTGATTCTATCAACTATTTGTAATTTGTTCTCTTAAAATATTGACGAAGATCAGATAGGCACGTAATAAAAAGTATCTCAAGTATCTTTTGAAACACTTTATTTTAGAATCCATATACAAATAAAAGATTTAAAGTGTCTGTTTGTAATGTCAAAAACACAGCTTTTTACTAAATGCATATGAAAGTATGTATATACGATACTTACAACAAAATATTTTTTTTAAATTTTGTCTGTTTGTGTATGTTTTTCATCTCCGAAATAGTTGTACCGATTTTTACGGACTTTTACTGCCAGATAGCTAGCTGATGTTATAAGGAGTACCTTGTTACTTTTATTTTAGAAGAAAAAAAATAGGTTCCGCGCAAAAAAATTAAACTCCTGACGTCCAATCGTCATAAATTCCACGCGGATGAAGTCGTGGAGAACACTTAGCTGAATATAAAACCAGGGCTGTTGAGTTGAGTTTCTCCTGTTAAATCACTGACTAAAATTAATGCCACCCCATCAGTATATTTAGAATTCTGTTAATATTTAATACAAGCTGTAACATATTATTTCACCCACTCAGGGATTCAATTTAGTGTTGTAGAGTATTTTGAGCTATTTTTTATGTTTTTTTAAAGAATAAGGGTGACAAACGAGCACACAGTCCACCTGATGGTAAGTGGATGCAGTGGCCCACAGACATCTAAATTTAACCTCGATTAAGAATCAAAATGCAGATGCGTAATAACTGAGGACTAAGATGAAATGCCTTGATTGCAGTAAAACGAGTCTCCGGTTCTCTACTCTCACCATACGAAACACAGCAGCATTAAGCTGCTATTTTATGCTAGTATTCTGTTAGAGCGTGAGAGCGTGGTCCTTCCCTGGTCTAGCCGATCCATTCCTGCTACAACCATAATATAGCAAATTCGAGTTATCTTTCATTTTATACTATTATTTAATTTCAAACAACAAACATTTATGCACATTTTTGTCATATACACTGGGAAATAGAGTTTTATATATTAATTTATGATGTACATACCTAAAATACTATATAATGATACTGTTTAATATAGTACTTCGTAAAATTAAATTTTGAACGAAATAGTTTTTGAATTCAAGTCTACTAAATGAAAATTTATTATGTACAATTAGAACTAGACACAGCGAGTATATGATTTGTTAAATACCCCTATATTTTTTTAAATTAAAACCAAAATTATTGCTAGTCTATAGACAATCAATTCAATATATCATGTTGTATATTTAAAATCTTGTAAATAACACAAGAAGCCAATAGAAAGTTGAATTAAATCGCGTTCAATGACATGCTCCGTGGTAAGCGTATGTCCTATATTTTACAAGGCCTATTTTGCATGAGATTATGTTAATACCAATCGACATCTCCAACTAGCTACAACGAAAACAAGGCAGTACACAACATTTAAAATATATACATTAAATACTTAAAGAAATGAATAAAAAAAGTAAGTAAAGAAGAGAAAATAAAGCTGCAGCTCTTATACAGGCCTTCTCTCATTTCCGAGAGAGTTATGAATTAATTATCGCGCCACGCTGCTCCAGTGCATTTCGGCGGATTTCACACGTCTTTGAAATATTTTTATTCATCAAACATGCAGGTTTCTTCACTACGTGTTGCATTACCATTGGTTGTATCTCATACTTTACAATTAACAATTTTAATTTGTGACGGCGAGGATCGACGCCAGGTTGCTCACAAACTGTAAATTTTATGCCAAACGTTTAGCCACTGAGCTATCAAAGCTAACATTTATATATTATATAGGTGATAAAGTCAAGCTGCATCTATATTATCGTAAAAGGACGAATAGGTAGGCCCGGGGAAGGGTCACACGTTCACAGAATACCAGTGTTAAACAGCAGCTCAAGTTAAAGCTGTTGTGTTTCGTATGATTTTTTTTATAAAATAAAGGTGACAAACGAGTACTCAGTCCACCTGATCGTAAGTGGATGCTGTGGCTAATAAATATTTACATCTATCTTCGATTAACAGTTAAAATGGAGATGCGTTGCCACCCCTGAGGACTAAGACGAAATGCCTCGTTTCCTGTAAAAAGGGTCTCCGGTGTTCTACACTCAACATACGAAACACAGCAGCATTGAGCTGCTATTTGACGCTGGTATTCTGAGAGAGCGTGTTCCTTCCCCGGTTGAGCCAACCTATTCGTGCCGTAACCATAATATAGCTGCAGCATGCTCTATCACGTAAATAAAAAGCATAAGTGTAGAGAACCGGAAACCCTCTTCACTATAAACGAGGCATTCCATCTTAGTCCTCCGGGGTGACAAAACATCTTCATTTTAATTCTAAGCGATGATAAATATAAATATCTATAAACCACAACATTCACTTGCCCAGTCAGTCAGAAAAAAACACTGACTACAATAAATACCACAGTGTGGTATTGTGTGGCGCATAGATAACACCTGAGGGATGGATTACTTTAGAGTTAGCGACATAGTAAAAAAAACTTATATATGTGCATTCAAAATGAATACTATCAAGTTGTTTTATTTGAAACCTTTAATAAAATACTAAACGTATTATTAACGTAATGACGTCCTTTGTACTTGCCGAAGAGTTTACGTCGAAGACCCAGCAATTGAGATATATTGGTTGCGTCCTGCGATTATCTTGTTTGATACCCATATTGCATTACTGCGTTGTTTGTATGCAATTTAAGTTCATTTATATCTCTACCTCAGGATGTAAGTGTACTCAATATACTGTAAATCGCATAATGGGAAGTAAGATCTAATCTAATAATCGAATATCAAAACAAGAGCTTATATAATAACAATAAAGTTAAATTAGAGATTTTTAAATTGACAACGAAATGAACTCGTAAATTAGTTTATGTTTAAATTTGCAATATTATTTTGTTATTAAACACAAATCTCAAATCATGAACATGTATCAATTTTTTTTAGATGAAAAATATTAGTAATCTTATTAACTAAAATTACTAATATATTTCTTTTAACCACTCCTGGTAAGCTTGATACGCTTGTGTTAGGAGTGATTCACGACAGTAGTCAAATGGCGGATTCGTACCCACGACCTTTTCAGTTCGCGATCGGTGCCCTGCTATTAGGCTACTGTCGCTACCTAATATTGCTATCAAATAATTACTATATGCATTAAACTACACTTTGTAAAAAATATCGGAAATATTATTATATACAGATCATTTTTTGTTCGATCATATTTACAAAATACCTATATAAATATATTTTAAAATTGTTATTTTTTGTGTACAATATTAGATAACTGTCACTAATATTTTGTTATTTGCCTAACTTCGATGTAGTTAAGGCGTGGATAGTTGGTACTTTTTCAGCAGAACTTATTTGTATGTATTAAGTATTTGGTTATAGCTTTGTCATCCCTAATAGTAATAAATTAACAACTAACAAAAGTTTTAGGTAATTTTAAACGTATATACTGTATGAGTGATAAAGTTTTGTCAACTTTTAGCAGAGTTACAGTGTATAATCGTAGATTTTAAAATCACCCTGCACTACCTGCGATTCGATGATCTCTACAATTCCAGTTTGGTTTGTAGTAAGATTTGAACATATAGTGAAGATTTGAACTTTATAGATTATTGTGAGATAGTTTGCCAGCTAGACGTATAACGTCGAACGTACTGCTATCCTAGTGATACAATATGGCAACTCCGATTATTCTGTGGATTTACTGAGCATTTGCCGAGAAGAGTCTTTAAATAGTTATCAAAATACTATTTAAAGACTCTTCTCGGCTATTTTTAATATAGCGGTGTGAATGTCGCCAAAACCGATAGTGTTAATAGGTTTTTTTAATCTATACTGTAAGTAAAAGTCTGAAATACATTATATTTATAACAAACGTCACCAACATTCACAATACCAGGATTTTTTTGTTGTGTTGTGAGGAAATTTTATCAGAAAAGAGTTCGCTGCGCGATATCCCTATAGTTACGAATATTTGAAATCATTTCTAATAATGTTTGTGATGCAGGTATAAAACTATTTAGTCTTATTTTTAAATAATTATTATTAAACTAGTTGACTTTTTTAGTCCGGTAAAGGTGACAAATGAGCACACTGTCCACGTGATGGAAAGAAAATGCTATGTATGTCTGAAAGAAGCTTCTTTCTAGTATTATACCTGCACTACAAACGATACGAAGCGATTTCAAATATTCGAATTTTTGAATATTTGAAATCGCTTCGTATCGTTTCGGCATACTTAAAATCAATTTGTGTATTACTTGAAAGGGGTAATAAATTTAAGCAAGATAAAAATTCAATGAAAATCATTTTCACGAGGTAAGAGTTTTTTATAACGTCGTTCCCATTAAGGCCTTCATGTAGTACGATTTGTAGGTATGAAAACGTCACTTTGCCCCCTCCCCCCATTCTTTAGCGCATAAGTACTAAAGAGGAAAATTCTAGAAATAGCTACGTACGTCAAAGATGTCTTGACGGGCACTGGCCGGGACGCCGCGAGCGATTGAACCTTTCCATTCTATTAGTTATATGGTATGATAAAAATAAAAACGAATTTATGAAATGTGTACTCAACGTGGCCTAAAAAATAACCTATTCATTTGATAAAAGTTTCACACGGTTTCATGGAATCACTACAAAGCGCACGTTTAAATAGCCATTTAGTGTCGTCTTTATGTTCTTTTTATCAAGCCAATTGTTATGATTTGCCTTCCTGCCTTCACACAACCATATGTCCATTTTTTTAAATGATAGATTCAAGTGGATTTACAGATTATAAATTATTATATTTATACGTGTCACGGAGTGGAGACCGCATTTACACCCCTGGCTAGATTGAGCGACGATCTGCCTAAGGTGGCTGGCAGCAACAGGATTCGTGAAGCCGAAGATCAGGCTTAACGGCACGCCTTAGGCGAGGCCTATTTACAGCAGTGGACTACCGCAGGCTTATGATGAAGATGATGGCCATGATGAATATTTACTTTTTACTAATGTACTCAACTGTGAAGGTAAAAATTAAAAAAAAAACTGCTTGTTAAAATTCGAAGACATGTAAAATCCGTTAACACACATTAGAGCAACGCGGCGAACATTTTTCCTAATGAGGGAAGGCCTGTGCCCATCACTAAGAGAAAGGTGTGTAGACTGTAACTTTACTTTTTACACAGGTACAAAAAAGTTAAAACTGCAACGTCGCCTTAAGTTCTGGTAACAAATTGTGATACTAATAATTAAATTGCAGCATCAATTTCTACTTTTTTTACTACATATCGTAATTGTAAGTAGAACAAATAATAGGATAGAATAAATATCCTATAATAAATTTGCCATAATGATGACCTATTTTTAGCACAATATATCTCTGGTAATCTTTTGCTTAATCATAAAGTTTAAGAAAAACGAACGCATAGGAGAGAAAAATTAGGCACATTGTGAAGAAAATAGGAAACCTCAAACATACCTAAAATATTGTCGCCGTTTCTTGACTTACAGACAAAACCGTGCTATACTGACCCAATTTCAAAGGTTGCATCTTGTCCTAATTCCTTAATTAAGCGGCTTAAAAATCTGAGTTAAGCTGCAAGCTATTCATTGTTGCAATATGAACTTTATGGTTGTGAAATTTTTTCAGTTTTTACAGAATCCAGCAACTACGCAAGTCTATGCAACTAGACAATCAACAAAAACAAAAATCTTTGTAAAATTAGAAGATGAAAAATAAATCGGGACCCTGATTTGTCCTAAAATGGTGTAAGAGGGAATATGGCAACTTTTCGTACAAATGTCAATCTTAACTCCACGTTGTGCAACTGATTTCTGACTGTCGAGACTCTTCGTAAGCCGACTTCTTCGGGAAGGTCTTTTTTTCGCGCACTGGTCTAAATTTTGACGTTAGAGAAAAAGTTTTGACTTTGACTTTGAAACCAGGTGGCCCCATTGCTTAAAATTGAGTATTTCATCGAGAATAACAAGCAAATCATATCTTATAACTTAAACCGTGTAGTGGCGGTTTAAGAATATCCACTAGTGTAGTGATCTTTTGGTCGAAATCAATCGGTCATAATCTAGGGTGGGAACAAAGTTAAATACTATTTTGTTTACATAACTTCTTTAATAATATTTTCATATATAAGGAAGGCAAAGGGATCTTAGCTCATACAGCCACTAACGTAATCTAAATGCTTTCATTTAATTGCTTAAAGAGTTTTTATGGAAAAATGATGATGGGGGTATTTTCTTTAGTTTATTTTAAAGGCACCATAATAACCATTACCATTACAGCTTATGAATAGTCCACTACAGAACATAGAGCTCCCCCATAGATTACTCATTGGAGGGATATTTGCCATAGTTGCCATGTTTGGCAAGTGGGTTGGCAACCGAAGTTTTATTTTTGTTTTTAGTCGTTATGAGAAAGACGCTGTTGCCCATGTCCTATTTCCGTTTCCCTCTGTCCCCCTGTGACATCCACTGGATGAAATAGGGTGGCGGGTATTCTTTCCCGCTACTACACGGTGTAAGACTTCGCAACATAATAAACACATAATTTACTTTTTTGTACACTTTCATGGCATAATACCCTTTGAATGATAAAGTACCATTCCTCAGTTTTCTTGTAATAAATACTAAAAACCTACATCAATTTCCGATGTTCATACAATAATATAATAGTATTGTTTTATAATTTAAAAACGTGTTACTTTCTTTGTTTACATCTGTCGGAAATCTTTAGACCTTTTTCAATTTTCCCATGTTTCACAATATTTTAAATGTGGGGTACTTGTTCCACGCTGAATTCAAACCCCTGGCCACAGCAGGCCGGCGTTGTGTTGTACTTGTATGCATGTCACTGACATTGCATGTTAGCCTATTTCCGATTTTATCGATAAACAATGGTAGGCTACACGATTATTTGGATATTTTTCTCGCATTTTTAATAGTTTCAAAAAATTTTTGGAAGTTTTGTTTCTAATCGCATATCATCACCTTCATCGTCACTATGTGATTAATGTTTAATTAACTTTTGCATTATTTGAACACTTAATTAACATTGTTTAATTTATCAATAAATATATTTTTTAATTCAAGAGATGGACAATCTATTATTATATCAATATATTATGAGTAGAATATAATTGAATATTTTACTTTAAGCTAAGATTATTACGTGCTTATTGTATTTTTTTTATTTAAACTGGTTCAGTAAATACCTGGTCGTAGAAAGAACCGGGCAGAAATCCAGCGGGATTATTTTTAGATGTAAAATTTTGCAATACCTAATTTTGTTCAATTATTGATAATGAATTCTATTAGAACCAGTATGGTGGCGACCATCTCATTCATAGAGGTGTTTTTATAAGTCACGTGGCGAACAAGCATATGGCTCACCAGATGTTAAGTGACTACCGCCGCCCATGAACAACTGTAACACCAGGGGAAACGCAAATGCGTTGCCGACCTTTTAAAAAGGAGTAGGCTCTTTTCTTGAAGGTCCCTAAGTCGTATTGGTCTGGAAAAATCTCCGGTGGTAGTCGATTCCACAAGGAAGTTATTATTCATGTTTACCTTAATAATGTAATCACCTTTTATATACAGGATTTATATCATTTTTATAATTTAAAAAAAAACTTGTAGATTAACAAACATTAAACATTTTCTGGATATTTTTTGTAAAATCGTGTTGTTGTATACATTGCGTTATATACGAATCATTTATTCTGTGAAGTCTAATTACTTTACAGATTAAAAACATTAACTATTATATTTATGTTTATTTTTATCAAATAGCATATATGAGATGAGATAGATGTCCTTCATCGAATGCCATAAAGTAATAAAAAACTAACGAATCCTAGTATATTTCATTAGGCCATCCTGCATCTAGGAAAAATAATCGTACATTAAACTTACTAGGAGTCTGCTGAATCTCTTTTTCTTATGGATTTATTAGTGTTTTTACTTTGTTACCTATATGTTATTTTTGATGTCATTCTAATTAATTTTATACCGTTTGATATAATAGTTTGTCACATTAAAAATATGTGTCACTGAAACAGGGAAGATGCTGTAGCCTGTAAAACAGTTTTCAACTACCACGGTCTACAGAGCTTCAGAGAATATGATTTGTTTGTATAAGTTATGTGAGAAACAATAAATATTATTATTATTATTATATCAAAATATAATCGTTGGAACGTGTTAGTTACCCTAGTTCTGCTGCGGATATCCTCGTTATTTAATCAAGTAGAGAAACACCGAGCATATCCCTCTCTTTAATTCACTAGGAGCTCAAGCTCTTACTAAATACTCGTAACACTTAAAACAACTTCTCGTTCTATATTATTGGTTTACTTTACCAACATATTATCTTATAATAAATTTATGAAAATTTATTATAAGATAATATGTTGGTATTTATAACATATATAATCAACCTGTATCACGATGATTCACAGAATGTAATAAGTTCACCTTGTGATTTTACGCTCATCGCCTAAAACTATTTTATATTTTTGTACCCACAAATAGTTTGTCAATTAGAAACATAACATTTAATGCACCTAATTTAAGTTGATAATAATATTAATGTAACTTTGGTAATGTAATGTATTATAAAGTGTTAATTAGAATAATGTGTCGACAGCAATGGTGTACGTACGTTACTCTAATGAGTTTATGTTTACACTAAAACTATTCATCTTTGTAATCATAAATTTCTTAAATAAATAAATAAAATTTAGGCTAGAGTAAGTTGTAGAATCAAATCTTTTATATAATAAAAAGTTGTCGAAAATGCAATAAAAATATTAAGAAATAATTTTGATTTTGAAATCGTTGCTTTTTACAGAAATGAACCGGTTTTAAAATTGGTATATTTTGAAATTACTTCTGTATTTCCTGTATAAAAGTGAAAACTTAATATGAAAATTATTGTCAGTGTTGAATTTGGAACGCGGGTTTTTTTTTAAATAATTCTAATTCAGTTCTATTTTGCTATAAGTTACTCGTCACCTAATGACTCAATCAAATTAATTGTGGTACGTACCTGTAGGCTTAAAAATCAATTCAAGCTAAACTAACACAACATCTTGTCACTTTCAAACATATTCGAAAAGAAAAGGACGAGACGATCGCTTTGTTAAAGAAGTTTTTAAAGGAATGAGGATTAGTTAATAAACGTTCTTATATAAGAAGTATTTACGAGTTGTGTCAAACAAACATTTGGTTCCCTTATCAGTGGAGAATGAACAATCGGCATTATATTTGACAGGCGCTAAGAGATTATTTCCATTTTAATAATTATGTACTTTATAAGTATAACCAGATTCACTGTTAAATATAAAAAATATAACTTATCTTGCACTCCAATAAAATTTGACGTATTCTACACTTGAATAATATATAATTACGAACTCGATCGTTTTTCTTAGTTATGGTTGTTGTTTAATAATTGTTATTCAATGACGAATACGTTATAAAGAATATTGGTTCAAAGATACAGAAGCAGAACGCACCTATGCGTATTTTATGCGAAAAAACGAAGCCTTACAATTTACCACTCACCAGACTTAGGGGCATGGGCGCGGCGCGTCGCTCACGAGCGCACTCCTTTTACCAAATGAATCCCTGATATAATATCGCTTCGATTTTTGCCATTTCCTTATATAAAAACACCGAGCATAGACTTAGATTAAATTATCACGGTTCCTCCTATGTAAAGAATCGATGTTGCTAGGTGCAGATGAATCACTGATACTTGTAGGTTACATGAATGAAACCTACACATTTCCCTCGAGTTGTGTAAATATATTGACAACGAATCATGCGCGACTTCGCGTTCTAGAGTAAAGTTTTTTGTTAACGTTGTGAAATATCACAATAATTTACTGGTTAATGCGTTGAGTTTGGCACAGTAGTTGCGAAGTTCGCGAGAGAGGGGTGGCAGATCAGTTGTAAGGACTGAGCCTGACGTGTCAGTGTTGTATATCGGATAAGTTGTAGACGGCGGCGGCAGAAGGTCGGGGAAGCCGGGAGCGCGCTCGGCGCGAGCCCGGGCTCCGCTGACGTCAGCGACGGCTCGGCGCCGTGCGGCCCTAGTCACCACCGTCGCCGACCAATTATTATTTTATATACACGAATGAAAACGGTGTGAAACAAAAGGCAACGACGGCGGCGGGGTGCGGGCGGAGAGAGCTCGCCGCAGGAGCGACGCGCGGCGCCATCTAGCGGGTCACGCGGCGACGACCCAAGCCTACTCCTTTCGGGTCTGCGGACGATCGAATCGAGACGAAACCTCTGCGCTGTCCGAACCTCACTGGCGTCGAAAACACTGTCACTAATCGGAAGCAACGCAATGCGTTAGAGGCTGCGTCCTGCTAGGCTGACGCGCTCCGTCATGTTCGAGGAACGATTCGTACCGTCGTCAGAGCGTGGCTGCGTGTGGTGGTGGCGGTCGGGTAGGCCATGCTGTCAGGCGGCGCGTGAGAGGCGCGGGCCGGGCATGGCGGGCTCCTGCTCGACACTGCGGTGCGGGCGTCCGCGGCGCGCGCTGCACGCCACTGGCCCGCGCACCGCCCGCGCCCGCCTCCGCCGCCGCTGCGCGCGCACGTCCGCACTTGCCGCCACGGATTCACCGCGCCTTCGAGGTTTCTTCTTTCGGCCTGCAGCCGCGTGCACCGGCACCATACCGCCCACATAACAACACACGCTATCTATCGATTGTCGACTTCACTCTTCTGCACTTCTTAAAAAGGTCGCAGCGATGCACTTCAGCGTTTAAGAAGTGGTTACAGCTGAATTCGCAAAACTGTTTAAATGTACTCCTAAGCTGGGTATGTTAATTAAAGCGATATTATGGAATTTTTTTAATGAAAGTGTAACGTTGAGTCAAGGTTTAATGGTTATGTGATCATAAAGTGACTAAATTTTATTTATTTACATAAAGTTTGCTAACCACTAAAATGTTAATTAATGTACAATATGACACCACATTATTATATAGTAATATTGTCTTCATCTTAGTCGGTCATTCTAACAAATATTCTATTAAAAACTGAATGAAGAATGTACTATAAAATCCTAACAAATTTAAATAAAATATTTTTAGGCATATTTGATGTTATTTGGATTCTCGCCACCGCATGGAGACGGTGTAAAGAAATTCATATTAAAATCTTTTCAACCTCAGTGAGTGCAAACACAATTTTGTTGCGGCATTCTTATAATTTTGGGGTTCTTTGACGTAAACATTTAGCTTTCTTTGTTTGAAGTAGGCTGCAGGAGTTAACGGATTGCAGTAACCACGTACCAGGTGCACTGTAAGTTCATTTGCTTATTTCATTTTATATTATTTTTGAAATAACTGAAAAGTATTTCAGTTTTGTAACTACTCACGACATCTACCGGCCGAAATGATGTGATAGACTTATCTTACATTAACAGTACACTCCAAATATATTTTATTACGTGTTTGTTGGTAAAGAAAAACTTTGTGACAAAACGCTTCTATATCGCATATATCTCTAAGGAATGTAAAAATTGAAAACAGTCCGCCAACACGTACTGGACGAGCTCTGCAGACTAATCGCACTATAACCATCTCAGAAAAATGATAAGTTTTAAGAAATGAGAGTGCCTATGCCCAGCGGTGCGACGTAAATAGGCTGTAACTGTAACTTTTTATATAATCTGAAAAAGGTAAATACAACAATAGCTTTCTGTCTATAAACTTTGGCAATCGAATTAAATTGGGAATAATATGATTTAATTTGTCAATAATAACGTGCTTTTATACATAATAATATATAAGAGATACCTAAAGCAGTATATAATATTAGAGTAATGGAATCTGCTGGTATAAAACCTTGCTACGGCAGTTCAGGGTCATGCTTTCATTAAATTTTATAGTACGCAAGCGACTGAAGTTCAATTCCCCATGGTGTAGTATTATTACTAATACAAATAGTAAAAAAAGAATCTTATAAAATCTGGCTGCATAGCAGAACTTCACTGCAGTTGTATATGGCTGCAGCAAGAATATGTCAGCATGACCGAGGTAGAACCATGCTTTCACAAAATACCGCTTAGAATGGAGATAGACAAAATATACAATACTAGTTGTGCTCGGAATGAAATCTTAGCGAGCTTAACGCACGCGCGTTTATCATAATAGTATGAAAGGTGTAGGAAAGTTATAGGACAAACAAAGAAACATTTTTACAAAGTTATGTACTTTATATTCGTACGTGGTAGAAACACGCTACAGTTGTATTATGGTTGTAGCACGAATGGGTCGGCTCGAACTGGGTATAATGGTAAAATGGCAGATTAATGCTGCTGTGTTTCGTTTGATAAGTGTAGAGAACCAGGAGACCCTATTTATTAGAAACAAGTCATTTCATCTTAGTCCTTTAGAGTGACAATACAACTGCATTTTGATTCATAATCGAAGATAATTGTTGTCTATAGGCCACAGCAACCACTTACCATCACGTGGACGGTGTGCTTGTATGTCACCCTTATTCAACAAAATTAAAACTTATTAAATGTCAATTTTGAGATTTTTGATAATTTTCAATGCAAAACAAAAATAAATTGTGTGAATGTAAAAAAAAAAATATCCTAAATATCTTGCTTTACTTCGGAAAATGTCATCATATGTATGTGAAACCAAACATTAATTTTTCTAGAAGTTTGAAAGAAATAACATCATTTTTAAGCTAATTTAAGATATACAACCTATAACAAACAACAAATCTTAGAGGGATTTTTTAGTTGTGATTAGGAATAGTGATTTATTGAGAATTTATTATTACTATTTATATAAAGAGCTTTTTATCTAATTAGATTTCTATTTTTGCCATTAGCTCTTTTACTTGACCTATTATATTGGTACATATGGACATTGAAAATATAATATTTTGATGTTAAATCAAATTAGCATTGACACTTTTCTTCTTTTATTCATTTTTGTTATTTCATTTAATTTTTTATTTCTCAAACATTCAGTTTTCCTCACGATGGTTTCCCTTCTCACTTAGTAAATCAGAACTTAAAATTGCAACTAACAGTTCCGTTGGTACTAGCGGGGATCGAACCCGCATTGCTCTCGTACTATAAAATCATGGAAGACGGTTTTCGTCCACCCGATCCCCAAAAAAGGCGACCGCTCAGAGCCGTCAAACTAAAGGCCTATCGCCATCACCTCCTTGTTCTCCAAAATAATTGAATCCATTATAAACTGCCAGTTAATGCGGTACCTTGAGGATCACCAGCTGATTTGTGACCGCCAATACAGTCTTTGTCGAGGTCGATCAGCTGGTGATCTTCTGCTCTACCTGACTCATCGATGGGTGGAGACAGTAGAGTTTAAGTGGGAGGCATTAGCCGTTAGTTTGGACATTTTGAAGGCCTTCGATCGGGTTTGGCATAAAGCGCTTCTTTCGAAGCTCCCTTCCCGAGAAATTGTGCAATTGGATCACCAGCATTCTTGTAGATCGGAGCATCAAGGTCGTTTTAGACGGTGAAAGCTCCGATTACAAGCCTATTAATGCTGGCGTTCCACAAGCCTGCGTGCAATCACCAACGCTGTTTCTTCTGCATATCAATGATATTTTGCAAACCGGTAAAGTTTTCGAGTACCGGGAGAAAACTTGTGTCTGAAGTCGAGTCTTTGCTGAGCAAAGTCTCGGATTAGGGGCGACTAAATCTAGTCCAGTTTTACCCTCATAAGACACAAGTTTGCGCGTTAACCGCTAAAAACAACCCCTTTGTCTTATCTCCCTCAGTTTCAAAGCACTCTCCTTGTTGCCTGGGCCAGTATCGGAATCCTCGGCGTAGACATATCGAGTGACGTGCAGTTTCATGGTCACTTGGAAGAGAAGGTCAAATTGGCCTCCAAAAAACTTGGCGTGCTCAGCAGAGCGGGACAGTATTTCATGCCAGCACACCGCCTGCAACTTTACAAGGCGCTGGTTCAGCCCCACATGGAATACTGTTCCTATCTCTGGGCTGGGGACCCAGTTCCAGCTTCTTCCACTTGACCGCATCCAGCGTAGAGCGGCACGAATCGTTAACGACCGAGTGATTTCTGATCGGCTCGATTCACTGACGCTGCGAAGAGATGTTGCATATCTTTGCATTTTCTTTCGCATCTATCACGGGGAGTGCTCTAAGGAATTGTTCGGATTAATCCCAGCCAACAAATTTCAAGAACACACTACGTGAAAACCCTTTCGATATCATCCACACCATCTGGATGCTTGACGGTCCACCACTGTACATTTCACTAGGAGTTTTCTTCCGCGTATGACCTCTCCGTGGAATAGTTTACCACCGGCGATTTTTCCGGACCCATACGACTTAGGGACCTTCAAGAAAAGAGCTTACTCCTTTCTAAAAGAACGGCAACACACCTGCGTTTCCCCTGATGTTGCAGTTGTTCACAAGTGGTGGTACTCTCGTCACTTAACACCCGGTGAATCGTATGCTCGTTTGCCCCCTCTTCTATTAAAAAAAAATATAGCGAGCGCTTAGCCCCTGAGCTACCACGGCTGATTAAACTTATAAACTCTAAATAAAATCACATTACTTACTTTATTACTAACCTCAGTTATGTAGGATACTATATAAATATAACATTACTATAAATTCCTCAATGTTAAATACAATAATGGAGTGATTTCTTGTCATTGTTGTTAAACGGCATTGTCTTCATTAAACTATGTTTATTTCCTAATTTTTCATGCCACTTTGACTAAATCTCTCAAAACGTAATTTGGATTTCACTCACATTTTCTTATTACGTTATTTTCTAATGACATCTAAATAATACAAAAAACCGCGGTTGCCAACGTTCAGATGAGTGCGTGGTGTTTTTTGATGTAATCAATAATTAAGCTTATGATTACAACAATATCCTGTAAAATGCTTAATGCAAAGAACTGCTAAGCTTGTTAATGAAAATCAAAGTTAAAGTGATGGCAAATCTTTTTATTTTTATTTTTTAAGCTTGCTTAAAGTTCTTATGAACGTCAAAGTCTTCATATCACGCTATATTATAACATATCACAGCAATATACTCGTAGTTTCCTCTAAGGGGGTATTTCCCATAGTTTGCTACATTTAGGAGTAGCTGGTCTGTCGACAACCACAGGCTTTTAATTATTTTGAGTTGCTATCAGGAGAATGCTGCTCCCATCTTTGATGTTTTATTTCAACCTGTCAACTCTAACTGAGTGCTATGAGTAGATTCTATTACGCTGCCACTGCACGGCAAACTTCATACTAATGGAACAAACGCAGACTAAACTTTATATTTTAACATAAATTTTCATCTAGAATGAAGCTAGTCTTAAACTAGTAAAGGCATGAAAACTGCATACAAATACACATACTCATCTTTTCAATTTAGACTTTCATTATTCATCTCCAGACAGGGTATGAACGTTCTTAGTAAGTCTCAGCGTAAAAAGAGGTCGCGCTGTAAAATCTCATGCATGTTGGCGAGCCCGCCACTCGGGCGGGGAAATGTAAATAAGTACCATAGTACTCATGTTTTGAATATACACTCTACATGTGTGTACGCAATCCACATGTGCATCGTTGTGACAGCTTTTTTATTATTATTATTGTATGTTTTGTTGTAAATGTAAAGTTTTGAATTTAAATTGTATTTAAACCAGCAAGAGTATTGTTTATTTTATCAAATAAGGGTGACAAATTAGCACATAATCCACCTGATAGTAAGGGGGTGCTAAGGCTCATAAACATCTAATTCGACCCTCGATTAAGTATCAATATGCAGATGCGTTGTACCTCCCAAACACTAAGATGGATTGTCTTGTTTCAAGTGAAAAGGATATCCGGTCCTGTCCATTGTCCATACAAAACATAGCAGCTATAAGCTGCAATTTTACGCTGGTATTCTGTGAGAGCGTGGTTCTTCCCTGGTGGAGCCAACTCATTGGTGCTACAACCATAATAGAGCTGCAACGTGGCTCTGCCACGTGTAAAAATACTCTACTAGGTGTGAGTATACTTCTTATATACTTATTATATGTATGCACAACCGTCTTATCTATAATTAATGTACAAACATGATTATTTTAGTTATAGTTGCATACTATATTAATCAGGACTTACAACGCATTTCAGACTGGTCACAACGCTTCGGAATAACGGTAAATCCCAGTAAATGCCAGGCTATCTTCATTGATAGTCGTCGTTGATGTCACAACTTAACATACCTGATCTACCATCCATTCGCTAGAAAACTGTGTAATTTCCTTCCGCACTAGTGTCAAGGATCTGGGTTTAATTATTGACCCGTCTCTGAGTTGGATGTTACAGGTGTCAGAGGTTTGTCGTAAAGTCACAGGCATACTTCGTTCCATCTATCGTCTTAAGTCTTTTCTGCCCCCTTCAACTAAAGTTCTGCTCATCTCTAATCTCTAATTCTTCCATTATTTGACTGCGCCGACGTTTGTCTCCCTAATATTTCTCAAGTGCTGCTAAACAGGTTGGACAGATTACTTAACAACTGCATTCGATTCATCTTTGGGCCGCGCAAATACGATCTCGTATCGGAATTTCGCTCCCAGTTAAAGTACTTGACTATATGCCAGCGCAGAGATTTTCGAATCCTGCCCGCTTTGGTTTTAGTTCTTAATGATTCTTCTTCACCCTTTTATCTAAAATAAAGATTCTAATTCCATAGTGATACTTATTCTCCCAATCTCAGTTCTTCACACATGTTTTACTGACTACTCCTATTCACCATTCCGGTTTTATGTTAAATTCTTTCACAGTAACTTCCATCTCCCTTTGAAACAAAATCCTGTTGAATTGCGAATTAAACTATACGAACATATACGTAGCCAACAAATTTGAGTCAATTTACTGTATATGTTTATAGTTATTTGTATCTACATTTATTGAATTATATATGTTAAATGTCTATTTATTTATATATTGTGTGTATCGATTATATATATATATATATATATATATATATATATATATATATATATATATATATATATATGTGTATGTATATATGTATATGTATATGTTGTGTAGCATGTACTTATTTGAACCGAATTAAATCATGGCAACTTTTTGTCCATAATTCGCTCTCTGTTCTACCCAAGGTTAGCTGGTAGAGAATGCCATATTTATTATAGCTCATCTTTTGTGCAGAACTTTTGGTGCTATAAAAAAATATTATGATTTAAAATTAAATAGAGCAAAAGAAGATAATAAAATGGTCTGCTTGTTGAAATCCCCTACGTCTATATGAATAAAAAGACAGTCACTGTTCTTATGAAACATTAAAATTTTAATGCACACTCTTAATTCACATAAAATCTTTTTATGATGGGAACAATTTCGAAACACTATGTCATTATTCATTTTTATTGTTTAGTAGTAACCCGCCCCGGATTCCTCTGGATAGGATCAACTAATTTAAAGTTATTTTTTTAAGAATAAGTGTAACAATGAGCACACTTTCCACCTAATGGTAAGTGAATGCTGTGGCACATAAACATTTAGATTTATCCTCGATTAAGATTTAAATTGCAAATGCATTGTTACTTACTTTAAGACTGAATTAGAATGCTTCCTTCTCAAAAAGTTTATCCGGTTTTCTAAATTCACTCCATATGAAACGCAACAACATTAAGCTGCTATTTACGCTGGTATTCTGTGAGAGTGTGATCCTAACGCCGAGCCGCCTTGAGCCCACCCCTACGTGGTGCAAACATAATATAACTGCAGCGTAACTCCACCACGTGCAAAGATTTATTTTTTGGCTATCTTAAAAGACCATCTATTTCATCAATTTCAAGTTTTAAAAAATATAAGTAAACTTTTCGGATGCAATGCTAAGTATATCCTAGGGAGCAATGCTAGGACCCCCTTATCTGTTGATAAAGTTTCGTCACAATTGGTTCAGCTATTACTATCAGTAGCTTAGACAGACAGATGGATATCTTTTTTTTTAGAATAAACATAACCCCCTAAACTTCATAAACACCAGCTACTTCAATTTTAGAAACGGACAAATCAATTTTATTTTTATGTTACTTACTTACTTCCGTTGGCGCTATAATCCTTTGTGGGTCTTGGCCTCCTCCACAATCTTTCTCCAGTTGTCACGCTGCTTGCCTACCTACTTCCAGCTGGTAAACTTTCCCATCTTCCTGAGATCTTCTACCACACAGTCACTCCAATGCTTTTTAGGCCTGCCTCTCGGTCTCTTTTGTTGCGGCGTCCACTTTGTCATTATTTTTACGGCTCTTGTGTCCGGCATTATTTCAATGTGACCCGTCCACCTCAGTCGCCGCGACTTACAAAACCTGACGATGTGCTCGTGCCCAATGAGTTCGTTTTATTTTTATGTAATAGATATCATACATATATATCGCAGCCAACTAGTTTAATTAGCCTTTCAGTTCATAGTCTAGTCTTTTTACTAAACGGTGCCGTTCCACTATCAGCCTGAATTATATTCAGATGATGCCTCTAATACAACATTGCACATATCTTATAATATCAGCAACAGTGGGTTAGGTATGGCCAGGATAAGTCTTGGCCCCCCAAAAGCCGCGTACATTTATATAGTATAGCATATAGCGTTAATTAGGCACAGACCAGCGACCTTCTCGAAGAATGAAATTAATAAGGTGACCATGCGATGTAATATCAGGCTGTTAACTTAAAGGCTAATAAAACTAGCTTACTTGTTGGCAGCGTCGTGTATATTTTTATGTATTCAATAAGTCTGTTGACTGCCGTGTCAATAGAAATAGTTTTACGAGTTGTCAAACTGTAAATCCGAAACTTCTACAGCATAGCGTAATAACATGCATATATAGAAATCGAATGAGATTACCAATAAATGACGACATGTCTTCTTTCATAAAGTTGAATAACTCCATGTTAATGAATTTCTGACTGAATTTATACATATATGATTTGATTTTATACGTGGTAGATCCACGCTGCAGTTATATTGGAAGTATAGTTGTAGCACGAATGGGTCGGCTGGAAAGGGGAAGGACCACGCTCTCCTGAAATAGTATCTTAATGGTGCTGTGTTTTGTATGGTGAGTGTAGAGAACCGGAGACCCTTTTTACTGGAAACGAGGCATTCCATCTTAGTCCTTACGGGAGACAAACTCATCTGCATTTTGATTCGTAATCGAGGATAGATGCAGATGTCTATGGGCCACAACAACCACTTACCATCACGTGGACTGTATGCTAGTTTGTCACTCTCTCCTATAAAAAAAATATATAATTAATATACCTATAGATATAAGTAAAAGAAAAAGTTAGCTCAGTGAACTATGGAGAGTAGTGTGCTCGGAGTTTGGGAATATACGCGTGCAATGTGAGCAACCGACAAACCCAACCGATCACTAAACTAATATGAGTAGCTCTTTGAGGCCATATAGCTAGAAGAACCGAAAACCGATGAAGAAGAAAGGTTCCTAAGGTGGCAGCCTCGTACTAGTAAGCGAAGTGTAGGAGGGTTGCCCAACAGAAGGAGTGACGATCTGGTAAGACATGGTGGCTCTGGATCGTCTTTTGTGGCATTCTTTGGGTGAGGCCTATGTATAACAGTGAACATGTCAAATCACAAAACCACAAAAATAAACTGAAACATTCATATATCATACAAGTACAATCTTCAGACTCTTTAGTGTTTGGCTTAAAAGAGGAGATATTAAAATAAATAATTAAAGCCCAACTGGACGAAACTCTTGCGCAGGAAAACCAAACGGGTGACGCGAGCGGTACCGATCGTTAAGCTCGGAGCGGTCCGTCACGGTGAGCCAGACTGCAGCAATAATTTCGGTTGGTAAACCAACTTACATATCGGTCACCTCGTCAGAAAACTCCAGATATTTTTTTTTAGATGTTTCAAATTCCACGAGGTTAAGGACATAATATTTTCTCATCTTCCCTCCTGAAAATTTACAGTGTTACAACTGTATAGGTACTGTGCGTACTGTCTTTACACATTTCATGTACGTCATGACGATCTTTTCAGTGAACTTTCGTCGAACTACGTGCTTAGTATCGGAAAATTATTTTTATTCCTATACACATAGCGTCGAAATTTTGACGTTTATTTTAACCGAAGCACTACAATGCTTTATGTTGCAATGAAGTTCGAAGAATCGTTTATACAGTTAGTCTGCATAACTTTTATTACTTAAATATTTATAGATAATAAGACAATTTCTAAAAGGAGATCAATCATTTCATTTATTTCCTATCAGTACATGTAAAACTATGTGCCACATGAGAAAAGGTTTTTAAATTAGTACATTACGATACAAGAGACTTAAGTAGCCGATTATTGAACTCGCTTCGCTTGTGCGCTAACTTCACACGTTTTAATAATCGGTTACTTAAATTCCGTGTATCATGCATTATTTTATAGTAGTAAATCAATTACTTAAATCCACCTTTTTCATAAAGAAATTGTAAACACTAAATGATTATAAAGACAGAAATCGTACAAAAAAGACGTAAATTTAAGAGGTTCAAAAAGTTTCAGCACAAGAATTACAACATCAATCTAAAGATTTAATTAAACAGGACCAAAGGTGCAACGAGAATTGATTTACAGAAATTTTGTATGATACAGATGTTGACTTATGTGTAAATGATTTATTTCACAAGGGTCTTATTTATTAGCAATTGTAATGTTGCACTTTAAAATACAGTTCAAGCTATAAATTTACAAAAAAAAAAATGACTGTGTCAAGTATTTTTTATATAATGATTTCTTATAATTACGCGAACACTACACATTGAAATAATACTAGTTTTTACGGAATTTATCGCGTATATTTAACTTTTTAAATACCCGACATTTTCGAGAGCTTTACAGCACCCATGGTCACGGGAAGGACTGAGATGTTCAACGTCCAGATGTCATTGTTAACCGCGGTTACCATAGATTAAAATTTAACTTTTGTTCCGATCTACACAGTATGAACTTATGGTATCATGAAGTCTTGCAGTTGTATGCTTGGGTTGGGATTTAATTTTATTTATTATAGGATCCCAAGCAGATGGTAGCACCCAGCCATCTTCTCTATTGAAATTAGGATGTTTTTTGATTTCAATAGCCTCGCGAATCACCCTTGGAAGAAATCGGTGTTCTTTAGCGAGGATTTGTGGTCTATCAAATCTGATGTAGTGACGGGGGCGATCCTGTACATGTTCACAGACTGCGGACTTCCCGGAGCGTCGATTCTTCACATCAGTTATATGTTATTTAACGCGGGTTTTAATTGATCTTTTAGTTTGTCCTTTGTAGGAGAGACCACATTCACAATCAAGCTTGTACACTCCTGCATCTTGCAGAGGAACTTGCACTTGACTGATGGTAAAAACTGACCAATCTTCTTCGGCGGCTTGAAGTATGTTTTGATGGAAGCGCGCTTCAAGATGTAGCCAATCTTGTCAGTGACTGCTCTAACATATGGCAGGCAGTACAGCAGGTACACGCTCGACTGTGGCCGGCTTCACTCGTTCTCTGTGACGTAGGCGCGGAACCCAAAGCTTGTTGTCAAGCAAAACTTGCTTGACGTGTTGGAGCTCGGCAGCCAGGTGTTTACTGTCACAGATCCCTCGTGCTCTCTGAAACAAAGATTTACCCACGGTAGCTAACTGTGAAGGATGGTGGTGAGAATCACCGTTTAAATATCTATCTGTATGGGTCTTTTTTCTATACACAGTATGGCCCAATGTGTTATCAGGATTCCGAATTATTAACACATCCAGAAAAGCTAAGGAATTGTTTGCCTCTAACTCCATTGTGAACTGACTTGTAGAATTTATAGAGTTAAGATGGTCTAAGAATGCAGATACTTTATCTAAAGGTAGAATTGTGAAAGTGTCGTCTACGTACCGCTTGTGGAATCTTGGATTTATGGGAGATGTAAGCAGGGCTTTCTCCTCAAAGTCTTCCATGAATATGTCGGCGACAATGGGAGATACAGGTGAGCCCATCTCTACACCATCTACTTGCTTGTAGAACTCCTCCTTCCACAATAGGTAGCCAGATGTAAGGTAGTGTCTGAGTAATACTGCATATTCTACGGGCATGTTGTTTTCTTCCAGCCTTCTAGTTACAATTGAGATGCAGTCTTCAACAGGTAACCATGTAAAAAATTACTGCACATCAAAACTGACCATAGTTTTATTGTCTGCCAGACGAAGGTCTTTAATCTCCCTGACAAAACGGTAGGAATCCTTTATGTGTGCTCTTGTATGTCCCCTGAGCGGTGAGAGTATTTTCGCTAAGTGTTGAGCCAATCTGTAAGTTGGTGAATCGATTTGGCTCACTATGGGACGTAATGGAGCATTGGGCTTGTGTATTTTTAGTAACCCATACAACTTTGGTGATTTGGCGCACGTAGGTATTATCCATTTTACGTCCAGATTTAATTTTCCGGAGTGTTTCTTTATGAGGTCACTAGTTGTTTTTAGTGTGCTATTTGTTGGGTCGTTTTTAACCTTTTTTATAAGTACTTACATCCGACAAAAGTTCTTGTATTTTAGAATTATAATCTGACGTATCCATGACTACCGTGGCATTTCCCTTATCTGCGCGGAGAATCGTAAGTTCTGGTTTATTGCGTAGGTTCTTTAACGCTATAAATTCGTCTTTGGGAAGATTCGGTTTAGGCACTGTACATAGACGTAACATAGAGGAAATGTCTTGACGTATCGCCTCCAAATCTTCTTTCTGCAAATTGTTTTTAAATAAACAGTCCTCGACACTACAAATAATTTCTTCGTACGGTAATCGGTACATTGCGTGGAGTTATAGCATAATTAAGGCCTTTGGATAAAACCTTAATTGTTGCATCATCCAGTGTTTGTTTTGACAGATTATAGAACTAATTTGAATAGAGAAGATGGCTGGGTTCTACCATCTGCTTGGGATCCTATAATAAATAAAATTAAATCCCAACCCAAGCATACAACTGCAAGACTTCATGATACCATAAGTTCATACTGTGTAGATCGGAACAAAAGTTAAATTTTAATCTATGGTAACCGCGGTTTACTATGACATCTGGACGTTGAACATCTCAGTCCTTCCCGTGACCATGGGTGCTGTAAAGCTCTTGAAACGTCGGGTATTTAAAAAGTTAAATATACGCGATAAATTCCGTAAAAACTAGTATTATTTCAATATTTTTTTATATATTTCTTGATCAAAAGATTTAACGTCTTGTTTGTAATTTAAAGTATTCTAATAGATATTTTTAATTAAAGTTCTATTGTTGTGTATTTATTTTTATGTTACAGTAAATGTTAAAATTTTTGTAAAATTGTAAAATATTATATGTGTAATATTTATGCGTGACTTAAATTAAGACGCACGAACGTGACTTAAACGTGGTTTTATGTCACCATGTGCAATTAATACATTTTTATAACAGAACTAGCTGTTACCCGCGGCTTCGCCCGCATGGTCACTGGGAAATAAACTATCCATTGCTTTTTGAATTGAAAGAAAACTGGTTTTTAAAGATTTGTCAGAGATGCAGCCATTAAAAGAAAACTGAGCAAAATTGATTCGTCAGCCTATTTAAATGTTTTGAAACGCAGCGTATAGGTAAGCATGAAAATAGCCTGTTTATTCCAAATGAAAATGGGATATTTTTTAATTAAAGGAAACTGAGCATAATTATTCGTCAGGGATGCAGACTTTTGAATAGAAACTGAGCTAAATTGATTCATCAGAGATGCAGTTTTCTGAATTGAAAGGAAACTGAGCCAAATAAAAGATCCGTCAGAGATGCAGCCTTTTGAGTTGAAAGGAAACTGAGCTTAATAGGTCCGTCAGAGGTGCAGCATATGGAATTGAAAAGAAACTGAGCTAAATAGGAAATTTTGAATTGAAAGGGAAGATCTGTGGGAAATCTGATTAATTGATTGTGGGAATTTTGGAAAAAAAACTAACTGAACACTATTTTAAGACGCTACTGTGCACAATGTTGTATGTTTTTCCATTCGAGCAAAGTATGTGGAGATTCTGGGCATTTGACACACGCGAACATGCTACATACAGCTGACCATGTGAGAAGCACGGTTTTTCTAAGTTGACCCCCGCCACCTGTAACGTTTGCCCTTGCGCTTTATTAATTGTCGTTACAAAACTGAGCCTAATAGGGAACTGCAACCTTTCGAATTGAAAAGGAAGATCTGTGGGAATTATAGGAATCCGCGATATAATAACATTTTCACCTTTTCCTACGCCTGTCAAAATTGTAGCACCGATTATGTTCCGTCCAAGATGTGTCACACGCAGCCTTGTCTCGTTACATAACCGAGGAGCATCTAAATTTCGCATTAGCATGACTGGGACGCCTAATTTTAATTAAAGCTTATGTGAGGGCACACCTGACAACTCTAGAGAATTTAGAAACTCTACGGGATATGAAGTGCTCTGTTCTGTGTCCATAACTGTGTCTACTGACAAATACTATGTTATTTCTCCTGGTACTTCGCTTAATATATCTGAATTTATTTTGTTAACGCTCTCATTTTTGGTGCAAGAATCGCCCTTTCACACAACCATTTGTCTTCATGCATGTTGGTCGTTAAATCTGAATAAACTCTCGCAATTAATTCGGAATGACTCTGTCACAAAAATTTCCCGTCAATTTAACGCAGCCCTCAGCATCCGTTTCCAACCGCCCATCGCCAATTTTTAATAGTGTGTCAGCATAGTTTCCAGTATTGATGTCATTATACAAATGCACTCTCATATTGGTAGTTAAACTGCATTTTGTTTTTATCACCTTGTTCCATAAAATAGACGACTTGAGGCATGCTTTAATTTCATCTGCAGGTGTGCCCTTTTGAATGATAGGTAAAGTTTGACGAAAGTCACTAGCCAGTAAAACTACCATTCCTCTCATTACAATCGGTATTGCTGCGCAAATCCTGGAGCCTTCGATTTAGTGGTTCTACAGCTTTTTTACAACATTGTGCTTTCGTCCCACACTAAAAGTTTGCGTTATCGTAGCATTATACCTCATGCACTATTTTTGCTAAAGTTGCAGATCGGTGATTCTTCCTGGGCTAGATTTAGAGGGAGTTTTAAAACAGAATGTGCAGTGCGGCCCCGCTTAGCAACGTGGCGGCTATACCAGAGAAAGCTACGGCTACATCAATGTTTTCATCTTTCCGTACTTGCGCTAATAATAAATTTAACAAAAATGTCTTCCCAATTCCTCCAGGGTCATCTAAAAAGAAAAGTGCACCATTTCCAGATTCAATTTGTCCTAATACTTTGTCAAAAACTAGTTTTTGTTCGGGAAGCAAGCGGGGTACAAATTCGGCTACTTGCTGCTGCAAATCTGGATATATCGTAGTTTGTTTCACGTATAATTTCATCACTTAGTTCATTTTCGGTTATACGCTGAGGGCTTATCATTCCAAAGTCGCTTAATTTTTTGCCTACCATTGCCATTACTTTATCTTCAATTTTTCCAAGTGCTTCAATATAAATGTGTTCATTGTATGTCATGTTCGCGTGTGTCTGCTGTAACATTCGCAAAATATCTTCCGCCATGTACTCTTTATATTTGTCCCATAATTCATGTGCATTAGATAGCCCGCAAGATGATACGAGAGTTGAATAAAGATCCCTAATTTTGGCTGGTGACTGGCACTGCACAGCTTCCTCCATGGTTTCATGCCAGTGATTATCGTTTTCTAAAAGATGCAGAGCTTCAAATTCTTCTCTATAAGTTGCGCATTCCTGACCGTTGACAGTTCTAAGGTCTTTATATCCTGTAGGACCCCGAACATGGTGCAGCAGCAATCGTAAACAGAAACATTCAAAATTAGTTACATGGACGGTATACACACGACCAAGGTCATCTGATGACTTTACACCGGGCAAATTTGCAACAGGCGCGCCTTGAATACGGCGTTTCCACTCCTTCCTAGATGTGTTCCAAGTATAATAGCGGGGGACTTCAGAATATAACAACGTTTTTGCAAAGGGGTCGGTTTGACAAAGTTGAAAGAAGGCTGTTAGTGTAGTTTTTGGCGGTGATGCAATTTATTTCTTGGAAATTTCTTTCGGTGAAATATACACACTCTCCATTTTCTAAGTGCACAGCAAGGTGAGTAAGTGTTGGGTGCCTTTCGTGTAAAGGGAAGCCAAGAAGACGACACGCTGCGTCGTTACTGCTGACATAACGCCCTGCTTGGAAGGTCTGTACTTCATTAATGGGATTTGCCTTACTTCACTCCTGAGATTAAATATTGCTTGGTCGCTTCCTTTATTTATGTACTTACAGATATACTTGATTGCGTGGACAGAGCTACATGCTTCTACATTAATGTGAGCATTAAACATTTTATATATACGAGACAATTCAGCTGTTATCTACGGTTTCGAACGCTCCAGAGCGAGATTTGATTGTAACTTTCCTGCCACCATCTTCGGGAGCTCTGCGTCTGTATAAAAGGTAGCCATTGTCATTGTACACTGTTTCTTTTAATAGCTGTCTAGGGAATTTCTTTGTACATTTTCCTTCTTTCATACATGGCGATATTCGTGCTCCACGTGGACCGTGAATCATATTTCGGACGATGGTATCATACAATTCTTTATCTTGCTCAGGATCCGGACTCTCGGCGCTTATTATGTCGTCTATTTGGCTGGGCCGCAACTTCTCTTTAAGCCATATTAGAATGTGTGCATGCGGTAATCCTCTTTTTTTGCCATTCAATTGAATACATGAAGCACTGCACCTCTCCGAAAATTTTCCCTTTGTTAATTTCATACATTAATTTTTGTACTTTTAGTCTAAATACAACAAGTTTAGGCAACTATATCGTGTCTGTCAGTACTTTTTTGGCCCGGCATTAGCTACTTGATTATTTCTCTCCATGTGGGATTGCAAGTAAAAGTAACAAAAAGGTCAGGTGTAAGTTCGTACATGGGCGAATGCATCTTGTGTGTACTCATGTAGGTAGCGGGGACTGTTAACGAATGATGAGGGCAGAATTACCATTTTACCTAAATCTCTGGGGTTTACATTGGCGTCACTAGAAACTGCATCTTTTAAATGTATATAATTCTCAACGCGCAACTGTTTTTGATTTAAAGATATATAACGGAGACGTTCACTCTCAACCTTCACATACATGTCTACCAAAAATTGATGAAATAATTGTCTACACCGGGCTATGAGATAAAAATTATTTTCTCGCAACATCATATACGATACGCATAAAAATCCATACATGATACTTTTTGTTCGGAGTAGGCTCCTTTGTGACCGGGTTGATGAGTGGAACTTGAAAATGATAACCCTCTTGTCCTTTGCAATAAATCAATGGGTATTGCAGAGCATCCTAAAACTTGTGTGTATCAACTACCCGTTGCAACGTATCATCACGTGCTCGCAAGACAATGTCTCGTGAAGAAAATTGATCACCACTAATTACGGCTGCTATGTCGTTTATCAAAGGTGCATTGTAGCGCCTTTCATGCTCTCCTCGAGGGGACCGATCTGCATTAATGGCGACTTTATAATCCTCTTCAGGTAGTTTTTCTAAAGCAATTTTAAATGTTTTGACTAAAATATTACGTTCATGCAAGAATCTTTGAATTTTGAACACTGTGTCTTTCTCAACTCCCTGGACACAAATTGGCAGCGACGGTCTACCTCAATTTCTTCGTCACCCATAAAATATACTTATTATTATTTAAAAATATTATTAAAATTTATACTGTTCGTTTTCAGCTGGAAAAAAATGACCCTATTCTATGATAAATTTGCCCTTTCACCGTAAATGTAGGCGAAAATCCCGGCATTATTATTTCCCGGTCAACTCCGAAGCATGTCATTTGAAAGCATGAGTTATATTTCCGGATCCTGTATAAAAAGCGCCGTGACTCATTAGCATCATATAAAAAGAGAGTTTTCAGGTTTTTCTGGTTTCCCAAGTAACGAAAAAGACACTCTGCCATTGGAACAGCACATGCCTGTGGTCTCATCTTTCCATTTTAAAGCGCTGCAAAATCGACACGCCTTGTTCATCAGTCCGATAACAACTAACTTATGATTTTTATAATCAATCAACGGATCATAATTAAATGCTGCGACATTAAAAACCGACCAATTGTTTCTTTGGAAATTTTTTCGACGTTCAGCTTGGAGCTGTGCATTTGCACCTCTTCGCGTCTGTGTCTGTTCTGGTGTTTCAGATGCCCTTATAGTAGATTGACGTTCAGGTTGCTCAATAAGTCTGTGTTGAGTTTCATCAGGTGTTTCCGCAGCTCTTAAGGTGGCCTGACGTTCCGCTTGTTCGAATAGCCTTTGCTGACTTTGAGCAGGTATTTCAATAGCTCTTAAAGTAGATTGATGCTCTGCCTGTTCAAGACGCCTTTGCTGACTTTATCAGGTGTTTCAGTAGCTCTTAAAGTAACTTGACGCTCTGCCTGTTCAAGACGCCTTTGCTGACTTTGAGCAGATGTTTAAGAAGCTCTTAAAGTAGCTTGACGCTCTGCCTGTTCAAGACTTCTTTCCTGACTTTGAGAAGGTGTTTCGGAAGCTCTTAAAGCAGCCTGACGCTCTGCTTGTTCTTGCCTTCTAAGTTCAGTATCTTCTAAATATTCTGGCGATCGAGTTAATCTTTTCGCTTGTCTTTGAGAAGATACTCTTGAAAGGCTGGACTTACGTTTGCGAGGCATTATGAAGTAACATAAAACCTATTTATAAAAAAACGTTAAAATACCTAAAAAATTAAATTTCCTTTTAAATATTTTTTAAAAGCAAATCCAAAATACCTAAAAGGAATAAAAATTCGAAAAAAATGAGATTGACTTCATTATGACGACCAGACGCCAACTGTTCAGTGATGTCTCAGTGATCGCAAGGGTAAAAACCGGCAGCGATCACCGAATGGTTAGAAGCACACTGAACTTAAACGTTAAGTTGGAGAGGTCTTGTCTAATGAAGTCAACGCTCCGTCCCCCTCGTGCTCTGATCCAGAATCCCGAGACTTTTCCGCTCGAGTTACGTAACCGCTTTCAGTGCCTAGAAGATTGCAATGCAGTGGACGATATGAATGCCAAGCTCGTGGAAACTGTCCATGCGGTCGGAGCTAAGTTCTACAAGACCCGCCGTAGAAGAATACAAAAACTCTCCGATCACACTCTTAATCTCATGGCTGTTAGACGGGAGATGAGGCTGCAATCGTCAACAGATTTGACAGCATACAGGCAACTGAACAGACAGATCTCCAAATGCATGCGGCAAGACTTACGCAACTTTAATACTGCTCGTATTAAAGAAGCGATCGAGCGGAACCAGGGCTCCAAAGTCTTTGCCAGAGATCTGTCTGCCAGAAAGAGCCAACTGTCAAAGCTGAAGACTGAGTGTGGCAGCATCATTTCCGGGACACCTGAGATTTTGAGTGAGATTGAGAGGTTCTATGGGCAGCTGTCCACATCACCGTTGGAGCCACACGCAAGTGTAAGTAACGATCCAAGAGCAAGTCTTACCCAACACTATTCCGATGATATCCCGGACGTCAGTCTGAGCGAGATTAGAATGGCTCTCCAGCACCTTAAAAACGGCAGGGTCCCAGGCAAGGATGGAATTACAGCGGAGCTTATGAAAGCGGGTGGAACACCGGTACTTGAATTCCTCCAGAAGCTCTTCAATACCGTCCTCCATGGTGGCACTACTCCGGAGGCGTGGAGCAGTAGTGCGGTGGTCTTGTTCTTTAAGAAAGGCGACAACGCTCTCTTGAAGAACTACAGACCGATTTCCCTTCTGAGCCGCGTCTACGTGCTGTATTCGAGAGTCATTACGAATCGTCTCGCACGCAGACTCGACGACTTCCAGCCTCCCGAACAAGCCGGTTTCCGAAAAGGCTTCAGTACCATAGATCACATATATACCCTGCGGCAGATTGTACAGAAGACCGAAGAGTACAATCTGCCACTTTGGCTGGTGTATGTGGACTATGAGAAAGCCTTTGATTCCGTCGAAATTTAGGCGGTGCTACAGTCCCTTCAGCGGTGCCAAGTTGAATGTCGGTATATCGAGGTGCTGAAGTGTTTGTACAGTAGGGCTACGATGGCTATCCGAGTACGGAACCAGAGCTCAAAACCTATCTAACTGCAGAGAGGTGTAAGACAAGGTGACGTTATATCCCCGAAACTCTTCACCGCTGCGTTGGAAGACGTTTTCAAGCTACTGGACTGGAAAGGATACGGTAACATCAATGGCGAGTACATCACTCACCTTAGATTTGCCGACGATATAGTCCTTATGGCAGAATCGCTGGAGGACCTTAGAACTATGCTCAATGTTGTCTCCCAACGGATAGGTGTTAAGATGAATATGGACAAAACAAAGATTATGTTCAATGTCCATGTCACACCTATGCCGGTAGTTGTGGGGAGCACTATGTTCGAAGTTGTTGACGAGTACGTTTACCTGGGACAAATAGTCCGACTAGGTAAGTCCAACTTCGACCGAGAGGTCAATCGACGGATTCAACTCGGCTGAGCAGCGTTCGGGAAATTACGACACATCTTCTCGTCAGGTATACCTCAATCTCTGAAAACTAAAGTGTACAACCAGTGCGTGTTGCCAGTGATGACTTACGGATCAGAGACGTGGTCCTTCACTGCTGGCCGTATGAGGACGCTCAAGGTCGCTCAGTGAGCTATGGAGAGGGCTATGCTCGGAGTTTCTCCGCGTGATAGACTCAGAAATGAGGATATCCGCAGTAAAACCAGAGTGACCGACATAGCCCAACGGATTAGTAAGCTGAAGCGGCAATGGGCTGGCCATATAGCTCGAAGAACCGATAACCGATGGGGAAGAAAGGTTCTCGAGTGGCAGCCTCGTACCGGTAGGCGTAGTGTAGGGCGACCCCCACTAAATGGAGTGACGACCTGGTAAGACATGCAGGTAGTCGATGGATGCTGGTGGCTCAGGACTGTGCTTTGTGGCATTACTTGGGGGAGGCCTATGTTCAGCAGTCGACTTGTGAAGGGCTGTAATGATGATGATGATGATGACGCAATCATACCTAGATATGTTTGCAAAATTCTTCTTAAAGACATTTATTTACACACTATCTTACCATATGTTAGATGTGTCACAGACAAGTAGCTAGTGCAAGTTGCTACAAGCTGCCGAAGAAAATTAGTCAGTTGTTACCATCCGTCAAGCGTCATATCCCTCTACAAGATGCAGGACATATAGGGCAAACAAAAAAAAACATATAGCTGATGTGAAGAACCAACGTTCTGAAAAGTATGCAGTTTTTGATCATATGATCATATGTTTTTGATCATCCTCGATGGCCCCCGCCATTACTTCAGATTTGATAGACCACAAATCCTAGCGAAAGCTTCATCGCTTTGGAAATAAGTTTTTAATATTGCCCAACTTTGTTCAAGCGAAACGTGACCCATTTCATAAATGTCAAATATAAAACTAACTTTCTGTCACATCGGAAATGTCATCAAACCTTTCAATCCCAAAATAACCTATCATCCCTATTCCAAACTTAAGATGGCCCACACTGTACATACTCTAATACCCAACTGGTTAACTTATAAAATGATGTTTAAGGAAAAAAAATGTTTTGTGTTTCTTAAGAAACTTTTTTGTTTCTCCTATAATTTATGAGATAAGAATGTTAAAATGTATATATAATTCTAATATGTTAATGGATGGATAATAACGTGTTAATATCAATCCCCTACAAGCTTCTTCCATCAATATTAAATTTAGATCATTTTTTAAATCATAATATAGTATTTTAATGTATTTTTGGAGCCAGCGCGTATTGGTGAATATAGTGCCATACATATTGCATTATATTCACCAATACGCGATTTTTACAAATGTATAGTTGTAAAATTAAAAGTATAATAAATGTATAATTTTAAAATTAAGATCTGATGATAGTGGATAGTTAGTTTCGTTATCTTTTGTTCACAAAAAGCAAGTAGATGAAAAAGTTATGTTTGTTCCAAAAAATGCACGTAGCTTAGAGAAGTTTAGAAGTAACATCGTAAGAAAACTTCCATCACTTTCGTACCAAAATAATCCAGATGTTTTTTTTTGTCTGAAACATTATTTAAACTTACTTATAATGATATTGATAATACTTTTACTTAATGATTTCTTATATTTACGCGAACATTGCACATGATTAAAACTACTTTTACGGATTTTATCGCGTTTATTTTATCAAACCATTACATCAGATTTGATAGACCACAAATCCTCGCGAAAGAACACCGATTCCTACCAAGGATAATACGTGAGGCTATTGAAATTAAAAAACATCCTAATTTCAATAGAGAAGGAGGCTGGGTACTACCACCTGCTTGGGATCCTATAATCAATAAAATTAAAACTAAACCCAAGCATACCACTGCAAGACCTCAGGACATAGTCAGTTCATTTTGCATAAATCGGACCATAAACAATAATTAAAAAAGCTGAAGGTTCTCCGGGTTTAACAATGACATCGGGACGTCAGTCATCTCAGTCCCCCGTGACCATAGGTGCTGGAAAGCGCCCGAAACGTCGGGAATTAAAAATAAAAAGTAAAAATAAACGCGATAAAATCCGTAATAGTATATAGAAAGTAGTTTTAATCAAATACTTTTACTTCTAAAATATTCTCCTTTAACTTGAGTACATAAGAGTAGACAAAGGTTTTATGAACTTTACAATAAAATGTCATATAATCCTGGCGTCGAATTTATGGAATATGTAAAAAAATATTTAAAAGAGTGTGCTCCATTGCAAAGCCCTATTTACTTTATATCCTGCGTTTACTCGTCGTTCTATATCCTCCGCCATTATACATATATATTTTTGAAAAATATTTTACTGAATATATTTGAGTCTTAACCACTGTTGAAACACTAGACAAGTTACTTCCTACTATCTTCATAGCAGCATACAAACAAACAAAAATACAAAAATAATATTATATATTTAGTTAGTATCAGATATACAGGCATTCATTTATGAAAGTGCTTTAAGGCAAGGAAATATCCATTGCACTTATCCAATGCATATAAACGAACGTCACATGTCTTCGAAATAATTCTTTTCTTATTTCTTAGATATGCAGATTTCTCCACGATGTTTTCCTTCACCAATGAGCACGTGGTAAATCAGCACTTAAAATCGCAATTAAAAATTTCGTTGGTGCTGGCGGGGTTCTATACCCGGGTTGTTCACGTACTGTGAAATTTACAGCGAACGGTAACTGAGCTACTACATTATATATTTAGTATGTAAGTATAATAAATGTTTTATTAAATAACAATAAAAAGACAAATATTATTATGATGAAGATGACAAAGCAGCGATTTTGAATCGTTCCCAGAAAATGAGTTCGAATTTGCTGGTGGGATGTTAAAAAAGTTAAAAAACTTTTCAGGCAACCCATTCCAAAGCTGTGGCATGTGGTAATATCAGAAGACTCGCAACTTTGATGCTGAATTAAATAATGATCAAATTACATTGTTATCGTGTAGCGGCGGTGAAAGAATATCTACTACCCCATATCATCCCGTAGGTGTCGTAAGAGGCGACAGAGGTAAAAAAATCATGAAATGAGCAGTAGCGTCTTCCTAATAATGACGAATAATAAACAGTTGCGGTTTCCCACCTGTCTGCCAAGCGTGGCAACTATTGCAAATATCACCCTGTGAGGGAATCTATTAGGAAGGAGGAAGAGTCTTGATGATTATGTTAAACCTTTCACTGTCCCGTGCATTACATGTAATGCATTTCTATTGCCTTCCTATTGTGTCTGTAAATCAGACAGTGAATGGGTCAAAATAACTAAATAACATAACATTAATAGATCCTATCTAGGCAAATCCTATAGTTATGGATAACTTTTATCGGACGATTAAAAAATCTTAACATTACAAGCAGTCCATTCCAGACGTGTTCGGCATATTGCCATACCAGATGACTCCATGTTTGATGCTGCATTAAATATAATTATGATTAAATTACATTAAGGTGATACTAGCCTAATAGCAGGGTGCGGAGCGCAAACTCAAAAGATCGTGAGTTCGAATCCGTCATTCGACTAATGTCATGAACCACTTCTAACACAAACATTTTCAAGTTATCAGGAGTGGTCAAAGGGAATATTATTATTGTTAATAGCATTGCTAGTATTATTTCTAAAAAATCATAAAAAATTATAAACAAAAATTATTGAGTTGGAGAATGCAGGTGCAGATGCAGGAAGTCGATGGATGCTATTGGCTCAGAACCGTCCTTCGTGGCATTCCTAGGGGCAGGCCTATGTTCAGCAGTGGATTTGTGAAGGGCTGTAATGATAATGATGATGATGACTTTAAGTGTGGCAAGATGTTTTGTGTAGAGTGAGACTGGTCGGAATATTGAGTGGTGGTGGTAAGTTTTACGTTGTATGATGCTTAAGTTGCAAAATGAATGGGTCGGCAAGACCGGTATAGGGCCACGCTCACACAGAATACCAACGTAAAATAACAGCTTAATGCTACTATTTCGTATGGTGAGTAAGAGGACTGGAGATCCTTTTTACTGGAAACGAGGCATTCTATCTTAGTTCTCATGGGTGACCACGCATCTGCATATTGATTAGTTTCAAGCATTTTGAAACGATAAATGTTGGTGTCTATGGGCCACAAAATTCGCTTACCATAAGGTGATTTGTGTGTACGTTTGTCACTCTTATTCTATAAAAAATAGTTATGAGAGTAAACGGTTTTATGTAATGCTTCTATAATTTTTATGTCAAACCATTAGTATTTGACTACCATACATTCAAACCAAACAGATGGCTTCGTGATTCGTCAGGCATAAAATTTCCCAGCATTTATCTTTACATTCGATTACATTGTGGGTGTCTTTAAGGCTTTTGTTAAGCTAAGTTAGTGTGTTTTGTCATCATCGGGTACGTCAGCATTTACCATCAGGCTTGATTGTAGTCAAACAATGACAAATAACAACACGAATGTAGT
This sequence comes from Parnassius apollo, assembly GCA_907164705.1. Lineage (NCBI taxonomy): Eukaryota > Metazoa > Arthropoda > Insecta > Lepidoptera > Papilionidae > Parnassius > Parnassius apollo. The sequence continues at coordinate 1,880,969 of CAJQZP010001367.1, forward strand.
GTCAGGGCAACGCAAAATAAACCAACATCTTTTTTCATCCCGTAGATAAGTAAGAATCGTCTATGGAAAAGGCATAACGGTCTCTGATACATGGTTAATGAAAATATAAACTTTTAGTTGGCAATTATTAGTGGCCTGTACGAGTAGATATGATATTATATATAACTGTATGTTAATTATCAGACGGACTGATGATTTTAAACTATTTTTTTAACAACCATCGATGTTAGTGCTTACTGAGGTTAACCTCTATTAGGTCTTTTTTTTTCTCCATTACATTGTTTAAGGTTCAATAAAGAATAAATAAATGATATTACCAGTCCCTATCCTTCTTACAATAGGAAAGGCTTATCTCTAGTGGTCGATTGTTACAAACTGATAAGGAAAAATGTTCAATAGAGATATATTATTTCGTAATAAGCAAGTTCCTGTTATTTTTGTTAAGTCATTAAATTAAAAACTATTATTTATTTCATTATCATCATCATCATTCCTTCCTCCTTCAAGGGAATGCCACAAGGCCTTGTTTTTTTATTTATACATAATTAAATAATACAAGGTTTACAAATATCTGATTATATAGAGAATTGACGACTTAATTTTAATATAAATGTACATCCACACCTCCCCAATTACAAAGTTCAAGTGTAGGTATAATCGGAACGTCGACGCTGCAGCGGCGGGGTTGCGGCGACGACCTACTGACCGAGGTCGACGCCCGGTGCACCGCGCCGCCCTGGAACCGACACGGGTGCAATTGACCTAAGGACCTAGAAATGGGAAGAACTACCTATGTTAGTTCTAAGGACCCTTAATCCGTCTTTAACGCCGGTCTAGGTGTTTTCCATTTGTTGAATGTTTACTTCCATTATTTTCAATTTCTTTTATAACTCATACTTGTATTAAATTTTGTTTATCTTAATATTATTATGTTTACTTTGTCTGCTATGTATGTACAAACTACAGAAACTACAGAATCGTATTTAACTTGAAATTGAATCGAATAAAATTGTTTTGGATAGGATATTTTATTTGTTCTCGAGATATACGAGCCAAATAAGTTTCACAAAGTACTAACGTAAAACGAATAGATTATCCTTTGAAAAAGTTGTAGATTGAATTGTATGAACCTCCAAACTTAAAAATATGTTGCAATTTGCACTTTCAAATAATGGAACCATTACAACAGTTTAAACAAGCAAGACAAAAATGCTATACCATATTTATCTCTCCGTAGTGCATCATCATCATCATCATCATTACAGCCCATCACAAGTCCACTGCTGAACATAGGCCTCCCCCAAGTAATGCCACAAAGCACGGTCCTGAGCCACCTGCATCCATCGACTTCCTGCATGTCTTACCAGGTCGTCACTCCATCTAGTGGGGGGTCGCCCTACACTACGCCTACCGGTACGAGGCTGCCACTCGAGAACCTTTCTTCCCCATCGGTTATCGGTTCTCCGAGCTATATGGCCGGCCCATTGCCACTTCAGCTTAATAATCCGTTGGGCTATGTCGGTCACTCTGGTTTTACTACGGATATCCTCATTTCTGAGTCTATCACGCAGAGAAACTCCGAGCATAGCCCTATCCATAGCTCTCTGAGCGACCTTGAGCGTCCTCATACGGCCAGCAGTGAAGGACCACGTCTCTGATCCGTAAGTCATCACTGGCAACACGCACTGGTTGTACACTTTGGTTTTCAGAGATTGAGGTACACCTGACGAGAAGATGTGTTGTAATTTCCCGAACGCTGCCCAGCCGAGTTGAATCCGTCGATTGACCTCTCGGTCGAAGTTGGACTTACCTAGTCGGACTATTTGTCCCAGGTAAACGTACTCGTCAACAACTTCGAGCATAGTGCTCCCAACAACTACCGGCATAGGTGTGACATGGACATTAAACATTATCTTTATTTTGTCCTTGTTCATCTTAAGAACTATCCTTTGGGAGACACTATTGAGGTCATTGAGCATAGTGCTAAGGTCCTCCAGCGATTCTGCCATAAGGACTATATCGTCGGTAAATCGAAGGTGAGTGATATACTCGCCATTGATGCTAATACCGTATCCTTTCCAGTCCAGTAGCTTGAAAACGTCTTCCAACGCAGCTGTGAAGAGTTTCGGGGATATAACATCACCCTGTCTTACACCTCTCTGCAGTTGGATAGGTTTCGAGCTCTAATTCTGTTCTCGGTTAGCCATCGTAGCCCCACTGTTCAAACACTTCAGCACTTCGATATACCGACAGTCAACTTGGCACCGCCGAAGGGACTGTAGCACCGCCAAAATTTCGACGGAATCGAAGACTTTCTCATAGTCCACATACGCAAGGCAAAGTGGCAGATTGTACTCTTCGGTCTTCTGTACAATCTGCCGCAGGGTATGTATGTGGTCTATAGTACTGAAGCCTTTTCGGAAACCGGCTTGTTCGGGAGGCTGGAAGTCGTCCAGTCTGCGTGCGAGACGATTCGTAATGACTCTCGAAAACAGCACGTAGACGCGGCTCAGAAGGGGAATCGGTCTGTAGTTTTTCAAGAGAGCATTGTCGCCTTTCTTAAAGAACAAGACCACCGCACTACTGCTCCACGCCTCCGGAGTAGTGCCACCATGGAGGACGGAATTGAAGAGCTTCTGAAGGACTTCAAGTACCGGTGTTCCACCCGCTTTCAGAAGCTCCGCTGTAATTCCATACTCGCCTGGGGCCCTGCTGTTTTTAAGGTGCTAGAGATCCATTCTAATCTCGCTCAGACTGACGTCCGGGATATCATCGGAATAGTGTCGGGTAAGACTTGCTCTTGGATCGTTACCACACTTGCGTGTGGCTCCAACGATGATGTGTACAGCTGCCCATAGAACCTCTCAATCTCACTCAAAATCTCAGGTGTATCGGAAACTATGCTGCTACACTCAGTCCTCAGCTTTGACAGTTGGCTCTTTCTGGCAGACAGATCTCTGGCAAAGACTTTGGAACCCTGGTTCCACTCGATCGCTTCTTTAATACGAGCAGTATTAAAGTTGCGTAAGTCTCGACGCATGCATTTGGAGATCTGTCTGTTCAGTTGCCTGTATGCTGTCAAATCTGTTGACGATTGCAGCCTCATCTCCCGTCTAACAGCCATGAGATTAAGAGTGTGATCGGAGAGTTTTTGTTTTCTTCTGCGGCGGGTCTTGCAGAACTTAGCTCCGACCGCATGGACAGTTTCCACGAGCTTGGCATTCATATCGTCCACTGCATTGCAATCTTCTAGGCTCTGAAAGCGGTTACGTAATTCGAGCTGAAAAGTCTCGGGATTCTGTATTAGAGCACGAGAGGGACGGAGCGTTGACTTCATTAGACGAGACCTCTCCAACTCAACGTTTAGGTTCAGTGTGCTTCTAACCATTCGGTGATCGCTGCCGGTTTTCACCCTTGCGATCACTGAAACATCACTGAACAGTTGGCGTCTGGTCGTCATAATGAAGTCAATCTCATTTTTTGTCGAACCGTCGGGGCTCGACCAGGTCCACTTGCTGTGGGACCGCTTCTGGAAGAAAGAGTTCATCATAAAGAGTCCCTCTTTCTCCATAAAGTTAGCCAGATGATGGCCCCTACGGTTCCGTTGCCCTACTCCAAATTTCCCTAACTTCAGCTCACCGCCTTCTCTTGTGCCTAGTTTTGCGTTGAAGTCTCCCATCAACACCGTAGTTTTGGAGGAATGCATGGCTCTAGAAATATCCTCATACATTTTCTCCACCTCCTCATCGGGATGTGCCAAGGTTGGTGCGTAGACCTGTATGACCTTCAGCGAATACCGTTTGGTGATTCCGAATATCAGGTACGCGACCCTCGTCGACATACTCCCAATCTTTACAACGTTGTTGACGAGAGACTTGTGAACGATAAATCCGACACCTCCTTGGGACAGATGGTCGCCCTCCCGGTGATAGCATAAGTTGCCGGACTCGAGGATTACCGTGTCCTCCCCATCTCTTCGGACCTCAGATAATCCAATAATATGCCAGCGCAGCTTGTCTACCTCTTCTTCCAGCTCCAGTATCTTCTCGTCAGTCCTCAGGGTGCGTGCGTTATACGTTGCCAGTTCGAGTCGTCGTAGGTGGCAACCGAACCTCCACCGGAGATTCTTAGCACCCCCGTAGTGCATATAACTTAGGTTCATAAAAATTTATCGTGGAATAAAATACAACATAAATAAGTTAAAAATTACAGTTGTATGAATAAAGTATTTCAATTATTTTGTTTTTATTTACAATATGATTATAATTTAATTCATGAAAAACTTTTATCCCACGACTAAAAACTGAGCCCTTATAAGCTATTATAGCTATGCCAAACAGTGTTTAGCCTAATGTTTATGGGTCTGGAATCCGCCATTCGACTACTGTCGTGAACGACTTCCAACACAAGCAGTTTAAGCTTACTTGGATTGGTTACTAATAGTTACGCTTTTAGTAGCGTTAATAGCTTTACAAATATTCTTTCTAAAACATACAATTTGATTGACCTGAATGCAAAAACAAATAGAACAATCCATTTTTATTCTATTTTTGCAATACGCATTTAAAAAAAGTTAATGACGTCTATCATTTTCTATATGTGAACGACGCAAAGTAAATGTGTACAAGTTCAAACATATTATATGCTATAAAAAAGGAAACTTTAACAGAAGCTTTAATGGCACACCCGCTATAGACACGGCTCGTGAATAGTTCGAAGTATGCATTTGCACTCCACCCCGTGCCAACAGCTCTGCGACGTGCACAAAGTAACCGTTGATGGCCTAGAAACGAGCACGCCATTGTTTCTGGATCCACAATTATGGGTTAGGTTTGTGTTTACAATATTATGTTTGTGCTACTCTATTCGAAAAAACTAAAATATTCGAGTATCTTCGATTACCTTTTAGAATATATTTCGTTATGCGTGATTTTTTTTATAAAACTGATGTGGAAAAGAGCTTATAGCCTCTTTAATGATAAGGGACTATGACAGAATACCCCCACTGCCTGTAATTATGCTGCCTGTCAGTTCTGGACCGGTACATAGCATTGGAGGCACCGCCATTTGGCCGCAAAATAGTTAAGAGAGTGGGTTGGGGTCAGCACAACTCGGGGGAAGCCAGTTAACCAAGCTGGTTAAAATAAGTTGTTTCCTCTCAGCACGTCCCCAGTGCGACGTTGCACTCATGATACTCATGGTACCTACGTAGACGGATTTCCAAAGCAGAAAAAATGTTCTATCACCTGGTTTTTTTTATAGGATAGGGTGACAAACGAGCACACAGTCCACCTGATGGTAAGTAGTTACTGCGACACATAGACATCTACATCTATCCTCGATTACGAATCAAAATGTAGATGCGCTGTCACCCGTGCGGACTAAGATGGAATGCCTCGTTTCCAGTAAAAAGGGTCTCCGGTCTCTACACTCACCATACGAAACACAGCAGCGTTAAGCTACTATTTCACGCTGGTATTCTGTGAGAGCGTGGTCTTTCCCCGGTCGAGCCGATCCATTCGTGCTACAACTATACTACTAATATAACTGCAGCATGGCTCTACCACGTTTCAAATAACCTATTTCCAAAAGGATGAGATCTTTCTTCTGGGTGAACTGATTTTGATGGTTCTATTTTATTTGAAAGCTAGTGCTTCTCGTGTGGTCCCATATTAAGTTTGATCAACATCTGACGAGAAGTTTTTGAGTTATCCTTAATAATGCGTATTTAATTGACTTTGAATACACTGATGATGTTCTCACTTTATTTACATTAAAGTCGGTTCTAGATTTTTTTTTAATTTTACCACTTATTTTGGGGCTGTCTTTTAGTTCTCATTTTTTATTATTTAATTACCTCGTTTGTATGAACACGCTTTTTTTGTGCGGTGCTAATTTTGTAATTGATTTTAAACTTAATTCCCAATGAGAAAATTGGTAAGGCAGAAAAAAAATGGAGAGAAAATTGCTACTTGGTAAGTAATGCTACATACTAGAGGTAAAGCTGGACAAAACACAAAGGACAAAGTGTCTGCTACGCCACATACATTTAAAATTGTTATAAATGCTGAAAGAAAGCCTACGAATTGCCACAATGGACGGTATAATCAACCTACGTCAAATGAAGTTGTTTTAGTTATTGTTGGACAGCAATTTTCTAAGCAGGATATTGTTATAACACATTGCATCGAATGAATGAAATTCATCGTTCATACTCTGCATTACTGTACCCACTTTTGTTTTGCTACGGCGAGGATGGATAGTCCATTTTTATACCCCATAGCGGTCCTAAGACAACAAACAACCGCTTAAGAAAATGTTATCTGCTGCAAGTTTTTATTTACAAAACAGATCGAGACTTGACTTTTCTGGCTTTCTTTATCCTTTAGACCGTACAGAAGGTAGTGCTACTTAGTGGCAGAAATATTTAAGTGGATGGTATTTACTCAAACAGACTTTTAGACAGAAAAGTTATCAACCCCCAAAATGCATAGATTTTATTCTTAAAAAAACCAAATTGTTCGTCAAGCGTGGCAATGTAACAAAGTAATAAGTAATTGTGTGTGTTTTAATATAAAAGTTCACTGTTGAGACCTGTGATGCCGGCAGGAATCAAACAATGTTTGCTCAACGCCAACATTACTTAAGATCCCTCTAGACTACCACAGTTCTAGTTGACATTAACTGACTGGTAACGGTGATGATGGTACCATTAGTTGTCATAGATTTCCCTTTCCTATTTTCTATTTGTAATTATTTACATATGAGAAATAATGAGAACTAGGCCTTGAAGTTGGCAATTTGAACACAAAAAAGTGAAAGAAGTGAAGTTTTGAAAAAGTGAAAGTAAACATTTGTACATAAACATAAATTGTTGGTTTTTGTGTCTACGTTGTAGTAATTTCCTTATTTTTACCACTTTAGTTGTTAGTTTTTAGTCTAGTTTTTTTGATTTGATTTATATTTTTCCTTGATTATTTCTTTGAATTTATATTTTTTCTTTCTTTGCAGGTTTCTTTGGGTTTCGTTTTTCTTTGACTATAACTCGCGAGCATTTTGCTCATGCTATAATCGTACATCTGATACGAGTGTCTGTCTACGAATGAGTGATTACTTTTTGGTCCCGCGTACACTTTAGGCATGGGTAAACTTTAATCATGTGCTTATACCGCCATAATATTTTCTGAATAGTTGGAAATTTGTGTAAGCGTTTGGGCATTTTTCACAACCTGAGAAAGTTGAAGGACTTAATAATAATGTTTTATATTAGAATTTTATTGCCTATGACAGGCTGCTTAAACATACGTGTGCTTGCACTTATTGTAATAGTGTGTTAGATGATCAATGCTGTTGTACACCGGTATTTCCCTCTTTTTTTATTAAAAAGCAAAAAGTCCCGCTGAGTTTCTTTCCGGTATTTTCCCAGACAGAGCTTTTTTCCGAACAAGTGATACATTAAACAAAAGAGTGACTTTTAATAAGTACTATCTATAATCTATATAATGAATTAAAAATAATCTGTTTCTATTTTCACATACCATATCAAGTTTTTTTCTGATTTAATTTGTAGATGTTAAATATAACTGATGGGATTGTATTATTAATAAATTAGTCTCTAAATTATTTAAGATTTGGAAGTTTTACTAACGTTAAAATCGACGAGGGTAACATCCTTTGCACCACTTTACGTATTTCCTTTTTCACTAAGCACGAACACATCAAGTCATTTTTATTACCTCATGATTTAGATCAGGTCAGTGGAAGGCACTCCACATATTTTCTGAGTGCTCTCATTTCGACCGCATTCACTTCCTTTCAAGTACTTTCTAGGTCATACATAAGATGATATTTGGAAGTGTACTGTAGTAGATACCATACATAAGTTCTGGAGTCATCTAAAGATTATCATCAGACTCTTTCTAACTTTATATAATAACCTGCTGTGTAACTAAGCTTGATGTTGATGTGGATGATGTAACTAAGCTTGGCGTGATAAAGATGGACATACAAAATTTAACAATTTATGACTGGTATTAGATAAATTTCTTTACATTGCCTATTTAACGAGTATAGGGTATATACCTTACTTGAGTTACTTAAATTAAAAATAATAATTCATACACTTGAAAATGCAACACAAAACCTTTAAACAATTTCGTTCTTTATATCAAAGGCACCATAGTGTCGTTTAAATGTTATGAGGGTAAAATAAAGTAAAAAATAACCTCTTTAGTCCAATTTATATCATCATTATCACCATTACAGCCCTTCATAAGTCTGCTGTGGAACATGGGCCTCCCCCCAAGGAATGCATTAAAGGACGGAGTTGAGCCACCTGCATCCATCGACTTACTGCATAACTTATCAGGTCACTCCATCTAGTAGGAGGCTGCTCTATACTTTTTGGTTGCCACTCGAGGACCCTTCTTCCCTATTAGTTGTCGGTTTTCCGAACTATATGGTCGCCCTATTGCCACTTGAGCTTACTAATTATTTGAGCCATGCCGATTACTCTGTTTTCACTGCGGATATCTTTATTTTTAATATAGCCCATTCCATATTCCACTCGCTGAGAACACGTCTCAAATCCCTATGTCATATTTGGCCACACGCACTTGTTGTACAATCTTGTTTTTAAAATTTGAGGTATATCTGATATAGCAATATATACTAATGACAGATTTATTAATTAAATTTTAATATAATGTATATATTATTTAATTTTACCACTTGTTTTATTGCAAAGTGGGGCCATAGGAGTCATTTATGGCTTAAAATGTAGTCTCTCACAGATTTTTATAGAAATAAATATATTTGCTTTGGTCCATGAGTATATCTACGAATATTTAATGTATGTTATTGAAACTAAAAGTTTTAATAAAAATATATATACAATCTGAAACACCAAGAACGAAAACAAACTAATGATACTAGTTAATCTTATATCTGATATAGCAATATATACTAATGACATATTTAATAATTTAATTTACTTCAATTCACACACCGTTAGTAACTCTTCACAGAGTTAGTAATTTATTCGTGGGTCGATGTGTACGCTTTTGTATCAATGTCCCAAGAAATGTACAAATATCTTTCTAGTTCGTTTTATTACTTAGCAAATACTTTATAAATATTAATATTTTTACGTGGTAGAGCCACGTTGCAGCTACATTATGGTTGTAGCACGAATGGGTCGGCTCCACCGGGGAAGGATCACGCTCTCACAGAATACTAGCGTAAAATAGCAACCTAATACTGCTGTGTTTCGTATGGTGAGTGTAGAGATCCGGGGATGGAAACGAGGCATTCCATCTTAGTCCTCAGGGGTGACAACGTATCTGCGTTTTGATTCTTAATCGAGGATAAATGTGGATGTCTATGGTCCACAACATTCATTTACCATCAGGTGGACTGTGTGCTCTTTTTTCATCCTTATTATATAAAAAAATATATGTAATTATAATAAAAATGACATTATACTCTGAATAATTACAGAGAGCAGTACGTTGTGAGAAATCTATTATTACGATTATGACTAACTAATACAGGTCCTGTAGAAAACTGTTACGCATCCATCACGGGGAGTGCTCTGAGAAATTGTTCGGATTAATCCCAGCCGCCAAATTTCATGAACGCACTACGCGGCAAACCTCCCGATACCATCCACACCATCTGAATACTTGGCGGTGCACTGTACGTTTCACTAGGAGTTTTCTTCCGCGTACGACCTCTCTGTGGAATAATTTACCACCGGCGATTTTCCAGACCGATACGACCTGCGGACCTTCAAGAAAAGAGCTTACTCCTTTTTAAAAGGCCGGTAACGCTCCTGCAATTTTCCTGGTGTTGCGGTTGTTCATGGGTTGCGGTAGTCACTTAAAATTAGGTGAGCCGTATGCTCGTTCGCCCCCTTTTCTATAAAAAAAACTAAAAGACTAGCTTCTTTCCGCCTGAGTTCAAAACTTACAAGATTAACTATACTTTAATTAAGATCAAATTACATTGAGTGGGGCAAAGGTATTATGTAGAATGAAAGTGGTTGGAATATAGAGTTATGAGAGTAGAGCGTATTATGTCATGCGTGTGTTACTATACTGGATGACCCTTTTTACCGTCTGACTTACTTTTTTATCAGACGGTAAAAAAGGTCACCACTATGTATATCAAATACCTGACTGCATCGTTGGTCTAGTGGTAAACGCGATTGATGATCATAAGGTATCGAATCCCGGGTCCGGCCAAAATCAGTATTATACAATAATTGGGATTCTCTATTAAAACAATCCTGTCCAGTTTAGATGGCTAATCTTCGTTGAAAACTGACCGCCGTGCCCAAAATTTGATCAGAAGACATTATTATTATTACTATATATCAGTCCCTTTGTTGTCGAAATACCACGCATTCGAAGCAATCAATTTGCTTCGTCGTTCTTATGGTACAGTAAAGTAGTGGAATAATTTGCCAAGAGATGTCCGTATATTGAATACATAAAATGTTGTTCTACATCATCGAGCATGTTCCTCTAAAATTAACTCGAGATACTCATTAACAATGAAAGTAGTGAACATAATTTAATTTTTTTTAATTCAATTGATAAAACGTAAAAAAAAGAACCGCTCTATTATTGAAATACGAAAACATTTCAATGTTACATTATAGATAAAAATCACTCTCCCTATTTAAGAAAACAAGTAGAATGTAACATAAATAATTTACGTTAATCGTAGGTGCTCTTTGCGTATAATATTAACCTCTCTATTCATTTCTTTATAAAGAGCTATGGTTACGCAAGGCATAAACATACTCCTTGAAAGACGTACGTCATACTTTTGCCTGTGTTGAGTAATACAAAATTATTATTTTTCGTATTTTGTTTCATTTTTTAAGGAATAAGCTTGACAAAACGAATACATAATCTACCTGATGATAAGTTGATGACGTAGCCCATGGGCATCTACATCTATCCTCGATTAATATCAGAACTCTGATGCGTGATACCCCTAAGGATCAAGATTAAATGCCTCGTTTCCAGCAATAAGTGCCTCTTTCTCTCTTCAGTTCTATAGACTCGTTCGCTATTTTACGCTGGTATTCTATGAGATGTTCATATTGTTACGCGCTAAAGTCGACGATACACTAGCGCCATCTAGTGTCAGGAACGAGAGCGAGGGGGGCTTTGCAGTGAATGACATCACAACCGACAGCGCCATCCGAAGAAACTAAGTTTCTAGAAAATCTATACTCGGACTCTCGGTACCTTACGCGTGTTTGCTTGAACATTCTGGATATTTGCTAATTTAAATAAGTAGGCGCTGCAAGGTGCGATCGAGGCAGTGTTGATTTGGGCGAAACAAGCGAAGTTTCGGGCGGAATTAAGTGAATTAGTGTGTTTAATTATTAGTGTTTTAACTTTAATTTGTGTAAAGTAAATTAAAGTGTTAATTTAGGTAATTTTATCGGCAATTTTTATTGTCACGAACCTCAAGCTCGTAACAATTGGTGTCAGAAGTGGGATAAAATCATGCCGATTTTACCTAAGGAGGAAACGGAGGGTGTCCGTACCCGAAGTCAACGCCAGCAGGAGACGGACCAACGAAGATTTGGTGGTGCAACGCCGCAGACGTCGGAGGACCAGCCACCGGCTGCAGGCCCGTCGGTAGCTCCTACATCTGCAGCACCTGACTTAGGTGCTCTGATGGTGATGCTGCAGGAGCAGGCTCGCCGACAGGAGGAGCAGGCTCGCCGACAGGAGGAGCAGGCTCGCCGGCAGGAGGAACAGGCTCGCCGACAGGAGGAACAGGCTCGCCAGCAGGCGGAACAGGCACGCCGATTGGAAGAGCAGCTGCGGGGCGGACAGGAAGAACAGGCCCGTCGGTTGGAAGAGCAGATGCTCCTCATGAAGGACCTTCACGCTACCTTCGGGAAGGAGATAAAGGAGGTGAAGGATAGGGTTGCTCAGCATGACAACCGCCTGTCGGAAGCCGAAACCCAAATCGCGAAAGCTGAAAACCGAATCGAGAAAGCTGAAACCCGAATCGACCAAGTAAACAATCGGGTTGACAACGTAGTGGCTGACATGAAGAAATCACTAAACGACCTCAAACTTGGGGATGGAACTACAGCTCCCGTAGTAGCTGCAGCACCTTCGCTATGTGGATTCAAAGTGCCGCCGTTCGACGGGACCTCTTCCTGGTCGGCCTACAAAATCCAGTTCGAGGCCGTCATGGAGGCGAACGGCTGGAATAAAAGCCAAGCCATGACTGCACTCACCCTAGGCCTGCGTGACCAAGCCTTAACTGTGTTGGAAGCTCTCGGTAAGAAAGTGACCTATGAGCAGCCTCTTGAGGCCTTGGAAGCGAGATATGGCGACGCTCATCTGGAACACGTCTTTCGCGCACAGCTTAAAGATCGCGTGCAGCGCAGCAACGAGAACCTGCAGCAGTGGGCCCTTGAGGTGGAGAAGATGGTTCGAAAAGCATACCAGTCTGTACCTGCGCTCATTGAAGGGAACCTGGTTCAGACATTCATCGACGGCATCCGCGACCTTGAAGTCAGAGCTGCTGTGAGACTCGCGTACCACGACACGCTTAAGAACGCCTTGGCCCATGCACTGGAGGTGGAAGCCGTGCGGCAGGATCATCGTTCCCATCGCATCAGGGAGGTTGCAGCAGCTACAGTTCGCGACCGCAACAGAGGATACAGCCCTAGGTGCTATGGCTGTGGGAAAAAGGGCCATCTTCGATCCAGCTGCCCTAAACGAACCGTGGAAAGGAGAGTTGATCGATCTCGAGAGGGTAGTGCAGCTAACGGCACTGCCTGGCGGCGACAGGATCATCGTTCACCTCACGCTAGGGAGGTTACAGCAGTTACGGTTTGCGACCACAATAAAAGATACAGCCCTAGGTGCTATGGCTGTGGGGAAAGGGGCCATCTTCGGTCCAGCTGCCCTAAGCACACCCTAGGAAGGGAAGGTGAACGGTCTCAGAAAGGAAGTGCGGCTAACAGCACCGCCCAGCAGCAGCAGGAATACGACTTTACTATCAGACACTGCAGCGGGAAATCTCACGGCAACGCAGATGCATTATCAAGAAGACCTTGTCCTGAAGATTGCAACCATTGTAGTAGGCAAGAGAGTAAGGAGGTGGTATCCGTGAGGATGCTCAGGACGGACCACCTCAGCAACGAATGGAAGGACAACCTACGACATGCACAGCAGGAAGATCCGGACATCAAGCCGATTCTGGGATGGATGAAGGCCCGTGCTACTAAGCCTAAGTGGAGGGACGTCTCAGCGATGAGTTCAACCACGAAAAGCTATTGGGCCCAATGGGACAGCTTGCTGATTCAGGATGGAGTCCTGTGCCGTAAATGGGACAATGGTCGAAGAGACAGCTTTCGTTTGCAAATGGTTGTCCCTAAAGCTAAAGTGCCGAATATTCTACAGTTGTGCCATAATGGTCGTTCAAGAGTCCATCTGGGAGTTAAACGAACTCTACTGAAGGTCCGAGAACAGTTTTACTGGGTCCATTATTGTGACGATTTCGAGGATTGGTGTCGTACATGTACAAGTTGTGCGGCCGTGCGGGGACCTCGGACACGTAGTAGAGGAGCACCGAAATTGTACAATGTTAGTGCACCACGGGATAGGACAGCCCTTGACATTGCGGAGCCGTTACAGAAAGGCGCAAGAGGGACTCCTAAGATCGTCCATGTGAATCGCTTGGCGCGTTATTATGGGGCCGATAATGCTCGGGACGAGCATGTCTTAGGAGGGGGCAGTGTTACGCGCTAAAGTCGACGATACACTAGCGCCATCTAGTGTCAGGAACGAGAGCGAGGGGGGCTTTGCAGTGAATGACATCACAACCGACAGCGCCATCCGAAGAAACTAAGTTTCTAGAAAATCTATACTCGGACTCTCGGTACCTTACGCGTGTTTGCTTGAACATTCTGGATATTTGCTAATTTAAATAAGTAGGCGCTGCAAGGTGCGATCGAGGCAGTGTTGATTTGGGCGAAACAAGCGAAGTTTCGGGCGGAATTAAGTGAATTAGTGTGTTTAATTATTAGTGTTTTAACTTTAATTTGTGTAAAGTAAATTAAAGTGTTAATTTAGGTAATTTTATCGGCAATTTTTATTGTCACGAACCTCAAGCTCGTAACAATATCTTCCCGTGGGTGTCATAAAAGGTGACAAAGTGAAATTAAAAAAGAAAATGGGCTACTGCATCTTTCTAATATATAACTTAAAATAATCAAAAACTGCGGTTGCGAAGCGTGGCAAATGGCAATTATGGCAAAACTCTCCCGACGGAATAACCTGTAGGAGAGGCCTATGTTCAGTTGTGGACTTTTATAGGCTGTAAGGGATGGATGGGTTCTGTGAGAACATGGTCCTTTCTCGTTCGAGCCGACTCATTTGTGCTACAACTACAATACAGCTACAACATAGCTCTGCCTCGTATAAAACCTCTTCTTGTAAACGAAAAAAAATATCTTCAGGTTAATATCAATGTCGTTTCCTTGTTGTTTAAACAATGAAACAGGAGCAACAGTCCGCCAGCGGTCAAGTTCCCTTCAAAGCTTTCAAATCAGGTTTGAAAGGAAAAAATCTGAAGTTGTTAATTGCAATTTCAAGTGCTGATTTACCACGCGGTAGAGAAAATCATTGGTACGTAACCTGAATAATCGAGAAATAAAAAATAAAAAATTCGACTAATATGCATTAATTATTTTTGCTAGAAATGAGGCATTTCATCTTAGTCCTCACGAATGACAACACAACATCTACATTTTGATTCTTAACCAAGAATGGTGTAACCAGGTGGACTGTGTGTTTCATTAGTCATCATTATTCCATTTAAAAATCAGAGTGGTAAACGGTGCTACCGGCACATTTATTTTTAAGCAGCTTATAACTACAAGTTTTGTGTCTATGCTTATAAAAATATGTAATTATGTACGAACAAGCCCAATGGTCGCGATATAAACAATCTAGTTACTTAAAAATAATAATTATATTCCGACAAAATTGGACCACGGCGAAAATTTTCAATTAATGTCGAAAGTTATATCAATAGCTACAAATCTATTGAAGTGCCACTAATCAAAAGTGATAACTCAGAGGCAATTAATGGCCCTAACTTTTTATGGACTACTCATTTACCAACGCATACGTATCGCGAGAGTAGGAAAATATATATTGCACAGATTAAGATCTCTTTAAAGATTAAGAGTGATTTCCAATTTAACGTCCTTTTTCGATTTATGAATAAAATGCTTGAGTAATATAGAATGTTAATAATCCTATAAAATAACAAGACATGATACATGGAATAATACTAATTTTTACGGAATTTATCGCGTATATTTAACTTTTTTACCCGACGTTTTCGAGAGCTTTACAGCACCCATGGTCACGGGAAGGACTGAGATGTTCAACGTCCAGCTGTCATAGTTAACCGCGGTTACCATAGATTAAAATTTAACTTTTGTTCCGATCTACACAGTATGAACTTATGGTATCATGGAGTCTTGCAGTTGTATGCTTGGGTTGGGATTTAATTTTATTTATTATAGGATCCCAAGCAGATGGTAGCACCCAGCCATCTTCTCTATTGAAATTAGGATGTTTTTTGATTTCAATAGCCTCGCGAATCATCCTTGGAAGGAATCGATGTTCTTTAGCGAGGATTTGTGGTCTATCAAATCTGATGTAGTGACGGGGGCGATCCTGTACATGTTCACAGACTGCAGACTTCCAACATGAGAACATGTACAGGATCGCCCCCGTCACTACATCAGATTTGATAGACCACAAATCCTCGCTAAAGAACATCGATTCCTTCCAAGGATGATTCGCGAGGCTATTGAAATCAAAAAACATCCTAATTTCAATAGAGAAGATGGCTGGGTGCTACCATCTGCTTGGGATCCTATAATAAATAAAATTAAATCCCAACCCAAGCATACAACTGCAAGACTCCATGATACCATAAGTTCATACTGTGTAGATCGGAACAAAAGTTAAATTTTAATCTATGGTAACCGCGGTTAACTATGACAGCTGGACGTTGAACATCTCAGTCCTTCCCGTGACCATGGGTGCTGTAAAGCTCTCGAAACGTCGGGTAAAAAAGTTAAATATACGCGATAAATTCCGTAAAAATTAGTATTATTCCATGTGTAGTGTTCGCGTAAATATAAGAAATCATTAAGACATGATACCTTCAGTGTTATTTTCGCCGTGTCTTATCCGGTCAGATGAACCTCATTTCGAAACGTTAGAAGGGTTTAAAATTATATTAAGCAAAATAAATTTTAATTTTGACAAAAAATATATTTATTTTATTTCGTTTCTTTACATAACATAACTTCGGAAAGGTTTACGCTTAGATGTGTCATAAAACCTTCACGTCTCCTAGCAGCTCTTCGTCAGGAGAGGACTACTAAGGGTGGGACCCTTACTGCTTCTACCAGAGCCCACCGGAACACAATGCGTGATAGAAGACACGGACTTCACCTGATGTTAAAAATTCTTCATTATTGTATTTTATTGCGAATTTTGAAGGGGGTTAACCCGCGCACATGGCATAGTAGCATTTTGAAACTAAAACAATCTATGTTAATAATATGGACTGAGTAAACTCTACTCCTAACTAAAACATCTACAGATTTGAACCTTAAGAGGTAAATCAGCACTTGAAATTGCCATAAACAATTTCGGTTTTTTTTTCAAACTTGATTTGGAAGTTTTAGAGGGAACTTGACCGCTGGTGGACTGTTGCTCCTGTTTTATTGTTTAAACAATGATTTGAAGTAGGGTTTGATACGAAATAGTAATGATATTTTGTGTATTAAGTGTCTTCGCATCTGTAATATTAGAAGGAAGCGACGTTGATATTAACCTCAAGATATTATGTTCGCTTAGAAAAAGACGTTTTATAGGTGGCAGAGCTATGTTGTAGCTGTATTATAGTCGTAGCACAAATGAGTCGGCTCGAACGAGGAAGGACCATGTTCTCACAGAACCCATCCATAATTTATTGCCATTTTTAAAAGGGGTTGGCTCTCGCACAAGGCATAGTAGTATTCTCAAACAAAAACAAATCTACCTCTACCTAAAGCATATAAAGAAGTTTTTGTAGATGCATAAGGTAGAGGTAGTTTACTCAGTCCATATAAGTAACATAAATTGTTCTCCTTTAGAAATGGCCTACTGTTGACATCAATTCTGTACAGTAGGAATTGTTACATTCTTCTTGTAATATCTCGGTACCTTCAACATACATACTGAAGAGTTATTGCAAAATGACCTGTCGAGAAAAAAAATCGATAAAATAGACCCGTTCAACATCTTCTAAATATATATTAAAGTGGTGACAGCGAGATCACTTTTGTGTAACGGAAATCCTGACAGACGTTTCAAGGCTTCCGGGCTCCACACTGATATGTTTATATTGCATCTACGGGATTTGCCAGCTCAGTATTTTCTAAAATTGAGGATAACTTGATTGTTTCCTTTGTAATTATATTTGCAGATATGTTTTTGTTGCACGCATTTAATTGCAAGCCTCTGAATTGATGGGAGTATTTAAAATTTTCGATAAAATAGACTAATAAGGGAACACCCAATTAATCAAGAGTAACGCAACTGCCTATCAGAGGTTTCACAGATGCCGTTCTAGGTCCGTCTGCTGGCGATCTTCTGCAATACAGCGGGTATTCTTTTTTATTGTGAATAGTCTCTTTAAGTAGTTTGCGCGAACATTTTAGTGCATTTTTAATAGCACTGGGGATACACGAGTCCGCACAGAACGTAAATCCTATTTTTAGCAACAAATAACTACACAAGTCACAAACTGCTTAGATCAGCTCTTTTGAATTTTGTAATCGGCTCCTATTTTACCCACAGGGATGATTTAGCGAGAATGCTGAACACGCGATTTTCATTTCTTACCAAAAGCCTAAATATGATTTTTCATATCACTACTCATCCTCTTTTTCAACCTCTTCAGGTTTCTTTTAAAACAATAAATATATCAAAATCTCTTCAGCGCTTTTGGCGATAAAAAGTAGCAAACAAACAGGCAGTTTTTTCGCGTTTTTATTATTACGATGGATAAGATGGCATGGGTAATTTTATTACGGCGCAATAATATCAGTTGTAGAAGTACTTCAGTTTTCTTTTTAAATCATCATCATCATCATCATTACAGCCCGTCACAAGTTCACTGCTGAACATCGGCCTCCCACAAGGAATGCCACAAACCACGGTCCTGAGCCACCTGAATCCATCGACTTTCTGCATGTCTTACCAGGTCGTCACTCCATCTAGTGGGGGTTGCCCTACACTTCGCCTACCGGTACGAGGCTGCCACTAAGAATCTTTTTTCTCATCGGTTGTCGGTTCTTCGAGCTATACGGCCGGACCATTGCCACTTCAGCTTACCTATCCGTTGGGCTATGTTAGTCACTCAGTTTCTACTGCGGATATCTTCCTCACACTTGCATGTGGCTCCAACGATGACATGTAAAACTGCCCATAGAACCTCTCAATCTCACTCGAAATCTCAGGTATTCCGGAAACGATGTTGCCACTACTTCAAATTCTTTTTAAAGACTTTGGAGCCCTGGTACCGCTCAATTGCTTCTTCAATACGAGCTGTATTAAAATTGCGTGAAGCCCTCCGCATGTATTTCGAGATCTGACTGTTCAGTTGCTTGTACTCTGTCAATTCTGTTGAAGACTGCAGCTTCATCTCCCGTTTAACAGCCATGGGATTAAGAGTGTGATCATAGAGCTTTTATGTTCTTCTGTGGCGTGTCTTGCACAACCTAGCTCCGACCGCGTGGAATGTTCCCACGAGCTTGTCCTTCGTTGTCGTCCACTGCATTGCAGTCTTCTGGGCCCTGAAAACGGTTTTGTAATTTGGGATGGCCCTGGATTAGCGCTAGAGGGCGTTGACTTCATTAGACGGGAACTCTCCAACTTAACGTTTAGGTTCAGTTTGCTCTAACTATTCGGTAATCACTGCCAGTTTTCACCCTCGCAATCACTGTGGCATCACTGAACAGTTGGCGTCTTGTCGTCATAATGAAGTTAATCTATTTTTTTTTCGAATCGTCGGAACTCTACCAGGTCCACTTCCTACGGGGCCACTTCGGGAAGAGATAGTTCATCATAAAGAGTCCCTATTTCTTCATGAAGTCGACCTGATGGTAAGTGATTGCTGTGGCTTATAGAAATTTTATTTATCGTTTATCCTTGATTAAGAATCAAAAAGCGAATACATGGTCATCCCTAAGGAATCAGATGAAATACCTCGTTCTCAGTGAAAATAGTCTTTGGTTATTTACAATCATTATAAGAAATACAGCAGTATTAAGCTGCTATTCGCTGGTATTCTGTAAGAGCGTGGTCCTACCCCGGTCCAGCTGACCCAGTCCTGTTGCAACCATAACATAGCTGTAGTTTGGCTCTACCACATAAAAATAGATAAAACTAACATTTCAGTATTAATTATTAAATTAAAATGCAGCAAATATTTACTACTACTTAGTATATTTACCATATTTTTACGAAACGTTGAAGTGGTAATCCCTTGGATTTAATTTGTACAGTAAGTTGAATCTTAACCATCTAGGGACACATTCCGACACATATAAAAAAAATCATCCAAATCTGTCGTTTTTGAGTTTCAGCGAGACTAACGGACCTCTTTGATATACTTTTATATATAGATAAAGTATCAACAGATATTTTTGATAAAGTTTTTAAAGACTACAGTAACCAGGTCATCTGATTTGACAATTTTTTTCCCAAATTTCAACCAGAATATCAACGTAAAATAGCCCTTAATGCTAATGTGTTTCGTATGGTGAGTGTAAAGAACCGAAGACCTTTTTTACTGGAAAAGAGGCATTGTATCTTACGAGTAGTCCTCAGGGTGACAACGCATCTGCATTTTGATCCTTGATTGAGGATAAATTTAGATATCTATGTGTTACAGCATCCACTTACTATCGGGTGGACTGACTGACTGACTGAACTGACTTATTCTATTAAAAAAGGATAGATCACTATATTTACCAGTTTTAGAAATTATATCCCTATTAATATTAATGATGTTTAACGATTTAGTTTTTGCACAAACTTTTATAAACGTTTCAGAATAATTTCAAAGAAACAATAGTGTAAGTATTTTATTCAATATGGATTTCTATAAAAACATAATAATATATTCGGAGTACCAGTGACAAACTGTATAAAAATCCATCCTTTTTTATTACTCATTCGGAGGAAGCAGGAACAATTCTTTTCAAAAACTAGGATGCAGAGTACATTTGAGTCTATTGTGCATCATTTTCCAAAACTATATCGATTATCGACTGCACTCGAGATAAGCATAGCAGTATAATATAATCGGGGGTGGTTTAAAAAAATATACTAGTATATTATGTAGTTGGAAAAATGTAGTCACGAACTTGTAAGAATATTAATATTAGGAAGTCAATGGATGCATTGGCTCAGGACCGTGCTCTATTGTATCCCTTGTGGGAGGCCTATGTTGGACTTATGATGGGCTGTAATGATAATAATGATAACTAGAAGAGGTCGCTATGGTCGCAAATTACCATAAGACAATTTTACTGCATTTCTATTTTATTTAAAATTAGCTATGATTTATATTTAAGCGATAATTTTATTTAAAATCATCGCTTAACTAAAAAATCATAGCTTTTGTTGACATAGAAAGTCGGTGAAGTACGAGATGTTGAGAGCTTAAGCTATGATAAAGTAGAACAATTAAGACTGGGAGAAGAAAATTAACAAGAAATTAATAAAAAGCCGTTATCTGTCAAATTTTCGCTTTGTTCTCGTATCAGATTAAATAAAAAATATTTTGAAATCGCTAAATTATTCTAGAAACATATAGAGTAGAATTTTCTTTCCATTTAAAATGTACGGAATAAATTGAGGGTATGGAGTACTTAATAACAGTATTTTTAAAATGCTCGACTTATAATTAAATTTTTTGTTACGTTGTGTATATAAATATTTTTGACCAGTAGAATTAAAACATTAAATAATTACCAAGTAAAAAGATTCTTAAAGCGCTTTTTTAATCTTAATTAAAAAATATATATATATATATATATATATATATATATATATATATATATATATTATTTGGGTACTTCTATAGTATTCTCGTCTACCTGGATTCATAAATACTACTTCTAAAATATATAAGTTATATACTACTACAAGCATAAATATGTAGCATAAAGTATGTATAAAATTTAAAAATACAACCAGACTTAAGGCCACGGCTGAGAAAACAGAGTTTAATTCAGCGTAGTTATAAGTGGAGGACAATGTCAAGAAGCACCGCCTTCTCCATTTTAGCACGGAGCGGTCGGCCACGGAGTCCCAGTTGCCTTAACTTAACTTACTTACCTTAACCCTTTACCCGTCTACAGAAATAACTGACAAGAATAATTTCGTTCGGCAAACTATCTCACATATTAGTCATCTCTTAAATGGAGATAGAATGGTTTGCCGGCCCCGTGGAGGAGTGGATTTGTAATGAGTTACAGCGCTAAAGGCCGCGGGTTCGAATCCCGCGCGGAACAAGTATTTGTATGGCCTAGAAGAAATTGTTCCGGGTCTGGATGTTTGTCCTTGTGAAATTTATGTTTCTAAACTACACGATACAGTAGAAAATCGTAGTGGGAAGTTGACCTATATCTACTTAATATTTTCTTGTTCTCACGATTTTAACCTTTCAAAAAAGAAAACACTCGGTGTTTATGATTTATTAAATTAATGAATACATTGGTTTTAAACAGCTGTTCACTTTTTGTCAGTATTGTTTTTTTATGTGACTTAGCAATAACATATGTCTACAGTAACCATCTTTATGCAAGCACTTAGATATTTATGTGATGTGAAGTATATGTAGAGAGTGAGTGGGAGTAGGAGAGAATGTTTTAGGGCAAGGATGTGTCTGCCGTGTTGAACCTCAGAATCTTATTTGCTTTTGATTTGATTTGAAATTCACGGCGAGCGCTGACCAACTGAGCTACCATGGCTCTATTTACATCTGATCGTATTTAACTCCGTGTCTTTAACATTGCGTTCGAACCCACCCTCATTTACATTCGTAAGGTAAAACAAACAAGAAATGCCTATGCATGCATAACATGTGCATAAAATACTTTGTAATATATTCTGCTCAGACAGAAAGCTGACAAGATTAAGAAATTGTCACAGTAAATCAATATCGCACGGATGAACATATATATTATATTATCATATTATTTCAAATCTAATGAATTACACTTAAAGTAAACATAATCACTTGCGTATGAATTGATTATTTCTTATATTAATTAAAAATAAGTTAAAGCTAGCTACAAATAGAACTAATTTAATAAGATATAGTTTTTTATAGAATAAGGGTGACAATTGAGCACGCAGTCCACCTGATGGTAAGTGATTGCTGTGGCTTATAGAAATTTTATTTATCATTTATCCTCGATTAAGAATCAAAAAGCGTATGCATTGTCATCCCTAAGGAATACCTCGTTCTCAGTAAAAATAGTCTTCGGTTATTTACAATCATTATAAGAAATACAGCAGTATTAAGCTGCTATTCGCTGGTATTCTGTAAGAGCGTGGTCCTACCCCGGTCCAGCTGACCCAGTCCTGTTGCAACCATAACATAGCTGTAGTTTGGCTCTACCACATAAAAATAGATAAAACTAACATTTCAGTATCAATTATTAAATTAAAATGCAGCAAAAAATTTTACTACTACTTACTATTATATTTACAATATTTTTACGAAACGTTGAAGTGGTAATCCCTTGGCTTTAATTTGTACAGTAAGTTGAAGGCTTATTGCATTAATAAATTGAGAGAATACGTAATGGTGTTCGTAAATGTCAAGTTACAGCTACACAATAGGATGTTACAGGTATTATTTGTATGTCAATTTATTTATCCAATAATGTATCAAAAATCAAATTACAATTTTACAACA
This sequence comes from Parnassius apollo, assembly GCA_907164705.1. NCBI lineage: Eukaryota > Metazoa > Arthropoda > Insecta > Lepidoptera > Papilionidae > Parnassius > Parnassius apollo. The sequence goes on from CAJQZP010001367.1 coordinate 1,904,024, forward strand.
CAAAACAATTCCAAGCAAGGACAAAAGGCGAAGGGGAAAGGCGTCAAGCGAAACATGGTAATTAAAAAAAAAAAACGACCACAATGTTTTGAATCATTTATTCATCAATCATTACGGCCTATCAAAAGTCCAGTGCAAAACTAGGGTAACCCCCATAGATTGCTTATAGAGGGAATATTTAGTTAGTTCATACTCTGCAGTTTTTGTTCAAAAAAATTATAAGAAAGATGCTGCAGCAGCCCTCTCTCTCGCCTCTTACGACACCCAAGACATGATATGAAGTAGTGGAAACGTGACTGAAGGCGTTGTACGATTGTAAATTATTTTTTTGAACTTTTTTTGAACTTATACAGCGTATAAGCATACCGGCCAAGAAGAAACTACATGCTGAAGAAAACAGGAAAAAAACAAATAAGAAAACAAAAGGTAAGCGACGGACGCCACTCGGTTTCGTGCATACCTACCTACTTCATATTTTAACATCGTTCTCAAATAACACGGATTCAACATTGAATGTATAATTTTGTAAAAGCCGCTATTTTTAGATAGTAAAACACAATGTGTTCAAAGTCTTATCACACACATAACAAGTCCTAACACACAATACCGGTATTAAATAACAATATGATACTACCGTATCTAGTTTGATCAGAGATTACAACCAGGGATACTTTTAATAGGAACAAGTTCTTCTGTTTCAGCACTCAGGTTTTATAAAGAAGAAGAAAAAGATGCATCACGCATTAGAATATTAATAATTCTAGAACATTTTACAAATATTCTAGAAAATTTTAGAAAATTTTAAATATTAAAAAGAAAATTGTACAAGATTTTCCTTAACGAGGCTATTCATTTCTGCCAAATGACCGTGATTTTGGTACAGCAACACTTGCTTTAAAGAAACATGATCGCATATACAGCCCAGAAGAATATGCAAGTATTGTGGCAGGAAAATCAGAAAAATTCTTCGTAAAAATCATCAAGACTGAAGAGGTTATTGATTTTAAAAACTGGTGGACAACATACTACAAAAAGGATTCCATTTCAATTGAAACCCTAGGTGAAAAAGCCAAAACAATCTGCATTTAGGAATATCCAGTTATATGCGAATTAGTTTTGATATAAATCAAAAAGGAGTTCTTATTGCGAAGCGAACTTTATGATGGTCTGGAAACTCAGAAGTTCCGCTTGGGAAAATCTGGAACGCCTCCAATGATTCCAACCCAAAGAGCGTATGCTGGTGACACAGTAACGATAAATAAACGTTTTGACGTGTTAGAATCATGCTGCAGCTATATTGTGGTTACAGGACGAATGGGTTGGACCCATTCGTGCTGTAACCTCGCTCCCACAGAATACCAGGGTAAAATAGCTGCTGTGTTTCGTATGGTGAGTGTAGAGAACCAGAGACCCTTTTTACTGGAAACGAGGCATTCCATCTCAGTCCTTAGGGCTGGCAACGCATCTGCATTTTGATTCTTAATTGAAGATAAATGTAGATGTCTATGGGCTTCAGCATCTACTTACCATCAGGTGGACTCTGTGCTCGTTTGTCACCCTTATTCTATAAAATAAAAATAAAGAAAAAATTTATGAAAAAAATGTTACTTAATTAAGCATATACCCGAGCAACATATTCCTTTTTATCAAAAAATTATTGTTGGACCATCCCCCACAAAAGAGGACGTTGAAAACCTTGACATTGAGTTATTTTTAAGCATAGTTTTAATTTAAGTTTAAAAATAAACATTGTTTTGATTCAATAGATTTTGTTCAGTTCAGAAAAAACAAATTTAGTTCCTTATTTAAATTTAATTATATTTTAGAAAGTGAATAAGTCCATATTTGGCTGCAGAAAAGGCATTAGTCCAAAAATCGAAATCTTAAATAACTAAGAAACTGTAAATTATTTTTATACACTTTTGAAACCATTTTAAGTAGAAAAGTAAATAATATATAATGTGGTAATTACAAGTCCATCAACATCAGTAAATTATAAAATGAAAAAGTTTTTCTTTAAATCCCTAAAGTGAATAAATGAACTGAGGCCCTTTCTGCAATATGCGATTCATTTAATCTTAATCGAGATAGATAATAGGTGTCTATTGTTGATATAAGTATCCACAACCGGTTGGACTGTGTATCACCCCGGCTGTTGTAAAAAGCTGAATTCCCTGATCTATTTTTCTATATAAAAAGTACTTGGGATTTAGTAAATATATGTTTTTGAACGAATGAAGAATTTTTTTTATCACCGAAAAGAATATTATTGTATTAGCGACGATTAGTAGAACACTAGCGTTACACTCTTTAAAAATAAGCAAGTCAAAGTAAAATTTATTGCATTCTTCACCATTAGTTTACTGTTAATAGGCATAAACATAAAATCACAATTTAGATTACATCGACAACTCAACTTTTCACCTAATTACTTTGCTGTATAGGAAAAGTAGCATAAAAATAGGTCATATATTGGCGACAGAGCGAGAAGGAAAATAGTGCAACAAATTGTGGTATTGCTCTGCCTCGCTCTACCGCCGGAAATCAATAATGGCATCTGGCCACGTGGAGCTAGGAAGTATAGCCTGTTCCATTTATACTGGCCAAAAGTGAAAAGCCGATGACTTGAACAACGTTCCATTATGACGAAATTCAATTTGTAAGTCTTACTTGATGCTTCAATTGTATATTAATGGCGATAATGCCTAATATAATATAATATTAAACAATGATAGAATTAGAGGTATCCGTTGAACAAAGGAAGTTTAATTTCTTTAACCTCTACGTTTTACGTTCTTTAAACTATTTAAGTTATATGTAATTTAATAATTTACTTCAAAGAACCTGAAAATATTTTTTACAAAATCTTACTAACTTTAAGTTGCAATTAAGCTATCCACTAGAGCCATCTCTATTAGTTTATCATGAAAGAAGAAATCAAAATTTTCTGTGACATGAACGTCTTTACAATAAGTTTTGTTCTAGTTATATACATTGACAACTAGAGGGCGATGCTTTAAAGTGAGAACATATTCTTTCTACATTTACTTTCCGCTTTCCACCACTATGTGGCGCTAGTAAGTCTTGATAACTTGAAAAAGTTTACTAGATACTTAATAGAGGGCGTCCGCAGTGGAAAACTTTAGGGACTACAATATAACACAAAACAATTTTTATCATTTACTTCTACACTTTTTACACAGAGGGCATTTCGGTGTAAGGTAAACTGGACTTAGAATAGATATAGCTATAATATAGAATAGCCTTTTAAAACAGCAAGAACCCCGGTGAGAAGGAATTAAAGCTTCAAATGTTGCTTAATTCTGCCCTCTATTGTAGCGTTCTCCGGCGGCACGGAGCAGATGTGCGGGTGACTGAACTACAGACCGATTACCCTACTGAGCATCGTCTACGTTCTTTTATCGAGTCATTAATAATCGTCTTGCTCGCAGACTAAATAATTTACAGCCTCAGTGTTCTTCACATTATCGTAATGAACCTAAAACCTTCGACGGAAAGAAAATACAGTCGCTAGGGGAAGGGTTTATTTCATTTACATTGGCTATTTCATGCCACTGTTTTTTTTTATTTTTTCACTGTTTTTTTGGCTATTGATTCCACAGTTTTGTGGTGATCTAATTTGGTGAAAATCCCGGTAAGATCCCTAACGACCTTAATGCTTTTTTAACTCCCGCCTAGAAAATTGAAAATTTTCAAAAATAGGGAAATTATTGGTTTCACTCCGATTTTCAAAAATCGAGTTTTCATCAGATCTCGACGTTTTGAGATCCCAGGAAGATTCTGACTAATTTCACGTGCACGTCCGTACGGATGTATGTATGTGTGTGTGTGTGTGTGTGTGTGTGTGTGTGTGTGTGTGTGTGTGTGTGTGTGTGTGTGTGTGTGTGTGTGTGTGTGTTCTGTGATCGATTGAAATGCAGTTTGCGGCGTCCTAAAGATCTCAATGTGAAATAGGTTTAGTGATAATATGAACTTATTCGGACGAGTAGATTATGAGAAATCTCAAAAATAAAAGTTTTGAAAAACTGTTTTTTGAAATAACTTTTAAATGGCTTTACCGATAGATTTTAGCTCTTAACCTAAATAAATGACGTTAAATGCCGTTTGGAAAATAAAAATCGGTTCATTCGCTCCTGAGATATCGAAGGAGAAAGAATTTGAAGAAAGGTTTTTTTTTAACATAACTTCGAGATTTCGCAACATAATTTGGTGAAATTTGGAGCGCTTAGCATTTGAAATTAGTGGGAAGTTCCAAAGATGGCCTGCAGGGTCAACCAATTTTTTTTGAAGTAAAGTGAAGTGGTGAAGGAAAACGTCGTGAGCAAATCTGCAAGTCTGAGAAATTAAAAAAAATCTAAAACATTTGAAGTCGTTGCCGTACCCTGAAACTCTGTCAGTTATAAGGAAAGTGTACCCAGCAGTGGAATGTATATATTAGGCTGTAACTTAATTTTTCAGCGATTTTATTCTTTCAATATGGGTTATAAGTAGTTATAAGTTTAATGAAATGAAATATTTCAATAATATAATTTTTAATTTATTTAATTTTATGCACTTTCCCCGCATGTGAATAGATGATGGTGATTATTTTGATTATAGACTCATGACTCATCACTCATTACGACAGAAAATTATCGATCATGGTACAAAAACTCACATGATGTCCCCCAGCTTGAGACGTGTGTGTATGAGGGCGCATGTCTTGTGATCGGAGGCGGCGAGCGCGGCGCGGCGGCGACGCGGCGGCCGCGGCGACGCCGGCGGCGACTCGCCGCGCCGCACGCCTGGCGAGCTGCCCCGCCGCCGCACCGAGGCGTGCCGACCACCCACGCCGCCCAGCATCCTATGGAAAAAACAGCCATTAAAAAACTCATTCTCAGTAACAGCAAGGAGTCGGGAAATCGGCGGTATTTCACCCGGTGAAAAGCACGAAAATCCGTTGATCCTGCGCCTGTTCTCTCTTCAGTTGGATTTTCGTCTCATATTACATTTATGTGTTTATGCCGGTATCTTTTTATAGCATTGAGTGACAAACGAGCACACAATCCACCTGATGGTAAGTGAATGCTGTGGCCCATAGATATCCACGTTTATCCCTAACAAAGAATCAAAATGCAAATGCGGTGTCACCTCTGAGGACTAAGGTGGGATGCCTTGATTCTAGTAAAAATGATCTCCGGCTCTCTACACTTACCATACGAAACAGTATTCTGTGAGAGCATGGTTCAACGCCGGTTAAGCTAACCCATTCGTGCTACAACTACGAGTATAATATATCTGCAGCGTGGCTCTACCATGTAAACATTGAGAATGGCCGAGGTGACCCAAAATCCGGTCTGGAGATATTAAATGCTGGGAGCAGCGAAAAACTTTTTTTACTTTTCTAAACCAGCACTTAGCTACGATCCCACCTGACGATTGAAAATGGTGATGTAGCTTAAGATGGTAAAGTACACTGACTTAACAAAAACCTATTCACTCTTGCCTTGAAGACACCCACATTGTAATCGGATAGAAAGACAGATGCTGGCAACTTATTCCACTCCTTTGCTGTACGCATGACGAACGACGTAGCAAAACGTTTTTAGTTCACGTCGTTTCGAATGAGTGGTAAGTCAGCAACGAAAGTTTGGAGACTAGCCGAACGTCTGGTTGTTCGATGGTGGAAGGGAGAGGGAGGAATTAAATTATGCAATAACTGCGCACACTCTCCGAAATGCATCCTGTAGAAGACCGAAAGGCTGACTACTTTGCGCCAATGTTCGAGGCTGGTAAGATTGGTTTCAACTAAATTAGAGTCACCAGTAAGCCTCTTAGCACGCCTTTCCATTGAGTCCAAGGCCGCTAGGTGGCATTTTACAGCACCAGTCTGAAAAATTTGGTCCTGCGATCTTCAATTCGTCTGCCAAGCATAGCGATTAAGGCAAATTCTCCTTCAAACGGGTGAGGCAAATAATATACAGCCGTGGACACATTTAAAACGGGCTTATTAAAAAAAGAATAGGCGATATAAGGAAATCCATTACCGCATTTCGTCTTCCCAACCTTTGAGAGCAGGTGTAGTCGCCAGTCTGGCTATTTTATATCTAGCAAGATATAAAATAACCAGACTGGCGACGGGGTGCGGCGTTAAATGACACATCGGGTAATGTGTGTCATTTAACGCCGGTACAATTCACCAAATATGAGACATGCTAAGATGGTCAATTGAACTATTTTTGTAATTTCCATAATAGGCTTAGTACGCAAGAATATTTTAATAAGCGAGAAATGTAAAAATTGTTATATTTTAACAAGCGAGACTAAATTAATATTTTTAAATTTCCAAAAGCCTCAGTAAAAATAAATAAAGAATTTAAATAAAGAACTTAACTTATACTGTAACGCACCCCCTAATCCTTATATAAATAAATAGGTCGTCTGTTGAAATACTAGGTCCGTACATATGAAATTAGCGTTTTGTCGTACTGACAATTTTGACTTCTGAAATATCTCCTCTTTGATTAAAACTACTTTTACGGATTTTATCGCGTTTAATTTTACTTTTCAATTATTTTATTTTTTTAATTCCCGACGTTTCGGGAACGTAACATACATAAAACATACATAAAATAATTGAAAAGTAAAATTAAACGCGATAAAATTCTTAAAAGTAGTTTTGATCAATGTGTAGTGTTCGCGTAAATATAAGAAATGATTATATCTCCTCTTTGGTTAAGAATTCCAAATTCAGATTTATAAATTCATTTAGCTGGTACATTTGAGTTTTGAAAATAGTCATTAATTTGTTTTTTCCTCATTATTTTTTTCTTTGGCGTCGCTTATTACCGCACAATGGAAACCATGAAATATCGGTATATTTACGAGTACGAGTTCTACCGTGGCACCAGTGCTGCAGAAACAGCTCGAAGGATTAATGATGTGTACGGCGCTGGTGTCCCAATAGAAACGTTTTTGGTTCAACGTTTTCGTTCTGGAAATTTCGACCTTCAGAACCAACCCCGTGGACGACCGGAGATCCAAGTTTAAAATGAAGAACTAAAGGCTATTGTGTAAGCGGATCCATCACAAAGCACTTCAGAGATAGCTGCAGGCTTCAGGGTAAGTGATAAAACAGTATTAATCCAATTGAAGCAAATCGGGAAAGTATTAAAACTTGAACGATGGGTACCTCATCAATTGAGTGAATTAAACTTGCAAACACGCGTCGCCTGCTGTGTTACTTTGCTCAAGCGACGAACGAAAAATGAAAGGATTTTAAATTGAATTATTACTTGTGATGAAAAGTGGATATTGTACGATGGTCGGAAGCGCTCGTCGCAATGGCTAGATCCAGCCAAATCCGGTCCTAAACGAAAATTGACTCAGATAAGGTTACTTATGCGTGTTTGGTAGACTAGCGCAGGCGTCGTTCACTACAGCTTTCCAAAATCTGGCGAAACGATTACAGCAGATATCTATTGTTAGCAACTGCAAACCATGAAGGAAGAAATAGCTTCTAAACAACTGAGATTGGTCAATCGCTCTAGGCCACCGCTTCATGACAACGCAAGACCACACACTGCACAACAAACAACCAATAAGTTAGATGAGCTACAATTGGGATGTCTGCGACATCTACCGTACTGCCCGGAACTTGCTCCAACAGATTACCATTTTTTCCAGAATTTGGACAACTTCTTACAGGGAAAAAATTCAACTACGATAAACAGCAGTCCAACCGCCTTCAAAGAGTTTATTGATTTTCTCCCCCATGTTTTTTTTTAGTAAAGGGATCAATGAACTACATATGAGATGGTAAAAGTGCATAGATAACAACGGTGCATACTATAATTATATATATTTTACAAAAAAAAATTGACATTATATTCATCCCGTAGAAAACACTAATTTCATATGTAAGGTCCTAATATCAGCATATTAACTTTCATCAAATATTTCTCAAAGATCTTTCTAAAGGCTTAGTATATGTGTTCGTGCCTGGCACGTAACAGTACGGACTCGTATGCACCAACCACAGCAGGCACACAACGACACTTGCTACAGTCGGAAAAGTCTGGCCGAGTCAGGAACGGTCACCGATGCGCTCCGCAATCACCTTTGTTTGAGACTAGTTATAGATTAGAGTAATAAAATTTTGCTAGTAGCATTTTTTGTTTTATTTTTCTTATTGTAAAATTAATTAATATATAGGTTTGTTTAAGTAAAATAGCCTTATAGTAGTAGGTTATATTACTATATTTATACATAAATACATACCTCGTAAGTATATTAATTATCATTTCACATCATATCAAACTAATCTTAAACATTAAATCTGAGCTGACACCATATACCCAGTGTTAATTTACTCGTAATATAGTTATTTGGCCTTTTTAGTGATGTGTAAGCTTTTTTGACAAACATTGATTGTTTGAGAGGATATTAAAGAAATGATTAACAAATATGATGCATAGGTACGTATCCGTATGTATTACATTTGTAAATATTATAATTACTCATGAAACTAAACAGTGATAACCCTGCAACAGTAGGCATTTAAGTCTCGCGTGGCACTAGTTATCCTACTATTATGTTTTTACTATGGTACACCATAAAGACGATCACACCATAAATATAACAAAAGATAGGTCGTTTGTTATATTTATGGTGTGATCGTCTTAGTACCCGTAAGAGTATTTACGTTGCGTTTATTTAGTAAGTAACTTTTTTTTTAGGTGTCTCATGGAAGAACGAACATTCACCAGAGCCACCAAAGTCGTTTGTAGCGTCTTATAGTTATTTTAAGCTAAAGAACTCCGTTTACGAGGAAAGAATTAAAAAAGGTTAAATAAAGTTGAATTGTCCCTATTCCACACGTATCAGATTTACGTCAGTAAGCTCCTTTTTAATTAATCCCCTCCCACTTGTAAAAGGTTCACAATATTGATATAAAATTACCCAAATTTTAAAAAATGTGGCGAAGGCACACGGTTCCGCGCCGGTCAACGTCGTGTGCGGTGACCGCCAACCCAATAAATGCACTCCCCCTGAAAAGGGACTTGAAGTTACGTAAAATAGCTGTCGAAACAGTAAAAAAGGGCTGTCCCTTGGTAGTGTGTAAGCACAAATATTGACATTGCACATGTCAACATGTATAAACGGCTCTTTCTTTTACTCTTTCAAATAAAATCTTAGCATACAGTTTATCCACAATGCTAAAGCAAGCTGATAGCACAATAGTTTTTATAGTCTTGCTGTGACCCTCTTCCCTTATATATTGGGACTATATTTACACCAGTCTTCCGGTACCTGCTTCAGTTCCTAACATATATTAAACAAGGTGTACAACAGGCCTGCTACCACTCCCTCTCTAGCCCTTAGCATCTCGAGTGAATACTTTACTTACTGCTTTCATGCTTTTCATTGCTTTCATTATTTCATCTGCACTTATCTCCCTACCTCTTTGCAAATCTTTCAAAATTTCAAGTTCATTTGACTTTTCACTCATAAACACGCTTTCAAAGTATTCTTTTCATCTCTTTAAACTCGAGACTTCGTCATGTAGCATACAGCCATTCTCGTTTTGTATAGCATTCATTCTAGGCTGTTTTGGATTTCCTGTGGCAATTCTTACGAATTTCCAGAACATTTTAATATTTTCCTAAAAGTTATCAGATATGCTTCATCATTCCTATCCGTTCATTCTTGCTTTTTTCTTTTCAACAACTTCTTTTACTCGCTTATTTAGACGTCTAATGTCTGCCTTTTTTATTTCAATCTCATCACTCATACCAAAATAACCAGCTTTGGTTGCTAGTAAATCTAGCCATGCTCTTTTCTTTGCTACAACTTCATAATTCTACCACAACTTATTATTTTTCCTTTCATTCGTTTTCTTAATTACACCACATACTTCGGTGGTTGGATACACCAAAATTTTACTAACGTTATTCTACATAGTCTTCAAGTCTAAATCATTCATACACAATTTATCCAAACCCTTTATATTTTTCCTCAGTGTACATTTATACTTCGTCACATTTACACATAAAGAACCTATTCCTCTACCATTCATCATTTCACATACTTCACCCATCTTATCAGTCATTGCTCCACATACATTCAGCGTAGCCAGACGGATTTCCGCAATCCACTTTTCGCACCTCCAGACAGAACGTGACGGGTTGCAAACCTCGTCACTGGTTTTATTCACGGAGATTCTTCGCATCCCTGCCCCATTAAAAGGGGCGCCGGAACCCCTAACCCTTTAATTTTATGTTATATCTCATGTTACGTACTAGGGGCGTGGTAGATTTTACGCCACTACCATACCAGCTTTGGTTACTAGTAAATCTAGCCATGCTCTCTTCTTTTCTCCAACTTCCATCTGTCACCTCATAATCCAACCACAAAGTGTTATTTTTCATTTCATCGTTCTCTTACTTACACCACATACTTCGGTGGCTGCATTATTTATTTTATGCCTCGTTTTCTGTTTTGTCGCTCGTTTAGCACCACCTAGGGGACACGTGTAGGGTAGGCCAAGGGTTAGGTGGTTGAGGCCTACGGACGCGAGCGACTCATTTCTCTTATCTCAGTATATAATATTAATAATAATTCAGTCATCAGAAAGGGTTTGTGTAACAGACGTTGAGTATATACATATTTCTAGTTCTCAATATTTTACATATTTGAGACCTTCCACTCATTTGTTTTATTTCATAGACCTTACTTTCATCGATCCTTTATATGAGTAGTGGATTTCAAGTCCCAACTCTGCTATTATAATGCTTATGCATCTTAGAGGACTTGTATGTTATTGAGTTTGTTTTACATATATCATATCTCCATATGCCATATGGGACTGCTACATTGTACAGTCGTTCGGTCGTCAGTTACGAACGATCTCCTCACCGACATGTACTCGTATATAACTGACTGTAAGTATTTATTTCCGGTAGATCTGTAATAAAATGTATGGGAAAAATTGACCCCCTTGGATTTGTTTCAAACTTTATATGGATGCTTTATACGTTGAATCATTACACAGAAAATAACTTTAATTTAGAGCATTAATTTTTGAGATATAAATATAATAAAATTCAAGCATTTCATGGACAAGCTCTTTAGCAAATATAAAAATTTTGACCCATTTTCTTTATTTTAAACATTACTTCTATGATATTTTAGACTACTTTTTATAAAAATTAATTATTTTATAAAAAGTAGCTATATAATATAGTTTTATTGCACCGTCACAATGTCAAACAAATCTGCTAAGCAAACCTGTTGTTCCGAATAAAGACGCACAAGTTGAAAATTGTCATACTTAGGCTACTGCATTCTTTTGATACCTGCAACCAACTTCAAACAAGGAAGGTTACAAAAGAATTGTACCCAGATATATATATATATATATATATATATATATATATATATATATATATATATATATATATATATATATATAGAAGTGGTATAATAATAAAGTAATAAAAAATAAGTCCTGTAATAAACGGGATATAGAAAATTATTGTCCGATATCTAAACATAACACTATCCCCAAGCTTTTTGACAAAATTGTGTATGACGTTATATACCCCACCATTAGACCCGTCTTGTTGTGTCAGCAACACGGTTTCATGACTAGAAAATCTACAGAGAGTAATTTATGCGAATATCTTGATATTGTTTACAAAGCAATGGATGCAGGGCTACAGGTGGATGCTGTGTACTCCAATTATTCAAAAGCTTTTGATAAAATATCTCACGAAATCCTTATCAAAAAACTAGACCAAATTGGTGTGCACGGTGACCTCCTGCGCTGGCTAGCATCTTACTTGCGTAATCGTACTCAAGCAGTAGCAGTTAAGGGGTTCTGTTCTTCGTTTTTACCAATATCTTCGGGTGTCCCACAGGGCTGGCATCTCGGTCCCCTTTTGTTCAATATTTATATAAATGATGTTCTTTTGCAATTCCAACATTTTAACATACTCCTATTTGCTGATGATAAAAAGATTTTTAAAATTATTAATAATGAACATGACTGTGAACTACTAAAAGAAGATATTAATAGATTATACTAATATTGTTCAAATAATCAATTGTTCTTAAATTTTAAAAAATGTAACATTCAGCAGATAAAACAGACCTGTAGAATTTGATTATAAAATAAATGATGTATCGATATATCGGGTAACCGAGTTGCGGAACCTGGTCGTGTATTTGGATCAAAAATTAACATTTAAATCTCATATTGATAAAATAGTTAACAAGTCATATAAGATGCTTGGATTTGTCTTACGAATTACTAAAGACTTTAAAAAGCCTTCAACTCTAATTATTTTGTATAACTCGTTGGTCCGCTCAATATTAAAATATTGCTCATATAAAAAAAATATTATATTGAGGATTCCAAACTGGAATCCTCAATATAATATTTATATAGAGTCAATTGAAAAAATTCACAAAAATTTTCTAAAGCATATTCAATTTAGATTAGCTGGCGATGCCTCTATTTGGTGTAGACTAGCTTTTGACCTAAAATCTCGCCGTACTGTCAGGGATCAGATGTTTTTATATAAAATCATTCGGGTCGACTCCATACCACTTCTAAATAAAATAAGTTACAGATGCCAAAGGATAAGTGCTAGAAAGAAACTTTTATTTTGTACTTCCACTATGCGCACAAAATATGGCAAGAACGATTTTATAACTCGTGCATGTAATTCTTATGATAAAAACTTTTCATATATAGATATATTTTCTCTGTCATATGGACAGTTTAAGAAGGAAATTGAAGCTGTAATGGATAATAGTTAAATTAATAGCTAAATTATCATTTCACTTAAATATCACACTTTACTTTGACTTAACTTCGCTTTAGTTTTTGCACACCTAAGTTTGTCATGGTGTTCGCTTGTTGTCGATGCGTTACTTAACAGTAGAAACTTTATTGTTAAATGTAAGATTAATATGTGTTATGTAATAGACTAAAATTATGTATGATTCACTTGAAGATGAAATAAATAATTAAATAGAAATCTAAGATGAAATCCCACAAAGCTTATAATTAGACTATGTACGACTTATTATACCACTTATGATTTACCCTTTACAACGAAACAAAACAGTTCACGCACTTCTGTTTATACAGGTTAGAGGGTAATGGTACCTACTCAGACAAACTCCTCGGCAGAATAGATGTCCTACCACCTAGTCATGACTATCATCACCTTTTCTAAAACAGCATAGCATACAGCCTTTCACAAATCACCTGGTAAATATAGGCCCCTATCTAGAAACGCAACAAAACATGGTTTGAGCCCCCTACATCCATCGATTTCCTGCGTATTTTACACGATCGTCACAACGTCCTGTGGAGTACCAGTCACCGCATTTATTCGCCATCGGTTAAATAAAAATCGAACTTAAAACTTTTGTTTCTAAATTTTTTCCTCGATTTTAGTTTTAGTATTGTTTTTTAGTTTTAATAATAATAATAATAATCTTTATTTCGGACCAAAATTAATCCATAGTAGTGTTAGTAACAATTGACTTATAAACTAGTGTTTAACTAGTAAACATTAAAGTATGGATAAACTTTTTCAAAATCGGAGAATTATAGTCCTCCTCTACTGTTTTCAAAATGATGTTGTGACTGTCTCTCACCCTTCTAAGCAGCGAAGCAGTTTTCTTACGTATTATCGCATGAAAGCCGTCCGTGCGAGCTTGCGCAAACATCTCCGACGCACTACAGTATCGAGGCAGTCCCAACAACATTCTGAAAGCATTATTATATTGAACACGCAGGGCATCCAGCGACCTTTTAGTGTAATTCATCCATAGATTGCTCGTATACAGACTCTGGCAGTATGCCTTAAATAGGGTAATTTTAACTAGGACCGTACATCGAGCAAATCTACGGGCCAGCATGTTACTTCTGACCGCTAGAGCCCTGCGTTCCCTCTCAATATCTACATTGTCTTTCAGGTCATCGGCAAGAAAATGACCTAGATATTTAAAGGACGTCACTTTTTTAATTTTTAACCCATTCAAGAACAGGTCATGTTTATCAGTCCTAGGCTTGCACCTGACCCCAAAGACAATGTACTCACATTTTTTGACATTATATGCCAAACCATGCGACTCAGCATATGCTTCACACACCTTCAGTAACTCTCTTACTGCCCTCACCGATGGTCTCAGCAGCACTATGTCATTTTCATAGCTGATGTTGTTAATACTAACCCCACCAACACTGCATCCGACACGCTTGCTGCTGAGCTCGCCTATGAGAGCATCTATGTATAGGTTGAATAATCTGGGAGACGTTAGTTTTTTTGATGTTAGTTTTGTATCCTATAAAATAGTTGAAAATTTGTTGATAGTCCTTTTGTAATCTGAATTGTGATACGTCCCATTCCGTTAGCTACGCGTAAGGATTATGGAAAATCCTATTTCAGATATAGCACTGTTTTTTGAGCCGAAGGGGCTAAAGAAGCAACGAATTCTTCTGTAAGTTCAACGGTACTCATATTCCATATTTTTAACGTATCAATGATGACGAACTAGATTCAAATACGATGAAAACATAAATCTAATCTCTATCTAATAAATATAATATCTAATCTAATCAATATATAATATGTTATATATTGATTAGCATTTTTGCCAATTTTGAAAACAGATTTCCATATTTTAAAATAAAATTAATTTAAATTATAGCTCTTAACCAAACAAAAATTATTTTGATTTGAAATGTCCAGTATTATTTACAATTAACTTTTTGAGTTTATTATAACAGACTTAATGTTTAATAAGTCATTTAAATAAAACTATTTTTTACAGATATACCGCGTACATTCACTTATTTTATATTCCCGAGTTTTATTCCCTAGTTTATTTCAAAGTGTAGTGTTCGCGTAAACAAAAGAAATCATTATGTTTAATAAGTCGTTATCAATACTTCAAATTTGTTAAATTAATTAATAGCACAGTCTTGTCATAAATTCAGTGATTTAATTCGTAATGAGAGTTTAAATGAAATAAAGTATGAAATAGTTACGAAAGTGGAATATCGAAAAGACTGTTGGTAAGAAGATACACTTCGAATACGATTTTGTGTCATGAACAAGCAGGAAAATATAATAGAGTTTATCTTTGCACTACAGATGTCACAAGAATCCTTGCATCACTTGTTGTCTAAAGTTAAACATATTATTATACTATGTGGATTAGAACCAAAATTAAAATTATATATTGTGTAATATTTTCCCACTACTGAAAATAGTTATTTCTTTTAGTATTCTAGAACAAACTTTACTGTAGTATCAATGTACGTATCTTTCGTCCACTTCAACATTTTTAAAGAAAATTTTCAAACACATCAATCCCAAACGTGACGCTTCGCTAAACTTATGCATTTCAATAAATCGTGTATGTGTAGTGATTTGCCACGCCCACCAACATAACAAAGAAAACTGGTTGACCCTTCAGGCCATCCCTGGAACTTCCTGCTAATTTCAAATGCAAAGCGATCCAAATTTCATCAAATTATGTTGCGAAATCTCGAAGTTATGTTAAAAAAAAACGTTTTTTTTTTAAATTTTTTGTCCTTCGACGTCATTTTTTGAGGTTAAGAGCTGATTATTTTTTGAAATCGGTCGGTAAAGCTGCCTAAAATTTATTCCAAAAAAAACAATTTAAAATTTTTTATTTTTAAGTTTTCTCAAAATCTACTCGTCCGAATCAGTCCATATTATCACCAAATCTATTACACATTGAGATCTTTTTCGAATTCGAAGTTAGTTAGAATAGCTTCCTAGGATCTCAAAACGTCGAGAACTGATGAAAACTTTTCGAAAGTCGGGATAAAACCAATAACTTCCCTTTTTTTGAAAATTTTCAATTTTCTTAGCGGGAACTTAAAAATATAAAAATTTCTATTCTACTTGTTTACTTGCACACTACATTTTTATTTGCAAGTTAATACTAAATTCTTTGTTTATGTGCATTGTATCACTTATACCTTACAACTTAATACGTGTAAATAAGCCATAAATGATCTCTATAAATTTCACAGTATGCAAGCAGCTCGCGTTCAATCTTCATCGGCACCAAGGAAGTTGCAATTTTAAGTTCGGATTTACCACGAGCTCAGCTGTGTAAGAAAAATTGCGTGAGGTAGCCGGCATGTCTGAAAAATTTAAAAAATATTACGAAGACAAACGAGTGAAGACGAGAGGGTGTAGTCCGCCGAATCGCATAGGCATAATACACTTTTATGTTCTAAAGATCTTTCCAGAAATGAGAGGAAGCCTCTGTCCAGCGATAAAACGTATATGGCCTGTAACTTTAATATTAAATTTGAACTGTATTTTTATAGAAGTAAGGATGCCAAACGTGCTCACAGTCCACTTGATAGTAAGTGCAATTGAAGCTGTGGCTCATAGAAACTTACATACTGTCCTCAATTGAGAATCAAAACAGAGATGCGTTCTCACCTCTGAGAAATAAGATGAAATGCCACGTTACCAGTAAATAAGGTCTCCGGTTTCGTCACTTACCGCACGAAGCATAGCAGTTTTTGCGTGGTAAAGCCACGCTGCAACAATTTATGTTTGCAGCACGAATGGGTCGGCTCCACCGGGGTAGGACCACGCTCTCACAGAGTTGCCAGCATAAAATAGCAGCTTAATGATGCTGTGTTTCGTGTGGTGAGTGCAGAAAGCCCGATACCCTTTTTACTGGAAACGAGGCATTCCATCGCAGTCCTCAGGGGTGACAAACGCATTTGTATTTGGATACTAAATCGAAGATAAATTTCAATGTCTATGAGTCACAGCATCCACTTAGTGCTCGTTTGTTACCCCCATTCTATAAAAAAGCAAAAAAAATATATTATAAGCTGCTATTTTATACTGGTATTCGCGAGTGAGGCTATTCTTGATCGAGCCGACCCATTTATGACACTTTCATAATACGCGGTAAACTAGTTTTATTGCTTATACTTACACGCTATCTTGTGGTATCAAATATAAGGCGATTAAGTTTACAATGGCACCACACAAAGGGTATCGTCTGAACACAGACAGCGAGCGATGAAAGCCGGTCATCTCTGAACTAAGTTTAAAATAACTTTGTTAGTTAATCGCTACTTTAGGTTACATAAAACTTTTTATAATAACTAGCTTAATAATAGTTAAGCTTTTAAAAAGGTTGAATTGACTTCATATACAAAAAATAATAATGATTTTCACATATTTTTGAATACCAGTGTAAAATAGCAGCTTAAAACTGTGTTTGCCTTGGGTCTGCACTTTGATTCTTAATTGAGGATAAATGTAGATGACTGTGAGTCACAGCATCCACGTATTATCAGGTGAACTATGTGCTCATTTGTGACACATATTCAATGAAAAAAATATTCGTTTATAAAGTCGTGCTAAGACATTGTGTATCGAAAAATTAATGCCTCGACTGCATAAACTGTTATGGAATTATTTCGTTTTTGATTTTGAAATTATTTTTTATAAAAGTTAATTATTTTTTTTTGAGTGAACATAGGAATATCAAAAGATCTAGATAGCAACTAGAATATCGTCTAAATAGTTACATTAAAATTTTTATCCCGAATTAAAGATGGCAACCAATTTTTTTTTTTGCTTTTATATGAGATCACAATTAAATTGTAATAATAGGTCTAACCTATGATATTGCAGTTCTGCAGTATTGCCATTTCAAATAAAAATAAATTTTGTTTGGTGAGAATTCTAATTTCAAATTAATTTTATTTTGAAAACCTGGATTTATTTTTTGAAAATTAGTAATTTTTTATTGATTAGCGCAATTTTTTCGTCAATCAAAGGCGTCATCCTACTGTATGTGTTTATTATACTGTGGTAATATTGTGATGGTTTGAATAATATTTAGATTTGTAATGATAACTGGTGACATATCGATATTTTTTTGGCATTTACTCACCATTGGATAGAATGTGTGACCGTTTGTCACTTATTATTCTACGTAAAAATTTCTACAATTAATAGATTAAATTATAACTATTAAATATAAATGACTTCTATAAAAGATATGTCTCTTGTGCAGTTTAATACTATTGCTTTTTCGCCTTCATTTCGTTCTTCATTCGTTAATCTTCGAGTTATAAAGGAATATAAGTACCGTCGTGACGGCAACGGGGCACAAGCAGCACGCAACATCAACGACATGTACGGAGCAAGCACTACAAACGAACGCACCGCCTGTTTAAATTTGTCATACACAAAGTTCAAAAATGTTATTAAACTAAGTTTGTATAAAAAGGGTTATTATAATATTAAGGAATTTATAGATGATAATAACCCCTGGGAAGGGTAATCGCTACCAAGCTATTTCTAATTTGTCTTGTGTTGTTGATTGTAAACATGATTGTAAGCTATTATTAAAAAAAAATAGTCCCGCTGGGTTTCTTGCTGGTTCTTCCCAGGACAGAGGTTTTTTTTGCGAACCAGTGGTAAATTAAAAAAGTGACTTTCAATAAGTATTTTTATAATCTACATTGAATAAAAAAGTTTCTATTTCTATTTCTGTTATTGGTTTGCCTGCTTCCGTTCTGGAAATTTCGATCTGAAAAATGTACCCTGTGGTCGCTAGAAAATTTTGGTCAACAATGATGAATTAAAGACGATTGTGGAAGCTAATACTCAATCTATGGCTGAATTAACGGCAGCTTTCGACTTTAGCTTCGAAACAATATTGGTCCATTTGCGTCAAATTGGCAGGGTAAAAAAGCTTGACAAATGCATTCAATGATCACAAACGCGAAGAACGCATCGACACGTGCCTTGCACTGCTCAACAGGCACACAAACGGATGAAGTTTGAGACGCATTGTTAATTCTGACAAAAATGGATTGCGTTTGACAATTGTAAGGGCTCAGCATCTGGTTGGATCCTAGTTCAGCACCTGAAAACGAAAACTTGCCTCTAAGAAGCGATGGTCACTGTTTGGTGGTCTAGCGCTGATGTAATTCATCACAGTTTCTTACCAAATAGGATAAGCGTTACTGCAGATGTATACTGTGAAGAACTAAACTCAATCATAGAGAAGCTCACACGTCTCCAACCAGATTTGGTCAATCGCTCTTTCCCGCTGCTCCTGCACGACGACCCGCAACCTCATACTGCATAACGGACGGTCTCTAAGTTACAAGAACTGGAGTTAGAAGCTCTTCGTCATCCACCGTTTTCACCAGACTTTGTGCCCACAGACTTCTACTTTTTCCAAAATATGGATAACTTTTTGGCGGGAAAAAATTCAATACCCGTTAGCAGTATAAAATGTCTTAGAAGAATTTTTTGCCTCCCGTCCAGCTGATTTCTTCAAGAAGGGCATCATTTTGATTAATAGAAATAAAAATCATGTAACCTTTCTTAGTTAGAAATCAAAGAAGTTTTACAATACGAACATGTGGCCAACGACCGATAAGATATTATTGCTCGAGTTTTTTACAAAAACAAATTAAATTTGTAAACGATATCGTCAAAAACAATTATTTGTTGAATGTGTTGTGATTGAATGGCAAAAACGAGGACTGCCTCACTCCCACAACTTAAATTGGTTAAAAAATAAGATCTAACTGGAGAAAGACAATATCATCCAGGCTGAATTTCCAAACCGGGAAAAAGATCCCGTACTTTATGGAATGATAGTGAAAAACGTGGTTCATTGCTATTGCGGCGAATTAAATAGAAGTTTTCCGTGAATGAAAGATGATAAATATACAAAATGCTATCCAAAACCATTTCTTAATGAAACTATAACAAGCGAAGAAGTATATGCAAAATATAGACGTAGATCTTATAGTCTGTAGTCTCTGCCTACCCCTCTGTGTGACGTAGTGTTTATGTTATGTTATGTTTATCACAAGTACAAGATAGATTCACAGCAAAAATTAAAATACGAGGAAATGAATGAATTTAAATTAACAATCAATGGATAGGTCCATACAATTCGCTATTACATACATGATTTTTAATAAAGTAAATAAAATTTAAGCAGAAAAATATAAAGCTGGATTTTAGCTTTTTACATAAAAAGATTTAAAACATCTGCGTAACTAATTTCGATATCGACACGAAATATGACTCATTTCCTGCTGAGTTTTACGATTAGATCATTTATGTACATGTTTAAAAGCTTTGGTGACGTAATCTCAACCTGTCTGACCCCACATTGCAAACTTTCAGAAAACTTATAGGCTCATCTCATATTATTATACTGACAGTTGTACTAGTATTGAGAAAATTTCAAAAGCTCTGCTGGAATCTTTTTATGACGTAGCTTATCCCACAATAAATCATAATTTAGGAGACGAAAGCTCTGGAGAGATCTAAAAAAACATGGATATACAGATATACAGGTATACGGCGCTTTGTGTAATATTGAAACAGTGTGCTTTAGGGATAGGATAGCATTCTCAGTAGAGAATTTAGACCGAAACCCAAACTGTGAGTCGTGCAACTCAAAATAGCTTTCCAACTGTATATCCAACAAGGTGTTAAATAATTTAGGCATAATTGTTGCCAAAGGTCGATAGTTACACTTATATGCTACACACCTGTTTTGTTTTTAACTATAGGTACAACTATAGTCTGCATAAGGTCCTGAGGTAGATACGAATGACAGAGACTTGAAGAGAAGAACGTAGCGAATAATCGTGGCAGATGACTGCTGCAGGTGCTCGATGCTGAGAGAATCATGCCCGGGATATTTTCCTATTAATTAATTTGCTATTACACATATCATTATACACTTCAATCTGATCACTGTCCCTTTCGGCCCACATTACTTTGTTACATGATTTTATTGCAACTTCTAATTTCGGTTTAATAATGTATACTAACCTACACTCAACAACAAAGGGGCCATGATCAGACCAAAATACATCATAAAAATATTATGATAGTAATAGTGAGCCCACCAGCTTGTGTGACAATGCAATGGTCAAGCTATCTACAGCCATGTGCATCATTGACAAATGTATAGTAATAAGAATCTATACCTAATTTTTAATGTCCGCACAAATCCAGTTTTGTTCAGAACAAAATTTTAAAAGTTCAAGTCCAGAAGACTCACCATGATGAGCATTAAATTTACCAAGGACGTACACTGTTTCCACGTCTCAACTTTCGACTATCGCGCTTACCTCACTAAGACATTCGGTGAATTCTATTAGGTAATGACTCACGGCTGTCGGCATATTTAAACAAAACACTAAAACTATTCATCACGGAGGGATACTTTTATTGCTGCTAACCGCACACTAGCACAGTTTATTACTGTGACTGACTCAAAAGCTCTTTTACGCCACAAAATCACCACACCACGATACGGTCGTCCTTTGAGTATGCCCTCTGATATGTTCACAGCTGATTTTCTTGTATACTCAAAATCTTGGTGTATCTTGGCAAGGTATGGGATATCATAGGGAAGCAACCACGTTTCCTGGTGAGCAACTATATAGACCTTTTGACACAGAAACTTAACTGTATCAATTCAGCGTTTCACAGATTTACAATTAAAGCTAGCTAAATTAATTGCCTTATAAATAGATACGTTTATCTATTCTTATATATATTCTTATATATTATGTCTGACGAATAAGGGAAAAAATTTTTCGAAGACATGTGAAGTTCGCCAACACGTATTGGGGCTGCGCGGTGGACACTTCCTTATCCTAAAACCCTCTCAGAAATGTGGAGAGGCCTGTGCCCAGCAGTGGGACGTATATAGGCTGTAACTTTAACTTTCTTTTATATATATAATATAAACATGTTATGTATATGCATGTATATATATATATATATATATATATATATATATATATATATATATATATATATGCTATATGGATATATATTTAAATGTGTTGTGAATGCATGTACTATATTGTTACGAGCTTGGGGTTCGTGACAATAAAAACTGCCGATTGAATTACCAAAATTGACACTTTAATTACAGAACACCAATTACAACTTAAAACACTAATAATAAAACACAATTCGCAGTTTATCGCTTCGAAGTATTGCCAGTCTTATATAGGGCCTCTTTTACTTAAACATCTAGAATGTCCGAGTACATACTGGTCCCGACTGACTAGGTGTAGAAAGTTCTAGTATAGAATTTTCTAGATATCCCTCCTAGTTCTGCTACTCCATACTGGATGGCACTAGTAGCCATGTACCAGGCATTAATTATGGTACGCAACAATATGTATTTTAACATTTGTACACTTTATTTATCTATTACGTTTCGCACTTGCCAACAATTGTCTTTGGCACCCAGAGTTCACTGGCAGAGAATATATGTATATATACTTAATGTCATACTACATGACATTAAGTCTGCCCTACTTTTAGCTTAAGATATCACTCTATAACTGATAGTATGTGAGAATTTCTTTCAGAATTGCATTATCTTTTGATAGCAGTTCGATACTCCCTTAATAAATGTCAATAGATATGCGACGCATAATTTGAATTAAGAAATCTAAATTGTTGATGATAGTGAACTGAAAACCTTTTCTGATTTTAGACTCTCTTCTTATAAATTTAAATTTTTCTCATCTCATTGTTCAATATGGATTGATTGTCATAAACATCGCATAGAAAACTATTCATCAAATTAAAAGCAAACCATGATTGTTTACATATTTCATTTCCTTATGATCTACATTCGGACGTATCTTTAATTCTTTTCACGTAGAATCTATACTTTGTAAATAGAGAATTCTTTTTTTCCTTCAATTCCTCAATCAATTCATTTTTAACACGTGTCCATGCATTTATTACAACATTTCGAGTTTTACAATTTGTAATATTTGAATTTCAAAGGATTGGTTCGAATGATAATTCGTCCATTCCATAATTTATTGAATAAGCAAACACGTAATTCAAGACGACAGAACCGTTCAGCCTGCAGCAAAGTGTCTGACTGGGTGACTGGCTCTTTGTCAGTGCCTGTGCTACTTCTAATATTTGTAGTTTACGCTCGGGGTTGTTTCACATATGTACAAATATTTTTTCTTCAAGTTTAGAACCTAGACGTTGTTCAGATGTGCAAAAATAAATATACACAATGCTTTGAAGTTTATGTAAAGGTATATGCCAAATAATTTGCAGACAAGGTTCAAACACGTTTCGCAAATATTTGTATAATTGTGCGTAAAGATTGTGGATGTCAATGATAGACTCTTTTGAAGTCTGATACGTTCACAGACGACAAGATAAAGTTTTAAAGTTAACCCAACCAAAATTATAAATGTGAAAGGGGAGCAAAGTTCGGTACAAAGGACTTGAGGGCTATCCCCAAGAGTGACAACGCATCTGCATTTCGATTTTTAATGAAGTATAGGTGTAGACGTCTAAGGACCTTATCATCCACTTATCACCAGGTTGACTGTGTGCTCGTTTGTCACCTATAAAAAACCTAGTAAGTTGGAATTCGAGCTCAACCGACGTTAGCGCCAAAATACAAAAAATCAATTTTCATTTATATTATTATCACAAGTAGTATATCAAATAAGTGTTTTGCTACAATTTTCCTCTCATAAAAGAAAATAGAGGGTATGTATATTTAAAGATTTTTAAAGAAAAAATTTTTTTTTGAAATTTTTTTGCGCTTATTTAAAATTATTTTTTAAATTTGATCATTTATATGATTAGCTTTGGTCTAATGTACTTGTAGTATAATGCAATTGTACCTAATACATATACGAGATCTCAATGGTTTAAGAACGGTAACCGATCTTGACATCTCGGCTCATATCAGCTTATTAATATGCAAATGTCAAGTATACTAAATGAGTTAAGTTTATCTTTCTAAATATAGTAAACCGTATAATCCTGAAAATGCTTAAGAGTTGTTTTCGGTACAGTGTTCGACAGTCAAAAACTCCTGTAGGCGAAAGTAAATCACGTTTATGCACTAAAACGTTACACGAGCAAACGCTAAGTACGAGGGAAGTTTTATGAAGTTTTAGTATGTTTTCGCCTTCACAGATTTTCTGTGTGCGTAGTTATGACATTTTCTACATTCAGTTATAAAAATATAATGATCTCTTATAATTAAAAGAATGCTACTACACATTGAATGAAACTAATTTTAGGGCTTTTGTGACCGTGGGGGCTTGCAACACTTAGTACGTCGGAAATAAATTTAACGTGAGACAAAACGTAAGTATATATCATTTCATTTATTATTTCTGCAAAGTAAGAACTGATTCTATTAATTAGACATTTTTGTCCATTCGTTAAGCAGTGCGATGAGTTTTACTCTTAAATAAATCCCCAACCTTTTGCTGTGTGAATATAAAATCGATTAAGTTAAAGTTACAGCGCCAACTAACGGGTTCAAAAGTGGACTTTTAAAGTTATGGGTGGAAGGATGGAACATAAAAAGCCAGCGGCCAAAACCTACCACAGGAAAGTGGTGCTACCATAGATACATGTGTAGAGAGTTAGAATTCAAATTAATATTATCTACAGACGCGAGAAGCCTCATCCCCCTTATAGCAGGCAAGCAGTCAAAGAGAAAGGTACAATAGGTGGAAATGAAAAACCTCGGTATATTCTTATTTATGCCCCGTTATTCAAAGTCATATTACCACTATTAAGAGCTATGACTCATAGAAGGAACAAGAAGGTCTTAATAGAAACGTTTAAAGCGATTAAGTGTACGTGCACTTGGCTAAAGTGCACGGCTTAAGTTATAGTAGTAATTCAATTAATGCGGCTTAACACTTCCCTCTTGCTCTACCTTTACTTAACTTACATTAGTATAGATATCAAAAATATATTAACATTATTACTAAATAACTGTTATACAATAATTTTGTTGATATAATAATTTTATTAATATCTTGATCATGAATCTAAAGACTTCAACGCGGTAACACTAACACGCGTGACAAGCATTGCGATTATAGTGATTCATCCAATCTGTAGAAGAGGTCCATCACCAGTGGATTCTTGACTGACTATTGATTGTTGGTTTTTAAAAATAATCTGAATTGCTTTTTACTTATATGAGGCACACTGTCTCAGACTTTATGACTGAAAGAGAGATTGCATTATTATTCTTATCGAGAAGAGATTGTCTAAGGGCCACAGTATCCACTTGTACAATCAATTAGAAAAAAAATCTTTCGCAGCAGTGCGGCGGATATTTCCTTATGCTTTTCCTATTAGGCATGAGAGGGAAAAAGAGGACTGTATCCAAAATAAAATTTGTACGTGTAATTGTGTACACACTTAAGAAGGGAAAGAAAACATCTTTACGGCCTATCATTCTTATTTTATTTTATATTTTACATAAGTAGGTTAAATAATAGTATACTCATGTAGTAACCTGGTGATGAAATGTTACAAGAAAACGTGACGGTTTTGTTTTACAATACTGTACTAAATTTCTCCACTACATGGTAAGTTTCACTTCAAATACTTTAACAATAAAAAAAAAGGTTACAATAACCGCTATTCGTTTGCGCTAATTTTTTCTTTACTCATTATCAATCTAATAATACGAGTATTAGCCGAATATTAAGTCTATACCTATGAAATTGTCGTTTTTTATACAATAAGTTAACGTAATTTTTTTTAATATTTTACAATCGATGCATCTTTGCCAACGCAGTGGCAGTTTATTGATGCCTTTCTAGAAGAAATCAATTGTACGGGAGCCAACAAATTCTTCAAAAGCATTTTGGGTAAAGGTAGTATTGAATTTTTTCACGGCCAAAAAGTTATCCAAATTCCAAAAAAAATCTAGTATGAAATCGCGTGTTGTCGTGCAGGATCAGCGGGGACAAGCGATTGACCAAAGTTACTCGAAAACGTGCGAGCTTCTCTATTATTGTGTTTATTTTTTTTACAGTTCATATTTGCAGTAATGCTCATCCCGTCACCGAATCAGGATCCAACCAATCAAGCGCTCTAACGCTTCCGATGGTCAAACAGAATCCATTTTTCGTTGCAGATAACAATGCGGATCAAAATTTTTGTGCCTGGTGAGCAGTGCAAGGCACGTCTCGTCACGTGCTTCCCACTGGCGATCATAACTTCATGGGGCACCCATTTGTAAAAAAAAAATTACCCTGCCAACTTGACGCAAATAGACCAATATTACTTCAATGCTACTGTCGAAAGCTGATGCTAATTTAGCCGTAGATCGAATATCAGCTTCAACAATCGCCTTTAATTCGTCATTGTCGACCATTGAGCTATTGTGTACTACGTACTAGAGGCGACACTGCATTAAAGCTACTATATTCCATTCAACTGCAGTGCATACACCGCACTTTAATCAGTCACTCGATAGGCGCTTGTAGATTTGACACGTGTTGTGTTGATTTAAAAAAAAACTCTTGTCAAAAATATGCCGTCGTGTGTACTTACATATTGCACAAATCATTCAAGAAATTTCAGTAAAAACCAAGGAATTACTTTTCATCGGTTAATAAGATACTTAATCAATAAAAAAGCATTACAGTTTAATAATAAAACAAATTATTCCTGAAATGCCATCTCGTGTCATGGAATATAGATTATGAAATTAATTTGTTCAGATGCGACATTTCTGTGGGTACTTAAATATAGGAAGAATATAATATTATACACATTTTTATTTTTGTAGAAACATATATAAGTTATTATAATTAGACTAATTTTTATATTTAAATCTGCTCATTATTATTTTATTTTATTTTTAGATTTCCACATCAAAGTCAAAGTGGAATAAATTCGTCCATTTTTAACTCTCGCGTGCCCAGCATTAATGAACGTATTCTAATTTAAATAAATATAAATCTAAATGTTATGTTAATAAGTTTTGTTAAACATACATTTAGTACGTTTTTTTTATATTTGACATAGATACCTTTTAAAAAATTCAGATAAAGATATCATTAAAATGTAATTGTGATATAATATTATGTAATATTATATTAAATAAGCAAATATAATATACAAAATAAATGACAAAATTTAAAAATTGTTGTCGATATAATTTACTTATTTAACAATACAATCCACTATTGCCTACTGATCATTCTACCTATGTTTATTCTATGATAAAAAACTAACCGCGCGAACACATAGTAGCGCACATTTTTTGTTTGAAATATCTGTTCTAATACGTAAGTACATATTATTTTAATGTTGTCAACCAAAGGTTCATTTTTCGCGTCGAAATTTCCGGAACGGAATCGGGCAAACCATTATCAGGAGGTGCGTTGTTATGTAGTTATCACTCCGTAAGCGTCGTTGATGTTGTGTGCCGCCTTTGCCATGTTGCTTCCACGACGATACTCATATTTTGCATAATTACTCTAATTTTAACAAAATTCTTTTTTCAAAATTTTCATGGCAAAAAAGGTTAAAATGCGATGTAAAAATAACAAACATAACAATGAACAAATGACTAATTATTAAAAAAGAATTTCATGTTTTAAAACAAAATTAATTTGTAATTAGAATTCTTAGCCAAACAAATGTTTTTTTTTTTTTTGATTTGAAATGGCCTGTACTGCAGAACGGCAATTTTATAGATTAAGACCTATTATTAGCTTTGTAATGTATTTGAAATTAGAATAATGAATTGATTGTTATACGGTTATAATATGTCGGCAGACTCAAAGCCATAATCACAAATATATAGGCAATGAAAGTAAATAAACTCAACACATCGATAATAATTTATTTTAGAAATATTATTGGAGAGTAAGGAATAAACTTATTTTCCAAAACATCATCATTAATTTTTTTAGATCTCTAACATTATTTAACTATTTTTTTTTTAACTTAATAAGTTAGATAAATATCTACGTTCTATGCTTTGGAAACTCTAGTTGTCACAGGTCAGTCCTAGGGTGGGGCTTGTTTTTAGCGCTTTGTAGCATTTGAAAACCGTAGAAGGAGCAAAACATTATAGTTTTGTATTTGTAGTTTATTATTATATTAGAGACCAAAGTGGAAAATGAAGAATTAAAGGCTATTGTGGAAGCGGATTCATCACAAAGCACTTCAGAGATAGCTGCAGGCTTCGGGTTAAGTGATGAAACAGTATTAATCCACTTGAAGCAAATCGGGAAAGTAAATAAACGTGAACGATTGGTACCTCATGAATTGAGTGAATCGAACTTGCAAACAAGCGTCGACTGCTGTGTTACTTTGCTCAACCGACACAAAAGTTAAGGGATTTTAAATCGAATCATTACTTGTGATGAAAAGTGAATATTGTATGATAATCGGAAGCGCTTGTCGCAATGGCTGAACCCTGAATACCCAGCCAAATCCTGTCCTAAATGAAAATTTGCTCAGAAAAAGTTACATGTGAGTATTTGATGGCCTAGTTTTGCGTTGAAGTCTTCCATCAACACCGTGTAGTGGGTTTTGAAGGAATGCATGGCTTTGGAAATATCCTCATACATTTCCTCCACCTCCTCATCGGAATGTGCCGAGGTTGGTGCGTAAACCTGTATGACCTTCAGCGAATACCGTTTGGTGATTCTGAGTATCAGGTACGCGACCCTCCTCGACACACTCCCAATCTTTACAACGTTGTTGGCGAGAGACTTGTGGACGATAAATCCGACACCTCCTTGGGACAGATGGTTGCCCTCCCGGTGATAAAACAAGTTGCCGGATTCGAGAATCCTGTGTCCTCCCCCTCTCTTCGGACCTCGGATAATCCTATAATACTCCAGCGCAACTTGTCTATCTCTTCTTCCAACTCCAGGATTTTCTCGTCAGTCCTCAGTGTGCGTGCGTTAAATGTTGCTAGGTCGAGTCGTCGTAGGTGGCAACCGAACCTCCACCGGAGATTCTTAGCACCACCTGCCCCGCCGTTACCATGGTCGCCACCGTAGCCAGGAATAGCGGGGCCGCCGGGGACTGGGGGCCGTCTATTTGTGTAATTGTTCATGGGGGGTATATTGCCATAGTTGCCACGCTTGGCGGGCGGGTTGGCAACCGCAGTTTTTTTTTGTCGTACAGTAGCTATTATCAGGAAGATACTGCTGCCCATCTCCTGCCTGTTTCCCTCTGTCGCCTTTTACGACACCCACGGGAAGATATGGGGTAGTGGATATTCTTAACCGCCACTAAGCAAAACTAGGCACAAGAGAAAACGGTGAGTTGAAGTTAGGTAAATTTGGAGTAGGGCAACGGAACCGAAGGGGCCAGCAGCTGGCCGACTTTATGGAGAAAGAGGGACTCTTTATGATGAACTCTTTCTTCCAGAAGCGACCCCACAGGAAGTGGACATGGTCGAGCCCCGACGGTTCGACAAAAAATGAGATTGACTTCATTATGACGACCAGACGGCAACTGTTCAGTGATGTCTCAGTGATCGCAAGGGTGAAAACTGGCAGCGATCACCGAATGGTTAGAGGCACACTGAATCTAAACGTTAAGTTGGAGAGGTCTCGTCTAATGAAGTCAACGCTCCGTCCCCCTCGTGCTCTAATCCAGAATCCCGAAAACTTTCAGCTCGAGTTACACAACCGCTTTCAGTGCCTACAAGATTGCAATGCAGTGGACGATATGAATGACAAGCTCGTGGAAACTGTCCATGCGGTCGGAGCTAAGTTCTGCAAGACCCGCCGCAGAAGAACACAAAAACTCTCCGATCACACTATTGATCTCATGGCTGTTAGACGGGAGATGAGGCTGCAATCGTCAACAGATTTGACAGCATACAGGCAACTGAACAGACACATCTCCAAATGCATGCGGCGAGACTTACGCAACTTTAATACTGCTCGTATTAAAGAAGCGATCCAGCGGAACCAGGGCTCCAAAGTCTTTGCCAGAGATCTGTCTGCCCGTAAGAGCCAACTGTCAAAGCTGAAGACTGAGTGTGGCAGCATCGTTTCCGGGACACCTGAGATTTTGAGTGAGATTGAGAGGTTCTATGGGTAGCTGTACACATCATCGTTGGAGCCACACGCAAGTGTGAGTAACGATCCAAGAGCAAGTCTTATCCGACACTATTCCGATGATATCCCGGACGTCAGTCTAAGCGAGATTAGAATGGCTCTCCAGCACCTTAAAAACGGCAGGGCCCCAGGCGAGGATGGAATTACAGCGGAGCTTCTGAAAGCGGGTGGAACACCGGTACTTGAAGTCCTTCAGAAGCTCTTCAATTCCGTCCTCAATGGTGGCACAACTCCAGAGGCGTGGAGCAGAAGTGCGGTGGTCTTGTTCTTTAAGAAAGGCGACAACGCTCTCTTGAAGAACTACAGACCGATTTCCTTTCTGAGCCGCGTCTACGTGCTGTTTTCGAGAGTCATTACGAATCGTCTCGCACGCAGACTCGACGACTTCCAGCCTCCCGAACAAGCCGGTTTCCGAAAAGGCTTCAGTACCATAGACCACATACATACCCAGCGGCAGATTGTACAGAAGACTGAAGAGTACAATTTGCCACTTTGCCTGGCGTATGTGGACTATGAGAAAGCCTTTGATTCCGTCGAAATTTGGGCGGTGCTGCAGTCCCTTCAGCGGTGCCAAGTTGACTATCGGTATATAGAAGTGTTGAAGTGTTTGTACAGTAGGGCTACGATGGCTATCCGAGTACAGAACCAGAGCTCGAAACCTATCCAACTGCAGAGAGGTGTAAGACAGGGTGACGTTATATCCCCGAAACTCTTCACCGCTGCTTTGGAAGACGTTTTCAAGCTACTGGACTGGAAAGGATACGGTATTAACATCAATGGCGAGTACATCACTCACCTTCGATTTGCCGACGATATAGTCCTTATGGCAGAATCGCTGGAGGACTTAAGCACTATGATCAATGACCTCAATTGTGCCTCCCGACGGATAGGTCTTAAGATGAACATGGACAAAACAAATATCATCTTTAATGTCCATGTCACACCTATGCCGGTAGTTGTTGGGAGCACTATGCTCGAAGTTGTTGACGAGTACGTTTACCTGGGACAAATAGTCCGACTAGGTAAGTCCAACTTCGACCGAGAGGTCAATCGACGGATTCAACTCGGCTGGGCAGCGTTCGGGAAATTACGACACATCTTCTCGTCAGGTATACCTCAATCTCTGAAAACTAAAGTGTATAACCAGTGCGTGTTGCCAGTGATGACTTATGGATCAGAGACGTGGTCCTTCACTGCTGGCCGTATGAGGACGCTCAAGGTCGCTCAGCGAGCTATGGAGAGGGCTATGCTCGGAGTTTCTCTGCGTGATAGACTCAGAAATGAGGATATCCGCAGTAAAACCAGAGTGACCGACATAGCCCAACGGATTAGTAAGCTGAAGTGGCAATGGGCCGGCCATATAGCTCGAAGAACCGATAACCGATGGGGAAGAAAGGTTCTCGAGTGGCAGCCTCGTACCGGTAGGCGTAGTGTAGGGCGACCCCCCACTAGATGGAGTGACGACCTGGTAAGATATGCAGGAAGTCGATGGATGCAGGTGGCTCAGGACCGTGCTTTGTGGCATTACTTGGGGGAGGCCTATGTTCAGCAGTGGACTTGTGAAGGGCTGTAATGATGATGATGATGGTGATGATTTGATGGCCTAGCGCCGGTGTAGTTCACTACAGATTTCTAAAATCTGAGCCAAACGATTACGGCAGATATCTATTGTCAGCAACTGCAAACCATGAATGAAGAACTAGCTGCGAAACAACCGAGATTGGTCAATCGCTTTAGGCCACTGCTGCTTCACGACAACGCAAGACCACACACTGCACAACAAACAACCACTAAGATAGATGAGCTACAATTGGAATGTCTGCAACATCCACCGTACTCCCCGGACCTTGCTCTAACTGATTACCATTTTATCCGGAATTTGAACAACTTTTTACAAGGAAAACAATTCAACTCCGATACGGCAGTCCAAACCACCTTCAAAGAGTTTATTGATTCTCGCCCCCATGGCTTTTTTTCAGTACAGGGATCAATGAATTACCTATGAGATGGCAATAATGCACAGATAACAACGGTGCATACTTTGATTAATTAAATATATTTTACAAAAAAAATTGATTTTATATTCCTCCCGTACAAAACGCCAATTTCATATGTAAGGACCTATTATTATACTAATGGTTTAAATAGATTATTCTTACAGAATTCTTTATCACTGCTTAATTTTGTTATATGAATATACACACACGCATATTAAGATAAACTAAAAACTTATTCCAAATTAATCTTATAATTAATTTCAAAAATATATTTTGTAAATATGTCGTCCCGCGCTTAGGTTTGTGCTAAAAATTAATTAGTGCACAGAGCTTTTGAAAACGGAATCGTGTAGCCAAATTGTATTACATTTCAGATGAATTAGTTTAAAACTGTACTCCCTCATATTTGCTAGTTACAGGCTTGTTGCTCGAACAACTTACTTTGTAATGTTTTAGACGATTACTCTTTCGTAACATGATGCTTGAAAAATAAAGAGCGTACAATACAAGCGACTGCGATTTACCGTCACCATCGTCGTGTATTAACGATGTATTAATTATATAATATCAGACAAAATTATAAATATATAACCCCCCCCCCCCAATCCGCCTGCCAAGCGTGGCAACTATGGCTCCGCTAAAAGGAAATCTATGGGGGGTGGGGGCTATGCTGCAATGGCTTTAAGAGGATGTAATGGTGATGATGATATCGGTAGATGGCAGTGTAACCGTTTGGTGTATAACCTGATGCAAAATACTCAGGTCATCAAAAGGAAGAAACGCCAAAGGCATTTGATTTTGCTACATCTTATCCCCACCATAGAAATGATGCAATTCCAAATGTGGCGCATTATAAGACTACTAAGAGAAGCAAATGATCATAATGATAATAACATATAAATGAATATTCTTGACAGATGAGTAAATTCATCTTTGTCATCATTCTCAAGCCGTTTATGAATTAACTATACATCACCTGCATTCGTTTATTTGCTGCTTGACTAACCAGGTCATCAGATGACCTGCTACTGGAACTCTCTTTGGTTCTACACGGACTAAACTTGCTAGTGAATCGCAAGCAAACCCCTATCACAGCATACAAAGCGGCTTTTAATTCTGCTCGTATTGTCGATAGTAAAAAGACTAATCCACTTTTGAAGGCAGTCCTATTTATTTTTAACGGCCAGATAATTTTCATCCCTTTATCATATTTAAAATAAGGAGTGTGTGTTAGTTTTTAGTTTTTAGAGTTTACGATGGGCTGTTTTCCGCAACTCCACGTCTAAGCGCGTATTTTACATGTGGGCAGGAATAATTTGATTATTCGAGCCAATATCTCCCCGAAGAATTTCAACAGTCCTTTGATGTTGTAAGCAACTTCGGGGAGCGATCCCGGCGTGCCGAGATGTTTAGATGTTTAGCCATATATAAAGTGACTTCAGTAACACGTGAGCCGCCGTTTCTCCCTCTCACATGCATGCTCTGCACAGGGGGCTTTCAGTAACATCTATGGTAAACAAATGTTTGTTAAAAGTGCCATGTCCTGTGATAGCACTTGTTGGTATCCTGATCTGTGGCTTGTTCAGTCTCATTAGAACCTTGGTTAGACAACTGTTTATTTCAGGCAGGGCGTCCCTAGATTGTCTACAGTCTACAAATTTTTTCCAAAGCTGAGCCTGTAAATTATTGAAGTATCTACGTTCCAGTGAACGAACGTAGCCAAAGGGGATTGGTATTATAGGTTCCGGCCCTATAGTTGCCGTTCATCTGCTGCATCGTTGCCTCTAGATCCACTATGTCCCTTGATCCATTGCAAAGTAGAGTAGAGTATTAACGTGTAATTAGAAAGCCATGTAGCACGAAGAACAGCAACCTATGAAATAAAAGGTACTCGAGTGTCAAGCTTACACCTGTTAGATATAAATTACACAGGAAGTCGATGTATTCAGATGCCTAAGGACCGTGATTTGCAGTATTTCTTAGCCATGTTCTGCTGACTTATGATGGTTGTAATAATGATGATGATCGAAAGTGGTTCTAAAATTTTAAACGTGCACTACATCTTAAATTCGCAATTTGATTTTCAAAAAGCTGTTTTTTTATAAATTATAATATGAGTCGGAGAATAGTATAGCTTATACAGATATTTAAACAAGGAACGAGTACCTGTCTTTTTATTTTTTCCCTTATTCTTTATTAACTCCACGAATTCAACTGCTGGATATGCCTCTCTGATTGTAGGAAGAACTTGAATAAGCTCTACGCTCGGCAGGCGGATAATATAGAAAATACTACTATATAATTTTCTCACATAGCCGTCACAGGGCAAAGTTTTCTTTTTAAACGAGCATACGGTTCACCTGATGTTAAGTGACTACCGCCGCCCATGAACAACTGCAATACCAGGGGAATCGCAGGTGCGTTTCCGGCCTTTTAGAAAAGAACAAGCTCTTTTCTTGAAGGTTCCTAGGTCATATTGGTCCGGAAAAATCGCCGGTGGTAAACTATTCCATAGAGAGGTCGTACGCGAAAGAAAACTCCTAGCGAAATGTACAGTCGTTGACCGCAAAGTATCTAGATGATTTGGATGGTATCGGGAGGTTTTCCATGTAGTGTGTTAATGAAATTTGGCAGCTGGGATTAATCCAAACAATTCCTCAGATCACTCCCCGTGGTATATGCGAAAGAAAATACAAAGAGATGCAACACCTTTTCGCAGCGTCAATAAATCGAGCCTATCGGAAAGCACTCGGTCGTTGACGATTCGAGCCGCTCTGAGCTGGATACGATCAAGTGGAAGGAGCTGGCACTGGGGAGCCCCAGCCCAGAGATGGGAACAGTATTCCAAGTGTGATCGAACCTGCGCTTTGTAAAGTTGCAGGCGGTGGGCCGGCATGAAATACTGTCCCGCTCTGCTGAGCACGACAAATTTTTTAGAGGCCAATTTGGCCTTTTCTTCCCAGTGACCATGAAACTGCACATCACTCGATATATCGCCGCCGAGGATTCAGATACTGGCTGAAGCAACAAGGGGAGTGCCTAGAAACTGCGGAGATACGACAAAGGGGTTCTTTTTAGCGGTTAACGCGCAAACTTGTGTCTTCTGCGGGATAAACTAGAAAAGTTCTTTTCTGATAATTTTTGTAGTCAATATAAATGGCTTTCAGTTGCAAAGCGGATGGTTAAGGCTTATTCATGGTTGGAATAATATAGAGCCTGATGTAAAATGTCGAAGGTTCGGGGCGTCGGTAACTGCAATCGCCAATTTGCCTTAATTTTTGGCTTTGCAACCTTGCCTCTCAAATTGTTTCAAATGTAAGCATATATTCATTATTACTCTCTATATGTTGTATATTATTTGTGAAATAAAAAAAAATTATTCTCCAAATGCTTACTAAAATGGGAGAGACGGATGTTCCGATGTGAACTGTAATAAGCCGAAAAATAATAAAAAGTTTTCATTTTATAAGCTAAATACTAAATTAAACAGCCGCATAAAATATATGTTGAAAATGTCAAAGCGATAAACTTAAACGTTAAGAGATATTTCGCCTTTCGAAATGGACTTTACTGTCCGATTATAGCTTGAACTTCAATTAATTAACTTTGATGTCAGCATTATTGTAGAACTGAATTAATCGGCGATATACTTTGAGATTTTGCACAGTGAAAGGATCTTTTGTGGTTAGGAGTTTGTCTAAGCAGATAGGTACCCTTATTATCTACATCTCATACTCTCCTCATCCTTATTATCTATATCTCATACACTTTCCAACAAGCCTATTTCCAAGAAGTGAAGAGTACAAATTCGTTTCTCACTTCATTTTTATAAAAATATCACGTACGGGTGAAAAACGAAATCGCAGTCCACCTGAAGACCACGTCTTTTCCCGATTCAGAATGAAAATGCAGCGTTTCCGTAAAAAGAGTCTTTAGTTCCATCTCTCACCATACGAAATACATTCTATGAAAGAGTGGTCCTCAGACCGATAGAGCTGTATAGGGATAGTTGTAACGCTGGACAAGCGGGTTCGCAACCGCAGTTTCTTTATTATATTTTTAAGTTGTAATCCGGAAGACACTGATACTTGTACAATTTAAATTAAAATAAGTATCTCAATTATATATAGCCTGACCATAATATGATGAAGTGTAGCAGCTAGAGTGTTGTGTGAGTGTTAAACGAATGGATTGCCTCAACCGGGTATTGACCAGGCTTTCAAAAAATATCAGCTCAAAATAGCAGCTTGATGATAATGTGTTCCTTTTTATGGTGAGTGTAGAAAACCGAAGACCATTTTTACTTGAAATGATGCATATGTATTTTGATTTTCACCCTTGAAAGGGTGAAAATCAAAATACACGTAATAGGTGCACCAATTCCTATTGGAATTGGTGCACCTATTACGTGACCGTTGAGTATAATAATGCAGCTATACCACGCTGCTGTTTTCGTCTTAATTAATAAAAAAGACAGCATGTTTTCTATTAGAAACAATTTCATTCTTAAGTACTCCACTCACCCGGTTACATAGACAAAATCAAAAATAATAGACATCCACTTTCGCGTTGTTTTGTGCTGTAAGTTGAGTAATCGTTTGCTTTTTGTGTTTGTGATTTTAGTTGGATTTACTTTTAAGAAACGATAAGTAATTTTAATTATCTTTAGTAGATAATATTTTTGAATCATCTGACTTCCGAGTATAGATAGTATAGAGTATAAATTCACTTATCATCAGGTGCACTCTGTTATCCTTTGACTTCATTATTCTACAAAAAAACCATGAATTGTCACACTTATTAACGTAGATGTCCTTACCTTCTTTTTTCGTTGCGAATAAACACGTTTTATATTATGGGAACTAAAACTATAAAACGTCAGCAGCATCTTACAGATCACAACTAATATTCCCCTCAAGAAGGTAATCTATAGGTGGGGGAGGGGGTCTTTTTTCAGCAGTGAACTTTTGATGGAATGTAATAATTAAGTGAATATTGTGGTTTTTAATAAAGTTAGCTTTGTTTGCATTTAATCCGCCAGATAATTGGCGATGTTGAAACATTTCTACGTGGTAGAGCCGTGCTGCAGCTATATTATGGTAGTAGCACGAATGGATCAGATCGAACGGGGAAGGACCACGCTCTCACAGAATACCAGCGTATAATAGCAGCTTAATGCTGCTGTGTTTCGTAGGGTGAGTGTAGAGAACTGGAGAGCCGTTTAACTAGAATCAATGCTTTCCATCTTAGCTTTTAGGGGTGATAACGCATCTGCAGTTTGATTCTTAATCGAAGTTGAATGTAGATGTCTATGGTATAGTGTGTGCCCGCGTGTCATCCTTATTCTATAAAAAAATTCGGAGACAAAAATAGTTATATTTGAAGGCTGTTTGACGATCATCGATTGAAAGAAAATTTTACCTGATATTCATAAAAATTGTTTGCAAATATTACTCACACATTATACTTTTAAAAAACAAGACTATTTAAATATCTATTGTGTTGTATAACAAAAACGATAGTAATACAATTTTTTTCATTACTTTACACGTACTTCGTAACGTTTTATTAGAATCAAGGCAGTTTCAACTCAACGTATGAGTATACACTAGATATTACATTTACAAAGCATTCAATATTATGCGAAACGGAAACGTCAGAGTATAACACATGATGTCTTTGACACAGGTCTGTTTGTCCTACTTAAAATATACTAGTAGTATTAAATTCTGCTATTTAAGTTTTTTTTTAGGATAGGGTGACAATCGAGCACACAGTCCACCTGATGGTAAGTGGTTGCTGTGGCCCATAGACATCTATCCTCGATTACGAATCAAAATGCAGATGTGTTGTCACCCGTGAGGACTAAGATGGAATGCCTCGTTTCCAGTAAAATGGGTCGCCGGTTCTCTACACTCACCATACGAAACACAGCAGCATTAAGCTACTATTTCACGCTGGTATTCTGTGAGAGCGTGGTCCTTCCCCGGTCGAGCCGACCCATTCGTGCTACAACTATACATCATATATAACTGCAGCATGGCTCTACCACGTCAGAAGTGCATCTTTTATTTACTAGGCTACCAATCCATATCACCCTAATACCGATTTCGGTCAGCAAGCAGCAGTTATACTGCTGTGTTCGGCGTGAAGAGTACATTAAGTCTGTATATTTACAGGTTGTGACACATTCTATCTTAGGCGTACATTATACGCTCATGCAGGCTGTCAGTTTTACAACAAGTTTTGATTGACGAATACCGTGTAATACAGTGTAATATATATATATATATATATATATATATATATATATATATATATATATATATATATATATATATATATATATATATATATATTTATATATATT
This sequence comes from Parnassius apollo, assembly GCA_907164705.1. NCBI lineage: Eukaryota > Metazoa > Arthropoda > Insecta > Lepidoptera > Papilionidae > Parnassius > Parnassius apollo. Next base: position 1,942,392 of record CAJQZP010001367.1, read on the forward strand.
GTTACGGCTTGAATGTTTCGCAAAGTGCTTCGTTGGTGATTTTGGGAACCGGAGAACAACCAGACCAAGGGCTGGCTAACCCGATGATCCCAACCGGGAAGTAAATGAAAATGGTTTTGGTTTTAGAACTGGGTAGATAAGGCAAGGATACTCACAAGACTGGAGCACTCCTCGTGTTTATGGTGAAGTGTAAAATATTTATGTTGAAGTTCTAGTGTACATAGACACCACACCGCACTTCGAATGTATATGGACACGAGCAATTGCACGATAGTCTTACAACTTGATTTATTGAGGAATTTTAAACGAGCGGTAACGAACACGGTTTATGCATACGCGGCCATCTTGTTTCTTCTTTTTCTTGACAATAGGTGGCACACCATTCTTGAGTAGTGCGTATAAAGGAAAGGCGGGAGGATAGAAAATACTTAGGAAAAGGATATTTTATCGGGACTGTTCCGAAGCCACAACATCAGCCTCCCACCTGAAATCACCTAGGGATTTCATAAGACAACCATCAACCCAGCAGCTCTCCGGATTCCCAGCTGCTCATAGAATATATATTAATAAAAACTTAATAGATATTCTGAACTAAGTTGTGCATTGATAACCTTACATTAAAAATACAAAAAAAAAACAATCTTAGTTAATTTTAATTTTAAAATTAGAATTTACAATCTAGCTTAATATCCTATAACAAAATTATAAAGTAAGATTCAGTCAAGAGGAAGAGGGCAGACTTTGACTACTGGTCTTGTAAGTAAACCTCTTATTGTCTTTAAGGTCACAACCCGGACAATATTGTCCTTTCCGGGCTGGATTTGGACCACTCAACCTAGGCGCCATTCGTTAGGTGGCAGATTACATTCAATGATTGAAACGAGTTGACCAATATTAGGATGGTTGTGATCCTCCTTAAACCACTTAACTTTTTGTTGAAGCGTATGTAAATAATCATTTTGCCAAATACGCCAAAAACTTTGTGAGAGCTTTTGAAGTAACTGCCAGCGTGTTCTATGATTCATATCATCAACGGACGGTTCTGGTAGAGCGACTAAAGGACGTCCTATAATAAAATGACCGGCCTTGAGAACATCAACTTCACCAGGATCAGAAGATAACTGACAAATCGGTCCGTAGTTCAACATCGCTTCAACTTTATTTAAAACTGTAGTTAGTTCCTCAAACGTCAGTACTTGTGAGCCTATGACCCTCTTAAGACAATATTTAGTCGATTTTATACCACTTTCAAAAATGCCTCCAAAGTGAGGTGCTGAAGGTGGATTTAGTTTCCACGATATTCCACGAGACGTTAATTGATCAGAAATCTCTTGTTTTTTATCTATCACTAATTTAACCATTTCTTTAAGGTATCGCTTTGCGCCTACAAAGTTAGTGCCACAATCTGTCACAATATGTCGACATATTCCACGTCGAGACACGAATCCGTCTAGGGCTGCTAGAAAAGCTTCTGTAAACAGTTCAGATACGAGTTCTAAATGAACTGCTTTTACAGATAAACAAATGAACAGACAAATATAAGCCTTACTGACCCGTGCGTTACGTCGTCTGCTTTCTTTTACAAGAAAAGGACCGCCAAAATCGATCCCTACCTGTTGAAAACAGTAACCTTGTTGAGATCTACAAGGTGGCAGGTTGCCCATAGACGGCTGATAGGGTACAGGTTTAACTCGAAAGCAAATCACACACTTTGCTAAAATAGAACGAATAAGATTTCTAATTTCTAAAATCCAGAACTTGCGAACAATTAGTGATTGCAATGTGCGAGGTCCACAGTGCAAATACCGTTTATGATAATAGCTGATAATTAATTGAGATAAAATTGATTGTTTCGGTAACAAATATGGATGTTTTGTGTGATCAGGTAAGCTAAAATTAGTAAGCCGTCTACCCACTCGCATGAGTCCTAAGTTATCAATAAACGGGGACAACTTTTGCAAGTATTTAGGTAGACGTTTCTGCGATTCTAATTTAGACATCTCTTGATTGAAACTGCCCCGCTGGACATATTTAATAAGGCTAAGCAGAGAGCACTTTATCTCATCCGTAGTCAAGTTACCTTTTTCGCGTTTGCTCGGGTGTTTGCGCGAATTAGAGATGAAGCGTAAGACCCGTGCCAATACTCGCTATAGTCGCGATAAGGATGAATACCGATTTAATACTCGTAACACCTTTATAATGTCTTTATCAGATTCCACGGATTGAGCAATCAGAGTGCTTTTTTTAAATCTGGCAACTCGTCTTGGGGCTTACACCGAACTTGAGCTGGCCAGTGATCTGGACCACTAAGCATTCAATCTTGTCCTGACCACCATCGCTTACATTTGACCAACTCTGCGCACGAGTCAGTTATTTAAACTACTCGATGCGCAACAAAAGGTTTCAGTTTGTATGGCTCTGTATTCATCATCATCATTATTACAGCCCTTCACAAGTCCACTGCTGAACATTGGCCTCCCCCAAGTACCGCCACAAAGCACGGTTCTGAACCACCTGCATCCATCGACTTCCTGCATGTCTTACCAGGTCGTCACTCCATCTAGTGGGGGTTCGCCCTACACTACGCCTACTGGTACGAGGCTGCCACTCGAGAAACTTTCTTCCCCATCGGCTATCGGTTCTTCGAGTTATATGGCCGGCCCATTGCTACTTAAGCTTACTAATCCGTTGGGCTATGTCGGTCACTCTGGTTTTACTGCGGATATCCTCATTTCTGAGTTTATCATGCAGAGAAACTCCGAGCATAGCCCTCTCCCTAGCTCGCTGAGTGACCTTGAGCGTCCTCATACGACCAGCAGTGAAGGACCACGTCTCTAATCCGTAAGTCATCACTAGCAACACGCACTGGTTATACACTTTAGTTTTCAGAGATTGAGGTATACCTGACGAGAAGATGTGTCCTAATTTCCCGAACGCTCTTAATCTCATGGCTGTTAGACGGGAGATGAGGCTGTAATCGTCAACAGATTTGACAGCATACAGGCAACTGAACAGACAGATCTCCAAATGCATGCGGCAAGACTTACGCAACTTTAATACTGTTCGTATTAAAGAAGCGATCGAGCGGAACCAGGGCTCCAAAGTCTTTGCCAGAGATCTGTCTGCCAGAAAGAGTCAAAGCTGAAGACTGAGTGTGGTAGCATCGTTTCCGGGACACCTGAGATTTTGAGTTAGATTGAGAGGGTCTATGGGCAGCTGTACACATCATCGTTGGAGCCACACGCAAGTGTGAGTAACGATACAAGAGCAAGTCTTACCCGACATTATTCAGATGATATCCCGGACGTCAGTCTGAGCGAGATTAGAATGGCTCTCCAGCACCTTAAAAATGGCAGGGCCCCAGGCGAGGATGAAATTACAGCGGAGCTTCTGAAAGCGGGTGGAACACCGGTACTTGAAGTCCTTCAGAAGCTTTTCAATTCCATCCTCCATGGTGGCACTACTCCGGAGGCGTGGAGCATAAGTGCGGTGGTCTTGTTCTTTAAGAAAGGCGACAACGCTCTCTTGAAGAACTACAGACCGATTTCCCTTCTGAGCCGCGTCTACGTGCTGTTTTCGAGAGTCATTACGATCGTCTCACACGCAGACTCAACGACATCCAGCCTCCCGAACAAGCCGGTTTCCGAAAAGGCTTCAGTACCATAGACCACATACATACCCTGTGGCAGATTTTACAGAAGACTGAGGAGTACAATCTGCCACTTTGCCTGGCGTATGTGGACTATGAGAAAGCCTTTGATTCCGTCGAAATTTGTGCGATGCTACAGTCCTTTCAGCGGTGCCAAGTTGACTGTCGGTATATCGAGGTGCTGAAGTGTTTGTACAGTAGGGCTACGATGGCTATCCGAGTACAGAACCAGAGTTCGAAACTATGGCAATATACCCCCCATGAACAGTTACACAAATAGACGGCCCCCAGTCCCCGGCGGCCCCGCTATTCCTGGCTACAGTGGTAACCATTGTAACGGCGGGGCAGGGGGTGCTAAGAATATCCGGTGGAGGTTCGGTTGCCACCTACGACGACTCGACCTGGCAACATTTAACGCACGCACCCTGAGGACTGACGAGAAGATCCTGGAGCTGGAAGAAGAGATAGACAAGTTGCGCTGGAATATTATGGGATTATGGGTCGAAGAGAGGGGGAGGACACGGGATTTTTGAATCCGGCAACTCGTTCTATCACCGGGAGGGCGACCATCTGTCCCAAGGAGGTGCCAGATTTATCGTCCACAAGTCTCTCGTCAACAACGTTGTAAAGATTGGGAGTGTGTCGACGAGGGTCGCGTACCTGAAACTGAATCACCAAACGGTATTCGCTGAAGGTCATACAGGTTTACGCACCAACCTCGGCACATCCCGATGAGGAGGTGGAGGAAATGTATGAGGATATTTCCAAAGCCATGCATTCCTCCAAAACCCACTAATTTCACCCATTCCTCCAAATTCCACCAAAACACACTAAACTACTGCAAGTGTTGTAGGGAGACTTCAACGCAAAACTAGGCACAAGAGAAAACGGTGAGCTGAAGTTAAAGGTGTAAGACAGGGTGACGTTATATCCCCGAAACTCTTCACCGCTGCATTGGAAGACGTTTTCAAGCTACTGGACTGGAAAGGATACGGTATTAACATCAATGGCGAGTACATCTCTCACCTTCGATTTGCCATAATTATCGGAAGTTAGTTTTACCTTCTTTGCGATCCCTAAAGCACGTCCCGATAATCAAGAAATGAGATAATGAAATTTAGTAATATTCGCGATTGATTTATTATTATGAATTAAGGTTACGAAAGTGTGGTAAAATGTTTGCCAATTCTAAATTTTTCCGTCGAATTTTAGAAGCTCAATTTGTGGCAATCTAGCTTGTACCTTTTCCGTGTCAAGCGTAATGGCGTGGTTAACGTCAGCGGACGTTGGGCTGCTTCCTTGTTTGCGCTCCCGTAGGGACATCTCCAAGGCAAAACTTAGAACTTCGTAGTACATATCATCAAATGCAGATGACGCTTTCATATCAATTTTTTCTTTATGAAATAGAGTTTTAACGAATTATTTCCGTAAGCAAAACATATTCATCACGAATGTTCTCAATTTCAAGAAATCTAGATTTCAATATGCTAACCTTAGATGAATTTGAGTCTTCTCGTATTTGAGTGGACAAATCGAAAAGAATTTGAATAGAATGAAAAACATACTCGCGCTGTGACGTAAAAAGTTTAAGTTTAATTTCTTCTTGTGACATTATTATAAAATGACAACGTAAAATTAATTAAGGATGTTAAGTATAACTATTAACTCTATAGTTAATAGTTATACTTAACATCCTTAATTAATTTTAAAATATTTAACGCAATATTTAAGTTTCTCAAACCAAAATTAGTATTCAAATATTGAAGTTAACGTTAACATTTTTTAATCTAACAATTAACCAATGACTTAACATTCAACGATATACAAGTATTTATTCAATACTTAATTGCTATTATTACAAGACCAAATAAGTAATCTCCATAAATCGTTTTAGTAATGTTTTCCAACAATAATTATAAAATACCCTCAAGTTAAAATAATTTTTCTACGCGTAAGACTACCAATGTACATTCGAAGTAAACTCAGCAAATATAACTCGACCAAATAAGATAAGTCTGCAAAGTTTGAGTAATACTATAATAATAATTAAGTCTAGCAGGATTATGGTTGAAATAAACTAATTACTTGCAATTATAATAATAATGAAGTCAATCTCATTTTTTGTCGAACCGTCGGGGCTCGACCAGGTCCACTTCCTGTGGGGCCTCTTCTGGAAGAAAGAGTTCATCATAAAGAGTCCCTCTTTCTCCATAAAGTCGGCCAGCTGCTGGCCCCTTTGGTTCCGTTGCCCTACTCCAAATTACCCTAACTTCAGCTCACCGTTTTCTCTTGTGCCTAGTTTTGCGTTGAAGTCTCCCATCAACACCGTGTAGTGGGTTTTGGAGGAATGCATGGCTTTGGAAATATCCTCATACATTTCCTCCACCTCCTCATCGGGATGTGCCGAGGTTGGTGCGTAAACCTGTATGACCTTCAGCGAATACTGTTTGGTGATTCTGAGTATTAGGTACGCGACCCTCGTCGACACACTCCCAATCTTTACAACGTTGTTGACGACAGAATTGTGGACGATAAATCCGACACCTCCTTGGGACAGATGGTCGCCCTCCCGGTGACAGAACAAGTTGCCGGATTCGAGAATCACCGTGTCCTCCCCCTCTCTTCGACCTATAATCCTATAATATTCCAGCGCAACTTGTCTATCTCTTCTTCCAGCTCCAGGATCTTCTCATCAGTCCTCAGGGTGCGTGCGTTAAATGTTGCCAGGTCGAGTCGTCGTAGGTGGCAACCGAACCTCCACCGGAGATTCTTAGCACCCCCTGCCCCGCCGTTACCATGGTCACCACCGTAGCCAGGAATAGCGGGGCCGCCGGGGACTGGGGGCCGTCTATTTGTGTAACTGTTCATGAGGGGTATATTGCCATAGTTACCAATAATAATAACGTCACCCTGTCTTACACCTCTCTGCAGTTGGATAGGTTTCTAGCTCTGGTTCTGTACTCGGATAGCCATCGTAGCCCTACTGTACAAACACTTCAGCACTTCGATATACCGACAGCCAACTTGGCACCGCTGAAGGGACTGTAGCACCGCCCAAATTTCGACGGAATCAAAGGCTTTCTCATAGTCCACATACGCCAGGCAAAGTGGCAGATTGTACTCTTCAGTCTTCTGTACAATCTGCCGCAGGGTATGAATGTGGTCTATGGTACTGAAGTCTTTTCGGAAACTGGCGTGTTCGGGAGGCTGGAAGACGTCGAGTCTGTGTGCGAGACGATTCGTAATGACTCTCGAAAACAGCACGTAGACGCGGCTCAGAAGGGAAATCGGTCTGTAGTTCTTCAAGAGAGCGTTGTCGCCTTTCTTAAAGAACAAGACCACCGCACTTCTGCTCCACGCCTCCGGAGTAGTGCCACCATGGAGGACGGAATTGAAGAGCTTCTGAAGGACTTCAAGTACCGGTGTTCCACCCGCTTTCAGAAACTCCGCTGTAATTCCATCCTTGCCTGGGGCCCTGCCGTTTTTAAGGTGCTGGAGAGCCATTTTAATCTCGCTTAGACTGACGTCCGGGATACCATCGGAATAGTGTCGGATAACACTTGCTCTTGGATCGTTACTCACACTTGCGTGTGGCTCCAACGATGATGTGTACAGCTGCCCATAGAACCTCTCAATCTCACTCAAAATCTCAGGTGTCCCGGAAACGATGCTACCACACTCAGTCTTCAGCTTTGACAGTTGGCTCTTACTGGCAGACAGATCTCTGGCAAAGACTTTGGAGCCCTGGTTCCGCTCGATCTCTTCTTTAATACGAGCAGTATTAAAGTTGCGTAAGTCTCGCCGCATGCATTTGGAGATCTGTCTGTTCAGTTGCCTGTATGCTGTCAAATCTGTTGACGATTGCAGCCCCATCTCCCGTCTAACAGCCATGAGATTAAGAGTGTGATCGGAGAGCTTTTGTGTTCTTCTGCGGCGGGTCTTGCAGAACTTAACTCCGACCGCATGGACAGTTTCCACGAGCTTGTCATTCGTATCGTCCACTGCATTGCAATCTTGTAGGCACTGAAAGCGGTTACGTAACTCGAGCTGAAAGTTTTCGGGATTCTGGATTAGAGTACGAAGGGGACGGAGCGTTGACTTCATTAGACGAGACCACTCCAACTTAACGTTTAGGTTCAGTGTGCCTCTAACCATTCGGTGATCGCTGCCAGTTATATCGTTATATCCCCAAAACTCTTCATTGCATTGGAAGACGTTTTCAAGCTACTGGACTGGAAAGGATACGGTATTAACATCAATGGCGAGTACATCACTCACCTTCGATTTGCCGACGATATAGTCCTTATGGCAGAATCGCTGGAGGACTTAAGCACTATGCTCAATGACCTCAATAGTGCCTCCCAACGGATAGGTCTTAAGATGAACATGGACAAAACAAAGATTATGTTTAATGTCCATGTCACACCTATCCCGGTTTTTGTTGGGAGCACTATGCTCGAAGTTGTTGACGAGCACGTTTACCTGGGACAAATAGTCCGACTAGGTAAGTCCAACTTCGACCGAGAGGTCAATCGACGGATTCAACTCGGCTGGGCAGCGTTCGGGAAATTACGACATATCTTCTCGTCAGGTATACCTCAATCTCTAAAAACTAGATTGTACAACCAGTGCGTGTTGCCAGTGATGACTTACGGATCTGAGACGTGGTCCTTCACTGCTGGCCGTATGAGGACGCTCAAGGTCACTCAGCGAGCTATGGAGAGGGCTATGCTCGGAGTTTCTCTGCGTGATAGACTCAGAAATGAGGATATCTGCAGTAAAACTAGATTGACCGACATAGCCCAACGGATTAGTAAGCTAAAGTGGCAATGGGCCGGCCATATAGCTCGAGGAACCGATAACCGATGGGGAAGAAAGGTTCTCGAGTGGCAGCCTCGTACCGGTAGGCGTAGTGTAGGGCGACCCCCCACTAGATGGAGTGACGATCTGGCAAGATATGCAGGAAGTCGATGGATGCAGGTGGCTCAGGACCGTGCTTTGGCATTACTTGGACTTGGAGGAGGCCTATGTTCAGCAGTGGACTTGTGAAGGGCTGTAATGATGATGATGATGATGATAATAATAATAGATTGAAATACCAAAACTTTCCTTCGAAATTGAACTTGATATTATCTTAAATAAGGAGCGGACTGTATTAAAAATGGGAATCCGTAGGTATCCGGCTCGAAGGATCAGAAATTATATAACGGCTTGAATGTTTCGCAAAGTGCTTCGTTGGTGATTATGGGAACCGGAGAACAACCAGACCAAGGGCTGGCTAACCATTGAGTTATACAACACTAGAGGAGCAAACCACATTACCGCGCGTCGAAAAAAGTGTAACCACTATCCAAACGCGACGACGTAGCTTTGAAACTAATAACAATTTTAAGTAAACATATATCTATCTCACTTACACAAGTTGCGAAAACAATAACGTCGTCGTAAGATTAGATAAAGATAGACACACAAACATGCAATGGCGGGTTGGTGTGGCTTACTATATGAAATTTTACCTAAAATACGCAATAAAATTTTTTTTAAGCTGCAGTTAATTGTTTTTATATCAAAAAAAGTATATTTTATTTTAAAATCTTTATTACGTCCCCTTAGAAAAAAGGGATACAAAGCTTATCAGATGAATAGAAGTAAACATAATGATGAAATAAAACGTATTTTTATGGTTCTAATAAATCAAACAATATAAAATAGGGATCTAATAAAATATAATTAATATAAAATTTATATGAAATTATAAATAATATAAAATTATTAATATAAAATAGGTAATAAAATGTATTTAATAGATAATTCATGAATAAACTAAAATAAGAATAATTAATTATTTTGTATGAAAGTTAAAACGTAGTTTTTATTATAATTTACAAAATATTTAAAATCAGAGGTAACAAATTAACTTACTCCATTAATTATATAGTCTCCCATTAATGTAGAATAATCACAAATCCGGAAAAGTGGCAACATTGGACCTAAATGGCAATATCCGATAATTTTATTTAATTATTTGAGGTTTTTTACGTTTATATGAAAACAAGAACTAAAAATTATGTGTTGAAAGTGATGCCGCTTGATTTATTACGTTTTTGTGACCTTGAATAGCATTCTTTCACTACGCATTTACCAATTTTTGTCGCGGCTCAACTCTGTCGGTGTCACATTGAACAATGAACTCACGTTAGCTAGGCATATGGCTGTGGCCATATGTGCAGTGGCAACGCTTTGGCGCGGTTATTACTGATCTAGTGTTATATAAATCAATGTGGCTAACCCGATGATCCCAACCGGGAAGTAAATGAAAATGGTTTTGGTTTTAGAACTGGGTAGATAAGGCAATGATACTCAGAAGACTGGAGCACTCCTCGTGGATATGGTGAAGTGTTAAATATTTATGTTGAAGTTATAGTGTATACATAGACACCACACCGCACTTCGAATGTATATGGACACGAGCAATTGCACGATAGTCTTACAACTTTATTTATTGAGGAATTTTAAACGAGCGGTAACGAACACGGTTTATGCGTACGCGGCCATCTTGTTTCTTCTTTTTCTTGACAGTAGGTGGCGCACCATTCTTGAGTAGTGCGTATAAAGGAAAGGTGGGAGGATAGAAAATACTTAGGAAAAGGATATTTTATCGGGACTGTTCCGAAGCCACAAAAAAAAAAAAAAAAAAAAAAAAAAAAATCAAAATTTGTTTTCACTATATCATCAATATATTTGTAAAAATCGAGTTAGAGAATGATATATTAACTAGCGGCTATAATATAACTGGGCTCTTACTAAACGGTTTGATATAATTAAATACAAAATTTGATCTTTGTTTAAGTTTTAGACACATAATATTATTATGTAAATCCGAAAAATGTAAATCAAAGCCGCGCGGTTCAGATAGTATTCAATAAAGATGAAGCGAAGGAAAATTTCTGTTATGCTAGAGACTGAAGGGTTATTTAATATGGCACCTGTTGATACTACTCCCACCACCCTCAGCACCTCCCTCAAGATAAAGCGGATCATCGATCGCAGTCCTATTTACTCGCAACGCCAGTATTTCATACTGCTAAATTACGGGCAAAATTTCAATTTTGCTTTTACGGGTTCGCACTCTTAGTGGAGAGAGCATACTTTAAAAGATATTTTGAAACAAATCTATATAATACCTAGATACTACGTATAAAATAATTACCTTTTTCTTATATTTACAACTTTTAATATTATTATTTTATAATGATTTTAATATTATCATTTATAAAAATAAAACCCGCGTAAAAGAACATACAGCTACAATACTCCGGCTAGTCCGCAAGCTGTGATCATGTTCAAGATCACCCCTGCCATTATATCAGATTTGATAAACCACAAGCCCTCGCGAAAGGACATCGATTCTTACCAAAGATTCACGAGGCTATTGAAATTCAAAATCATCTAAATTTCAATAGAGAAGATGGCTGCATCTTACCATCTGCTTGGGAACCCTTTAAAAAATTAAATCCAAACCCAAACAAACCACTGCAAGATTTTAAGATACTGTACGCCCGTTCTGCGTAGATCGAACCAAAAATTAATATTTAAAAGCTAAATTAGCTGGGGATAATTAAGACATCAGTTATTCAAATACCTAAGCCACCTGCGTGGAATGTTAACAGAAAAGGGATGGAAACCATCCGAGCTCCTGTTGGTCCGATGACGGAATGAAGAGAGAGAAATTAAGTCATGCAATTCCGACGTACTGTGCTTGAGATTGGTAGGTTTGGTTTGAACCATTTTGATGTCACCAAAATGGTTCAAGCATCTGACTAATGCACCCTGAGGTTCATGATGGAATGCCTAATAAAAAGTAACAAAGATCCAGCTTTGATAATTAATTTATTTTAGTTTTATTGCAATCTTAAATCTTAGACACCTTCATTAGTTTTAATGTAACCTTTTTATTTTATAAAGATAATTCTACGGCTTTTATCAGCGTAAAAATACAAGCAGCTGTAAAACAGTTTATATTAGCACAGCCGTCAATGACCAACTCTTTTATTATAATAATATCTTTATTAAACTAATTGGAAAAGATAATATCTCGAAGGAGATAATCACGACGAAATTTTAAGACAATCAGCTTAGGAAAAAAGTGATTGTCTTAAAATTTCACATCGAATAGTATCTAAAAACATCATGGAGAATTCTTTCCTTATATAGAGGTGAATCAAAATATGTTATCAGTTGTTTTAATTTAGTTTCGACCATTTACGGTCTATCAAGATATGAATTATGTTTTATTATATCTTATGGCGGCTGTACACGCTCAACGAAACACCACGAGACAGGTCGAGTACGAGTGTGTACATGGTGCTCTCGTCACGTCTCATGGCCCTCGTGAGCTCTCTCCGAAGCGTGTCGGTATTTTGCGCTCGAGTCAAAGGGTCTCGTGTGTCTCGCGATGAAAACGAGAGCGTACTGTATTCTATTCACCGTACATGATTCAGTTACGGTAAATAGAAACCATTCACTATCTTCTTCTTCGCCGTGGCTTATTAATTCTATTTTTATGGTAAATGTGTAAAAAGTTATAATAATTAAAAGCGCAAAGGCAAAACGCAACAACAGTTTCATCTAGGTCTATCTCAGCGGGTATACGGAGTTCAAATGATACGAGTGTGTACATGGTGCGTTCTCGTGTCGAGCCTCAACAAGATGACAGGCACGCGAGGCGACGACACAAGCGTATACAGCCGGCATTAGAGCTTGAAGGTTTAAATAAATAGCCTTAAATGTATATAAACGAGTCGAGAACTTAAATCTTAATATCTTCCAAGGTGTGAATAGTTTATTAAACTAAAGCTTACTATATAAAAGAAACTGTAAGAATCTAATTTATTAATAAATCAGTTAGGGTGAGAATCACGTTGTAATATATGATATCACACGTCTCTATTACCAATTCTTGAACTCCTCCAAAAGCTCTTTAATTCCGACCTACACGCCACCATTACTCTGGAGGTGAGGACTAGAAGTGCGATGATCTTATTCTTCAAGGAAGGTGACAGCGCTCTCCTGATGAACTACAGACAGATTTACCTTCTGAGCCGCGTCTACGTGATCTTTTCAAGAGTCATTACGAATCGTCGCGCACGCAGCCTTGACGACTTTCAGCCTCCCGAACAAGTCAGTTTCCCTTCGACAAAGCTTACAAATGACCAAAAAGTACAATCTGCCACTTTTCCTTGCGTATGGGATCTATGAGAAAGCCAATGATTCCGTAGAAATTTGGGCGGTGCTACAGTCCATTCAGTGTTGCCAAGTTTACTGTCGGTATATCGAATTGCTGAAGTCTTTGTACAGTAGGGCTACGAAGTCTATCCGAGTACAGAACCAAAGTACGTAGCCTATCCGACTGCAGAAAGGTGTAAGACAGGGTGACTTTATATCCCCGAAACTATTCACCACTGCATGGAAGACGTTTCCAAGCTACTGGACTGGAAGGAATACGGTTTTAACGTTGATGGCGAGTACATCACTCACCTTCATTTTGCCTTACATTTGTTAGAATCGCTCGGGGAACTAAGGACTAATTACACTTATACGGAAATGAGAATAGTTTAAGAAGAATTTGCTTTATTAAAATAATTAAATTAATAAGTCCATTAAGCGTTAGTTCGTTATAGTAGTAATAAAAAAATAAACAAGGTTTTGAAATACATTTCAAATAGTAAGGACAAAGCAGAACTCTAAGCAAAGATTCCCTGTTATCTAATCTATAACATGAGATTACGAGTTCCACATATATTTTTCAATAGCATACAATGCAGTTGTCTTATCTACAAGTAGAATAGACGGTATCGATTTTAGCGTACTAGTAAGATTGCGCTTTAAAGTGCTGAACAGTAATATTACCTGTTGAAACATTTGAAGTTTATATATGTTACTGAGCTCTTCAAAGTCAAATTTAATATATTTATTTAGTTTATGGCTATTAAAACTCTTAAAGGCCTCACAAGATTTTTTCCGTTTTTAAAAGTGAGATCCCTACAAAAAAGAACAAAATAAACACTAAATACAAAGAAAAAAAAAAAAAAAAAAAAAAACAAAAAAAAAAAAAAATCCTTTTTTCTTTTTTTTTTATGTTTAAAAACCCCCCCCCTTTTTTTTCTGTTCCCCCCCACCCCCCCCCGGGGGTAATAGTTATAAAACTTAATTGCAGATATTTTTAAAATAAAACATTTAACGTGAAATATTTGTATGGTAATTTATTCTCCTTACACTTGTTGCCTACGACATCCCATTCCAATCTCGCATTTTCCTTCTTCCATTCTAATGGCCTTTTTAAAATTGTTTTCTTTACATTTAGATCGTCAATCCGAATTTTAACACCAAATTGATACAAAGTAAAGGATAAAGATAATATAATAAAAAGTAAAAAAAAATTGTCGCTTATTCTAAAATATTGTCATGGAGTAAGGGTTGTCGCCATGAGCGAGCACACAGTAAGTTGCCTGGTTAAGAATAAAAATGCAGAAGCATTTATCACCCCTGAGGGTGATAATCCCTTTACAAGTAAATATCTCTGGGTCTCTGAATATCATCACACACCGTTCAAAACGTGACTGGATTATATTATACAATAGAATTGTCTTTTCCGGTATAGCTAACCCATTGGTGCTGCAGCTGTAATATTACTTTGAATAAGGGTGACAAACCAGCACACAGTCCACCTCAAACACGAGCTTAGCATGTGGAAGCTGTGACCCTTCATTAATCAAATAGATGCGTTGTACCCATAAAACCTAACTAATACAGAGAACTTCATTATCTGTAAAGTCATTGTTTCCCGTCACTCGCTTTAGATACCATACTCTCGTATTATGCTGCTATTTTAAGCAGTAGTTCTGTGCTAGCATGGTCCTTGGATGCGAACTATTTGTACGATAGCCATTATATACTTCCGCGTGGGTCTACCACGTAAATGTGTGGATACGATTGTATGTTCGGGTGTATATTTTTTATGATATAGTTATTTATTAAGCAATTGCATAGCTTTTATCGCGGGCTTTGAGCACGGCGATCGAATCAAGAAATTCCGTAACGAAAAAAACCTAAGACCCGAAAACCTAACATCGTCTAACGTCGTTTAAGTTTGGCAGACGGCACGGTGTTTGTGGGCGTGTTACTAGACGTATGCGTGTAGACTAGATGCATATATTGTAGATAATACAAATATTTTAAACAATAATATAGTTTATTGCAAGAAGCATATTCTTAGGATTTATATGAGTCGTCATCATACTAGAAAATTTCGTGAATTTAGAGTATTTAATAAACACAGACTTTATAGAAAATTATTGTTTGTCGGAAGAACTCGTTAATTACCATAAACCTATAGTTTCAATAATAAAAATTCCTGAATAACCTATATATATATATAGTAAGATAATAAAAATATTTTAAACAATATTAACTTCTCATTTATACAATAAAAAAAATTATATAAATTATATAAAATATAAAAATATTATATATAGTCACTACGCTCAAAAAGTGTAACTTTAATTAATATCTGTAATACTGCATAAACAAAATAAATAAATAATTATAATTGCATAAGTTGAAAGAAATGCTATGCAATAGCTTTACCGCGGCAGTCCCCGAGTGCCACACGTATTTTTATTAAATGACGTACACAATATGAATTGTTAACGAATTATTTAGAATACCTTATATATTGAAGCAAACATTTGGCAAC
Organism: Parnassius apollo; assembly: GCA_907164705.1. NCBI lineage: Eukaryota > Metazoa > Arthropoda > Insecta > Lepidoptera > Papilionidae > Parnassius > Parnassius apollo. The sequence goes on from CAJQZP010001367.1 coordinate 1,957,796, forward strand.
GATGTAAATGAAATGATGAGAACACATATCAAAAATATCAAAAGTTGATAATGAATTGGATGTTTCGAAAGCCGTGTTTTGTTCATAGCAGATTTAATTAACCGTTATACCTAATTTGCTGGCTGGGTTTCATTAATGTAACTTTTCTTTATTATTATTGTATCACGGGAGTTAATCAATGGCACAGAATTTATACAAAGCATTAAAGTGCGTTACCATATAAAATTATAATTTTAATAAAATAAGACAAAGAGAACGCTATAAGCAGATTAATCTATTATTTTAAAATATAAAATATCGATTTGAAAGATCTTTATCATCATCGTCATCATTATAACAACCAAGGAATGCCACAAAACGGTCCCGATATTAAATTGACTCCCTGCATGCCTTCAATACATGAATTCCCTCATTTATGTATTGATGCATGCTGCAACGTTTTTTATCGTCATCTATTATAACACATTGAACTAAATGTGAACCATTTCATTTATGAACATCTTGGTACGCGACGTTGGTTAAGTGTCAAGGTCTGTACTAGGCACTTACCATCCTGATGGTCTGTTAGGTAATTTTTTACTCTAATGGCAGCTTCAAACGGCGCCTGATACCACAAGTCTCGCTGCGACAGCTTACGCCTACGCGTAGTGTAAAGGTTTGCCACGAGATGACATTGAACATAACTTGTAATAATAAAACGAATCGTGATAAATCACCATTATATCGTAAAATGCCAGAACAATTTAATACAACATTTAAAGAGGTTCTTAAGGCATTTATTTGAATATATTAAAACTTCAGTGTAAATTACGCCAAAAAGTTCACATAATAAAATAGTACAACAATAAAAACACACGTATTAAAACATTAACATGTAAAAAATGGCAATTAAAATAATTATTGTCAGGTAGATGGATCACAGAGGTACATAATAAAAAATAAAATATAAAGCTTACACCGGAAATCTCTCTGAATAATCGTATAGAATATTTGGACAATAAAAGTTAATTTCACATAAACATCACATTATCGTCATTAAAATTAAACACAAAATATGAAGGTCAATAAAGTATTAGTACAGAATAAGTACTAGTAGGTACGTATTAGTGAAATGGGCAACCTCGCATCAAAATGTACTTGGTTTTATATCAAACGCAAAGATGGGTCCGAACGTGATTTAATTAATATACAATTTGAATTTATGTCAATATCTTTGTGTATTTCATTACTTAACGTCCTTTGACAACGAAGACAGGCTCTGTTTTGAGGTTCAATCCTAGTTCAAATATCGTTGTTTCATGGAAATAATTGTGTTTAAGATTTTAAGCACGTACTAAAAGATTTGGTTTTAAGACTGTGCTTACAATTTATTGAAACGCAACTTTTACAGAATCTTACAGCTGTTAATTGTTTTCCATAAAAGAATGACTGTGGTAGTTAACACATTCGGCAGTTGGCTTTGGCTTCTGCAATTTATAATTTAGGCTTAATAACGACCGCTATTTATCACATACAAAAATTTTAAATTTGACGGTAAAATAAAGTTTAAATCCGCCTTTCTTTTAATAAAATAATAGAACCAATAAAGTAAATTTCTGGACCAAAGGAGACGGGCGAAAGTTTATAGAAAGTTGAACGTGATGTTATAGTAACCTTTACTGTATTATTTTATTTATATACACATACTATTTAAAAAAAAAAACTAAAATATTTACAACTGCTTTATTGTAGAAAAAAATATAAGATGCTATTGGTTTGTAATTTGTTTAAAAACAATGTTATGTTATGCTTAAAATGTTATTGTTACACCAAGCTGTCACGTTATGGTTTATAAAATAATTATCAGACTTTAGAGAGAGTATGAATTAAAAACGCTTTCTCTTTTAATGATTCATTCAACATGCCCTTCATCGTAAACAATTAAAATATCGTCTAAAAACTGTGCAGGCGGTATTAAATTATCTTGATTTCTTGTCCAGCTTAGGTACCATATTATGGACATTACACCACAACAGCAACCTACAGTTCTTTTACGAACTAAACTGTTACTATAATACTGTTTGATGGCCTTTCTACCATCAAGAGAACTTTCAACTAAAATATATGTAAAATGTTTTTGAACTTACATGTCTCGATTATATTCCAGTTCTCTAAGTAAGTCTAAGTCCGTTTTTCTTTCTCAAAGAATAATAAGGAAGTATGGTCGGGACGTTGAAAATAAGGGAAGTCAGTATTATTTTGATTAAATGGTTAATTTCTTATGCCATGAAAAAATTGCTTAATATTTCATTATTAACTACAAAAAATATTTATAAATATTTCACTTGTGTTACGTTTGGCCGAGATTCGCTCGTCTTATTTAACCATTTTGCCTTTTCCTCTGCAAAATACTTAAATTTGCTGTTAATTTTTGCATACTTATGTCCTGCAACAGTACTGCTGGGCATGGTTCTCTCGTACAGTAGGCAAGATTTGCCAGAATTTCCACGATAAGAAGGCGCAATACCTCCCCATTATTGGTGTCAATACTATAATTAGCATGTACGAAATGGTTACGCCACCATCCATGGGAGACCACGAGATGTTCTTGATGTGTCACATGTTCCCTCCTTACGACACTTATGGCATAAAATGCTGTGATGGATTCTCATACACCGCCACTACTCGGCCCTCATACAGTTCAACGATAAATGAAATTTGTTAACATGAAACTAGATAAAAAAATAACTAAAATGCATATTTTATAATAATTATGTTTCAATTTGTGGACTTAAATACTAAATGAAATAAATTTTCTCTGCTACCTTCCATTTCCCACTTCGAAATTTCATTCGCAAAATGAGAAAAGAGATAATTATTTTAAGCTCAATAATTGTTATTATTATATTATACTTTTCTGTAATTGCTTAAATAACATGTGAATTTGCTCTTGTGTGTACATTTAAATATTATCTCCTCTTGTTGTCGTCTTTATTTTATTTTATTAATATTGTAAACCGTGTGTAGCCAAGGATAGTAAAGCACATTGAATTAGATTAACAAAAGCCCATTCACTGTTGCCTTGAACACATCCACATTGTAATCGGATCGAAATCCGATTACAATAATCTGATGTAGAGACAGATGCTGGCAAATTGTTCCGCTCCACAGCTGTTACCTACAGTTCGTATATCTGTAATGATTGTTTTATTGTTCTCCGCTTACTGATTTGAGGTATCCACTCGAGACTTTTCTTCCCCATCGGCGGTCGGTTCTTCGCGCCATTTTCGGCCGACCTATTGTCATTCCATCTTACTTAGATACTGTTGTTATGGTTTCACGGCGCTCATTCATCGTTACGGAATCAATTAAGCAGAGAAACTGCATAGCATAGCCCTCTCCATATATCGGATACTTCTCAGTTTCAAGGCACTCGCCATGGTACCATTACCGAATCCGTGCCGTCGATATATCGAGTGACGTGCAGTTTTGCGGTCACTTGAAATAGAAGGCCAAATTGGCTTCTAAAAAGCTTGGCGTGCTAAGCAGAACGGGACAGTATTTCATGTCGGTACACCGCCTGCAACTTTATAAAGCGCAGGTTCGGCCGCACATGAAATACTGTTCCTATCTCTGGGCTGGGGCTTCCAAGTGCCATCTCCTTCCATTTGATCGCATCCAGCGCAGAGCCAATCGCACATCTCGACAAAACTAGCTATACCATCAATACCATTTGAATGACTGGCGGTCCACCACTGTGCAATTTTAAAGATGTTTCCTTCCTCGCACAACTTCCTTGTGGAAACGACTACCACCAGAGATTTCAATTCCCTTGGTGTTGCAGTTGTTCATGGGCGGAGGTAGTCATTTACCACCAGGTGAGCCGCATGCTCGGTTGACCCCTCTCCTATAAAATAAATAAATGTGTGTGTTTAGTGTTATGAACGCACCACCTGGTGAATTTTAAGTTTATTTGTGGCAATTATGTGCGCACTATGCAAGGTGATGTAGAGAGATGTTTTGCAAACTAGGTTAAACATATAAATTCATTTTCACGCGAACCTTAGCTTATTAATTTTCAACTTAAGCAGTATAATAATATTCGAAAATATTCGGCCAAATTCTCGCCATTATTGAAAAAGAACAAAGAAAGAAAAGTAATTATTATAATATTGTCTATTGCTTCAATATTTTTACAAATTAACGTATGTAACAAGAATTACTTAACGTTATTCTACTTACAAATATTTTTATTATAATTAAATAAAAAATTGTTTGTGTGGATTTTTCCTTGTAAATAATTTAAAGCAAACTTTTCGTCAATCCCAGCAACGTGGCGGTTACTTAGAAACCTGTTGATATTGCTTTCGACTCCCTGTTCCCACCCCACCCCCCACTCTCTACCCCCCAATCATCGATCTAATTTGTAATCTTCTCTATGTTAGGAGTTTTATTGTATTCGCAGGGCTTATGATTTCCATTGTTATTTTTAATTTTAATTTAGTAAAATTTTTACCATGTCCGTGTGCAATTTATGGGAAAAATCCTATAATAAGGATAACATTAAAAAAAGAAAAAATATATATCAACCTAGAATTCTAGCAAACTTTTCAAGTTATGAAACATGTAAATTGATGCATTTTATAAACGGCTCGAGTGCAATTTGTCACTATGCAATTTATTGTCATGTCACATTTTTAGAAATGAATGGTCCAGTTCAAGAAGTCCCCACGACCACTTATGGATTTTATGCACCAGTAACACAGTCAGTTAAATCTCCTCGTTTTTTATGGTTTAGTCTATTTTTGTTTATTTTTAACACATCCCTATGTAATGCTTTTTTTTAAAATAGCATAAACCTTTAGTGCAGTGATTTGATTTTAACAAATCTCTATGTCCAAAAATCCAGTAGTACGTATATTTTTTTTTCTATTTTAATCATTTGAGAGATTTATAAACATGTATTATAGAAATAACTAAATGTTATGGTGATGATGCGGCTGAAGAAGAAGTGGATGATTCAGAATGACTTATTACATATAGGTTATTCAGACTCATCCACTTCTATATATAGAGAATAAAATAATGTTTTACTTGTAGTGTTTAGCAAAATTTTTTTTATTTCAGTTCCTAAAGAAGGAATGTAGCTACCGATATGAAAAAAGCTAGTCAATAATGATGACAAAAAAATCTAAGTCTTAATTTTTTGTACTACAATCCCTTAGTTCAATAGAAAACCACTAACACCTACTTAAAACTCCCTGAGTCCAATAGGTTTTGCTCTAGTCTCTTAGTATAACCATATCTTTAGTACTTTTCTAGCATTAACATATATTAGTTCATATTATCAAAGAACTCCCTAAACGTTAGTTTTAAAGAGCTCTCTAAACGTTATTCTTTGACAAGCACTCGTATTTTAAAGTTTTTATAACATCGTTTCAAGGACTAAGATTTGTTTATTAATTTTAAACGTTACCCCTACACTAAGATTTTCTCTTGTATCGTAGGGGCAGTTTACAAACATAAATTGCACAAGGACAAACATCCAGACCCGGAACAACTATTTGTAGGCCGTACAAATATTTGATCCGTGCGGGATTCAAACCCGCGACCCCCAGCGCAGCCACTCATTGCTAAGCCACTGCGCTACGGAGACGTCATATAAGATATAAGTTTATGTGCAGAAATTCCAAAAGAAACAGAAAAAAGGACTTGGGACTTCTTGAACTGGGTCATTCAAATGCAAAGTATCCATTATTTTATTTATTCGAATTTTTAAACACCCAATTGTATAATATACGTATACAACGATGAGACGAATAATGTCCAGAACGAATTTCCTGTCACGGGCAGACTCAAACTAGCCTATTAGACAACTCCTGATTTAATTCACTGTTGATTAGTTCCATATTCTCTTCAGGAATAAGCAGTAACAGTTCAGTGTTTGATACCCAATTTCAAATAATGTCCGATATTTATAGTCTAGCAAAGGATTAGAAATAGAATATAATGTTCAGAACAGGATAATCCAGTGCACGTGCACGAGTTTATGCGCAAGCGCAGATACAAATATCTTACCAGATCGTTACTCCATCTATTATAGTGAGGGGTCACCATGCACTTCGCCTACCGCCATGTTTAATTTATACCGATTCAAGTAGTCACCATTTACTTTTAAAAGCTTTGTAATATCTGTTTGTATACTAAGTAATATAATATAATCTTCAACGGTAGTCATGTTCTTCAAAAGCTTTAATGTAAACAGCAACTTTCTTTGAGTCTAAATTAGTTAAACCTCTAATGAGCTGACATACTGACTTCATAACCCTGTAATTACTGCGGAATCACCCATTACGGCTATCCTTATAAGAGAGGCTGTAAGCTTTACATTCTCTCGGAATTGTAATTACGACGCCGCTTTGAAGGAGAAAAGCTTGCCGTCATTGGTCTCGAAACTTTCGTTCGTTTGTAGCGTTTTATTATACTTTTAGAAACAATATTATACAAATATTACAGCCTATTAATCTTCACTGCTGAACATAGACGTCCCGTCAAACTGTCTCATGAGCGAGATATTTGCCATAATTGCCACGCTTTGCAGGCTGGCAGCCGCAGTTTTTTTATTTTTGGTTGATATTAGGAAACGCTGCTGGCCACCTCCTGGTTTGTGTCTCTCTGTCGCCACTTATGACACCCTAGTGAAGACATGGGCTGGTTGATATTCTTACATCGCCACTACGCGGCCATTTTCGTTTGAGATGGTCAATACAATATATATAGCGTTTATAGCTTTATATAATATTTTAAAATTTAATTTAGTGGAAGCAATTTTTCCTTGCGTAAATAGTATTGTATTTTTGCATAACCTTTGTGTTTCAGTTTCTCGCTCTTCTCTCTCTCTCTCTCTCTCTCTCTATGTAATACAACTCAGTGACCTAGTGCTAAAAGGGCCAAAGTACGTTTTAATTAAACAGTACAGTATTGTACAGAAGCACATATTTTATTTTATTAAACAGTATGGAAGTACACATTACTATGGCCTTTTTTTCATAGTATTTTTAAAAGATACGCCTTTTTAGCACAAACAAATCTCATATTTTTCAATAATATGGATTTAAAACCTCATTTCTTTAAAAACGTACTTTGACCCTTTTGGCACCAGGCCATAGAATTTAATTTATAAAATGTTTGTACAACCTACATATTATAAAATTTACTTTAAGAAAATCCTGCTGGGTTTCTTGCTGGTTCTTGACAGGAGTAAAGTAAGAAATGACTTTCGATAAGAATTACATATGATGTGATCTATATTGAATAAAAATATTCTATTATATTCTATTCTCTGCTACTTGATATTTTAGTACTAAAACTAAGCGTTCGTTGTAAATTTAGTACATAGTACCTAGTCAAACAATCCAGATTCGATCGCTACCGAAACCAATGAAATTGTTAATTGCAGTTTTAACTATTAATTTAACACGTGTTCGACGTTGGAAGAAAACATTGTAAGGAAGCTTCATCTCAAAGAGATGTTAATACAAATTATTTCGAATACTTGTGTATTTCGCTAACGCGCACTGGGGTAGTGTTGCGGGGATTCCTTGTCCGAAAACCCTCTCACAAATGAGACGAGACCTGTGTCCAGCTCTTGGACATAATTGGCTGTAATCTTACTTACTCATTTTAAATTCCTTTACACACAACGACGGAGATCCGGATCACCAAAGAAGTTTGCGCTGCTTTCACGTGCATTGTACTGCAAGCCATTTTTACCATGTTTAATTATGAACTCGCTTTCACACATATAGTTCGACATGTTCTGGTCGAATTTAATAAATGATTTTAAAATAACTTTCCGGTAATTTTTAAATTTTGAACATAGCTCAGAATCGGATAACATTTTAAGAATGCGAAGAAAACCATGATACATAAAAAAAATTATTCACAAAAACAATTATTTATCAATAAATTCGCCAGTTAGCAACTAAAACTGGCTCATAAGCCGATTCGTCGTAAGGCTGGTCACAGTTTTAATTCATTGTTTTTTCCTAATTGGTCAGCAAATAAAAACGATGTTCCATCAATATAATGAAGTGGTTCAAAATTTTTTTTTTTTTTGTAAATTAAATTATCATTGACAAAAGATCTCGTTGCGTTCGATGAATACACTAACGTTCCGCCAGTAGTTTTAAAGAGTTTTCTCTGATTACCGATTAAAATACAAAGAGATTTCCAAATTTCTGCAACTACCTACATTGCTAGCGTCGTCTTCGTTTGATTTATTGCAATATTTGATAAATTACAGCGATTATTTTTCACGCTAATTGGCACGTATTTAGCAATTGCCATGCCACATGTTCAATACATTTGATGGTGCTCTCCGTTCTGAGTCTCGTTATTTAAAATTTAGTATGAATGTTAGATAGTTATACCTAATGAAATTTATCGATAGCCACAATGTCTTTCTGGCATCTCCGTAAATTATATCCTATGACTCCCCCGGAACGGATGAGCGTATTGGATTTTCTTATACTGCCTCCGTATCAAAATTAACAATAAAATATAGTCACATTTTATATAAGTTGCCACTAGAAATTATACTGCGGTATTGCTCGATAGACATAGCAGACATCGAAGTATAATAAATAAATTAATCAATAGAACTTTTTATCCATGGTGCCTTTATTCGTTTTGTTCAAAACTTCTTCCTATTTGACACCTCTACAGGTAAATTGGTTTCGAACTCTAGTTGTATAGTCGGATAACCACCGTATCCACTTTAGAGAATAAGCTAAATTAAACCATAAATTATTAAGAAATTTCATATTTTTAAATTAATGAGTAGTTGCTTAGAAAATAATTTAGTTTGTTTTTTAATATAAGATAGGGTGACAAACGAGCACATCAGACCACCTGATGGTAAGTGGTTGCTGTGGCCCAGAGACATCTACATCTATCCTCGATTACGAATCAAAACGCACATACGTTGTAAGTATTATAGTATTCTATGGTTGTAATCCCTGAGTACTAATGCTTCGCATACACTTAATCCGTCATCGATCGAAGTTTGCTCGGGCGATGACGGCCGAACTCGAACGATCGAATCTAACACTTGTAAAATAAAGAGAGCGCTTACACAAACACGACGGCTATCGTCCGATAACGTACGAGAACCGCCGATCAAGTGTCGAGTCCGAACTTGTTGGGATTTCTCGCCCGACTGCCGGCGTCTACAGTGCAAATTGAGTGTATTTATAGTTTAATTTAATCATTTTGTCTTTATTCTGTAGTTTCTGTCAGTGTTGTTATCTACCTAAACGACTATGGATATTAAAAATATAAAAATAGATAAGAATACCGGCAACGTCCAATGTCGGCACAAGTGGTACACTGTTGCAGTGTTAGCACATACACGTCCGAGTTACTCGTCCGGGTAGTTCTGTCCGCCATCGGCCGACAAAATCGGTTTTGGTGTAAACGTACCGTAAGAAGGAATGGCTCGATTCCAGTTAAAGGTGTCTCCAGTTCTTTACACTCACCATACGAAACAAAGCAGCGTTAAGTTAGTATTTCACGCTGGCGTTCTGTGAAAGCGTGGTCCTGCCCCGGTCAAGCCGACCCATTCGTGCTACAACTTTACCACTAATATAACTGCAGCATGGCTCTACCACGTATGAGTTGATAATTGTAGCTTAACAAATACACATATAATGTATTTTAAGCTATTTCATAGCTTCTATCGCGGGCCTTGAGCGTGGGGACCGAATCCAGTAATTTATTCCGCCGTAACGAAAAAACCTCACGCTCCCCACTCCGACGGGCACGGAGGTGTGGCTTGAAGGCCGTGCATTGTCTAACGTCGTTTCTTTTTTTGGCAGTCTTCGACACGGCACGACACGTTTGTGTACAAAGTGTTTTGAATATGAATGAACAAAGTGAATTTATTATTAATGAAGAAAGTCACGAAATAATAGTGAAAGAAAATGAGTGAGTACTCTATATACATACATTTTATTATTATCACAAATGCAGTACTAATTTTGAATTGAAAATGTAATACTGCTATAAAGATAACACCTAAATCTTTGATATTAAAAGTAACCCTCTTTATATACACACAAACATACACACGCGTATAGTTTAAATTCTCAAGTTAGATTCTCAATATATATATATATATATATATATATATATATATATATATATATATATATATATATATATATATATATATATATATATATATATATATATATATATATATATTATAATTTACGTCTAATCTACGTAAATATTATAATAATATTTACGTAGTCCTTATATTAATAATTATAATTGCATAAGTTGATACAAAATGCTATGCAATAGCTTTACCGCGGCAGTCCAAATGGAAATTTTATATCGTCACAAAAATGTTGTCGTCACAAACTAGTAATTTAAAAAAAAAAGCTCTAACCGTATTAACTTGGCCTATATATACCTGGATTTAGGTATTTATATGTAATGAGTCAATTTAGCAGAACATTTAATTTAGTTTTCACCAACTTCAGGGCAACTGAATAGCCTAATATTTTGCAGATGTTTTAAATAATTTCATGACTATAACTTAGCTATTCTTCTTATTTATTACGATAGGATCATCACATCTGATAATCAATGGGTGTTGTTTTGGATATTTTAAACTTTAATAATATTTTATAATGTTTCAGTTACATATTATTACGGGTACATTAACTAAAAAAGCTATGTTTTTAATATTATATAATATAAAATATTATTATCAAAAAAAATCCGTAATGAGGACATCTATAGGAGAATAGGACTATCTTATACACATTCTAACTTAACTACCAGAACTGATCACCGAATGGGAACAAAGTATTTTGAGTCCCGACATCGTAATTATTAGCGCAGTGTTAGGCGACTTCCCACCACAAAGAATAAAAACCTGATAAAACACTCAACGATACAGGTGGCTCAGGATCATGCTTTGTTGCAATCTGTGGGCTTTCCCATGTTCAACAGTTGATATTTCATGGTCTTTATTGATAACGACGATTTCGTATGATGAAATCTCCCCATATTGTCCGTATACAATAATATGTTTCTTTGGTACATGTGACCAATATCTAATTCTTATATGAAATATATTGCGTGGAGCTTATTTGTACAACATTGTACAACTGGGACACGAGTTTTCCAATTTAAATCTCTGCTGATTGTCTAACTTCTTTATCTTTTCTATGGATTTTATTGATTCAGAGCCATAATTAGATATGTTCAGATGATGATCGTTGCAGAGATAGCCTATCACAAATACACCGCTGAACAGAGTTCCTGCATGTTTCATCAAGTCATAACACTATATAGTGATGAATATAAAGTCAATGAACAGGAAATTGACTTTAAGTACCCTATAGACTTGCCAGGCATATCATAATCTATCTTTGGTTACCTATTTACTCTTGAGATACAGCAAATCAGATTAACGATGAAATAATCACTGATACGTGAATGTATGTGGAAGCTTAAAATGTATGTTGCAAGTTATTTCACACATGATTAATATAAGAATAATTTTACGAACGAGTTGCTTAAGCTATTAAAGCAAAGCTTGTTTAATTATATTTATGTAACTGGTCTCTCGGAAATGATATTAACGATTTGGATAGAACTTTGCATCTAGTTTGAAACCGCTTTGAACGTACGAGTGACAAATCTCTAGAGCGAAGAAGTTACTACAAACTTTAGGGACTTTTTTAAGTAATTAACAACATTAATGAAAATAATAATTACATCCAATAAAATAAATTTATCTTTACAATCTATCAGACGTGCTAATCCGTAAATTGACTCAGAGGGCGTCATTTGCCATATCTGCCATCTACCATGTGTTCTACGCTTACCAGGCCGCCCGTTAACCGCAGTTTTATATTTAGAATTATAATCGGGAAAATGCTGCTGTCGATCCCTTGTTTTAGTTTCCTTCTATCTCTAATGACACCTAAAATAAAACATAGTTTACACTGCCATATCACGACGACATAAATATAGTAAAAGAATAATTATAAACACGGTTCGAATGGATTAGTAAGCTGAAGTGAAAATGGGCCGGCCATATAGCTCGAAGAACCGACAACCGATGGGAAAAAATGGTTCTCGAATGGCAACCTCGTACCAGTGAGCGAAGTAGTGTAGAGCGGCCTACCACGAGATGGAGTGACGACCTGAAAATATATGTAGGAATTGATGCAGGTGGTTCAGGACCGTGTTTTCTTGAATTCCCTAATGGAAGATAATGATGATGATAATGCAGATAACACATTTGATTAAATATTAAATAAATACTTAAACCATAACGAATCAGACAAATTTCAAACGTAAGTACGATAGTATGTATCATGTACACATAATTTACAGACGTGAAAACCTCTGTGAATTACGTGTACATGATACATACTATCGTACTTATATAATACGAGAGTATGCTCCGTTTTAAAATGGATACAATCCTAATAATATATTTCATAAAATATTATATTTCTATTTTGGATAACCTGTTCATTTTATGTTTTGTTCTGGTTGTTTTTGTCAAAGTTTTTAATTAGTATATTACATTTATGTTTTACTCTTTCAAAACATTTAAAAGTATTTTAACTTTTAACTATGTTATTGTCTAACAGCATAAGAAACCAAGAAAAACTGTAAAGAAAAATAACTAAGAACAAAAAGCCTAGTAAACAAAAGGAAAATCAACCGAGTCTCGCCTCAATTCATGCCGAGAAAATTGTTCCCCTTGTGCTTCGCAATTCTATTAGGTAATCATACCGGATTTCCTTTGAACAAGTTTTTATTTCGATATTCAAACGTTTTGTGGCACGGCGCGCTGTAATAAAAATAATTATATTAATTTACTTTTGTCGTTCTAATGGCTATAACGTCTAGAAAGCAGTAGTTAAAATCTCATCTATAACCAAAATTTGCGCAAAACGTTTACTGTTAGTTGCCTGTTTGGTTGATGAATACGCCCTGTTTCTGACATTGTATTGTATCGTATCTTTCGCACAAGCTTTTCAAATTGATACTCAGTCTAATAAATATATATTTCATGTGACGCCGAAACTATGTTCAACTTGTTGGTAACAGGCAATAACGCATAAGTATATAATATGCATTTAAAATCATCTACAGTCAAAACATGGTTTTAGATGCATACGAATATGTCAAACGGTGGACTTTTAAGGGCTGATAAATAAAAAAAGCAAGATATAGGCATGAGTGCGTGTCAAGAAGTGAGCCATGATTTCGACATAACTAGAAATGTACGTAGTGACATGGGTAGCGTTTAGCTGATCTAAGCACAGTTGATAACTTCTAATTATTTGGAAAAGTACTAGTAGATTTATAAAGGTATAATAAAAACAGCAGAAGTTCTTGGCCAATTTGGAAAATATTCTGTACAATTTTAGACTTGGAAGGGGCATTTGATAGAGTGAACAGGGTTTCTTTATAGGAAAACGCTGGCCTTATTTGGATTGAACAATGGACTGATGCAGGAATTAAAATCTATCTACAAGGACTTTGGATCTAGTGTCAAAACCAACGGATTAATTTTTTATACATAAATGTGTCAAACAGTGTTTTGTGTCTTCTTCGCTGTTGCTTAATCTATTTATGCACAGTTATTTGGGAACTTTGAAAATCAATAAATATAGTTTAAAACCACGCCAATGATTAAGTAATATTTTAAGTCATCAGTGGGCGAGTTGCAAATGATGGTTATTTTAATGCACATATCTTTAAAGAAAGGGGACTCAAGTTAGACACAAGTGATTGGTTTTGTAAGAGAAGACAGTACAACTACATACGAAATAACAATAGAAGGGATGTTGATTGCGCAATCGGATGAGAATTTCACGTGTGTGCTAAAGCAGGGATAATAAACAACAATTATGTAGAACGAAAGGTGTGCAAAGGGAAAATAGTGAACTTATATGTGTCATAGAGTACATGAGGCTTTTTACTCAAATATGGGAAGTCAGTCTCTGTCAAAAGAGGCACGTATAAATATATTTCATCATAGATATAGATATAAATATATAATTTTTTTTAATTTTTCTGTTTCTAAAAGTGAGTCCCTACAAAGAAGAACAAAATAAACACTAAATACTAAATAATAATGGCAAAAATCTCTGGTGTCAATGTTATTTTAGAAATAAAAAATTTAATCCTATTTTTCAATTATAATAATTAAAATGAAAGAAAATATAGTACGTAGACCTAGTCCGCAAATAAAACTGCGGTAATCGTAGACTTCCTGAAGGATAAGAACGTATAACAAGCTATAATATTTTTAGCCTTATTTTTTAAACCTATATTATTATGTAGACTAATGAGCCGCGACACTTTTTTATTTGTAGTACCTTTAGTCACTGGAGTGCTGTGACTACACACCACATTTTAACACAGTCATCTTTTACATCACCTTCGGGATCGAATACGGTGATTGATTTTCTAAGATCGCTATCACACGAGAAGTTGTTATAAATCACAATTGCAGATATTTTTAGAATAAAACATTTAACGTGAAATATATTTGTATGGTAATTTATTCTCCTCACACTTGTTGCCTACGACATCCCATTCTAATCTCGCATTTTTCTTCCTCCGTTCAAATGGCCCTTTTAAAAGTGTTTTCTTTACATTTAGATCGTCAATCCGAATTTTAACACCAAATTGATACGAAGTAAAGGATAAAGATAAAATAATAAAAATTAAAAAAAATTGTCGCTTCTTCTTAAATATTGTCATGGAGTAAGGGTTGTCACCATTAGTGAGCGCACAGTAAGTTGCCTGGTTAAGAATAAAAATGCAGAAGCATTTATCACCCCTGAGGATGATAATCCCTTTACAAGTAAATATCTCTGGGTCTCTGATTATTATCACACACCGTTCAAAACGTGACAGGATTATATTATACATAGGAAAGACAATTCTAATTGTCTTTTCCGGTATAGCTAACCCATTGGTGCTGCAGCTGTAATATAATTTTGAATAAGGGTGACAAACCAGCACACAGTCCACAACAAACACGAGCTTAGCATGTGGATGCTGTGACACTTCATTAATCAAATAGATGCGTTGTACCCATAAAATCTAACTAATACAGAGAACTTCATTATCTGTAAAGTCACTGTTTCCTGTAACTCACCCTACACACCATACTCTCGATACGAACTATTTGTACAATAGCCATTATATACTTCCGCTTGAGTCTACCACGTAAATGTGTGGATACGATTTTATGTTTGTGTGTATATTTTTTATTTATAGTTATTTATAAATAAATGACGTACACAATATCAATTGTAAACGAAATAATTAGAAAACCCCATATCATATTGAAGCAAACATTTGGCAACGATGTGAATCAAATGATGACAAAACATATCAAAAATAACAAAAGTTGATGATGAATTTGATATTTCGAAAGCCGTGTTTTATTCATAGCAGATTTAATTAATCGTTATACCTCATTTGATGGCCGGGCTTCATTAACGTTACTTTATTGTTATTGTATTAGGCGAATTAATCAATGGCACAGAATTAATACAAAGCATTAAAATGCGTTGCTATATAAAATGATAATGTTAATAAAATAAGACAAAGAGAAGATCATCATCTTAACAACTAAGGAATGTCACAAAACGGTCCCGATATTAAATTGACTTCCTGCATGCCTTCAATTCATGAATGCCATCATTTATGTATTGAAACATGCTGCATAGTTTTTTATCGTCATCTTTTATAACACACTGAACTAAATGTGAGCCATTTCATTTATGAACATCTTGGTTCGACGTTGGTTAGGTCTCAAGGTCTGTAGTAGGCACTTACCATCCTGATGGTCAGTTAGGTCATTTTTCCTCTAATGGCGGTTTCAAACGACGCCTTATGCCACCAGTCTCGCTGCGACAGCTTACGCCTACGCGTAACGTGAAGGTTTGCCTCGAGGTGGCATTGAACATAACTTGTAATAATAAAACGAACCTTGATAAATCACCATTAAATCGTAAAAAGCCAGAATAATTTAATAACATAATATCTAATTTAAAGATGTTCTTCAAATTAAATACCTTAAGGCATTTATTTAAGCATAGCATAGCATAAACACTCACGCCTGTCACCCAGAGGGGTAGGCAGAGACCACGGACTTCCATTCGCCACGATCCTGACATACCTCTTTCGCCTCCTTTACATCCATATATCTACGCATACATGCTCATCGGTTAAGGGTACTTTTAACGTGGCCCATTTTCAAAATATCGCCAATTTGGTCGATAAACTTTTTTCTAGGGCGTCCCTTCTCGACTATACCGTTCACATCTGCCATATAAATTTGCTTTGTCACTCTTTCCTCATTCATTCTTTCTACATGACCAAACCACCGAAGCATTCTTTTCTTAATCCTGGTCAGAACATCATCTTGCATACCACATTTATCTCTTATCACGCAATTTCTCACCCTGTCATTCAGATTCAACCCTAGCATACTCTTTAAAAACCGCATTTCTACAGCATTTATTCTACTTTCGTGCTTCTTCTTCATATTAAAAACTTCAGTGTAAATTACACCAAAAATTTCACAGAATGAAAATAGTACAACAATAAAAATACACTTATTAAAATATTAACATGTAAAAATAGCAACTTAAATAATTATTGTATATATAATAAAAAATAAAATATAAAGCTTACACAGGAAATCTCTCTGAATAGTCGTATAGAATATTTGGACAATAAAAATTAATTTCACATAAACACCACATTATCGTCGTTAAAATAAAACGTGTGCATTCAATATTTTCTCAAAAAAATCACTGAAAACCTCACAAAAAATGAAGATCAATGAAGTATTAGCACAGAATAAATAATAGTACATATTAGTTAAATGGGCAAACTCGCATCAAAATCTACTTGGCTTTGTATCAAACGCAGAGTTGGGTCCGAACGTGATTTAATTAATATACAATATGAATTTATGTCAATATCTTTGTGTATTTCATTACTTAACGTCCTTTGACAACGAATTCAGGCTCTGTTTTGAGGTTCAATCCTAGTTCAAATATCGTTGTTTCATGGAAATTATTGTGATTAAGATTTTGAGCACTTACTAAAAGATTTGGTTTTAAGAGTGTGTTTACAATTTATTGAAACGCAAATTTTACAGGATCTTACAGCTTTTAATTGTTTCCCATATTAAAAAGACTGTCGTAGTTAACACATTCGGCAGATGGCTTTGGCTTCTGCAATTTATAATTTAGGCTTAATAATGACCGCTATTTAGCAGATAGGTACTAAAGCTTTAAATTTGACGGTAAAATAAAGTTTTACATCCGCATTTCTTTTAATAAAATACTAGAACCAATAAAGTAAATTTCTGGACCAAAGGAGACGGGCAAAAGTTCATAGAAAGTTGGGCCAGATGTTACAGTAACCATTAGTGTATTATTTTATTTATATACTTTTATCTACTATTTAAAAAATAACTAAAATGTTTACGACCGCTTTATTGTAGAAAAAAAAGATGTTATTGGTTTGTATAAACACAAAGTTGTTTATGTTATGCTAAGAATGTTATTCTTACACCAAGCTGTCACTTTATAGCTTAAGAAAATAATTATCAGACTTTATTTTTAACCAGAATTTACCAGAATTTACTGTAGGACATTCACATATTGAGGATTCAGAT
Organism: Parnassius apollo; assembly: GCA_907164705.1. Lineage (NCBI taxonomy): Eukaryota > Metazoa > Arthropoda > Insecta > Lepidoptera > Papilionidae > Parnassius > Parnassius apollo. Next base: position 1,975,527 of record CAJQZP010001367.1, read on the forward strand.
GCCGTCCAACTAAATTCTAGGGGTTTGAAATAATTATAAAAAACCAGAGGGAGTATGAATTAAAAACACCTTCTCTTTTAATGATTTATTCAACATCCCCTTCATCATAAACAATTAAAATATCAAATAAATTATCTGATTTCTTGTCCAGTTTAGGTACCATATTATGGACATTACACCACAACAGCAACCTACAGCTCTTTTACGAACTAAGCTATTACAATAATACTGTTTTATGGCCTTTCTACCATTAAGAGAACTTTCAACTAAAATATATGTAAAATATGTTTTTGAACTTACATGTCTCGATTATATTCACAGTTCTCTAATTAGGTTGCTGGCCATTTTTCTTTCTCAAATAATAATAATCAAGTATGGTCGGTACGGTGAAAATAAGCGAAGTCGGTATTATTTTGATTAAATATTTAATTTCTTATGCCATGAAAAAATTGCTTAATATTTAATTATTATTTAAAAAAAATAAAAAAAAAAGAAAGAAAGAAAAGAAAAAGAAAGAAAGAATTATTAACTACAAAAAAAAATGAAAAATATTTATAAATATTTCACTTGTGTAACGTTTGGCCCAGATTCGCCAGTCTTATTTAACCATTTTGTCTTTTTCCATGAAAAATACTTATATTTGCTATTCTCATTTGCATACTTATGTTCCGTAACAGTACTTCTGGGCATGGTTTTCGTACAGTAGGCAAGATTTGCCAGAATCTCCACGATAAAAAAGTGCAATAGCCATCTCTCCATTATTGGTGTCAATTAGCATGTACGAAATGTTTAAAAACCACTATCCATGGGGACCACGAGATGTTCTTGATGTTTCACACAATGTTCCCTCCTTACGACACTTATGGCATAAAATGCTGTGATGGATTCTCGTACACCGCCACTGCACGGCCCTCATACAGTTCAACGGTAAATGAAATTTGTTAACATGAAACTAGATAAAAAAATTACTAAAAGGCATATTTTATAATATTTATGTTTCAATTTGTGGACTTAAATACTAAATGAAATAAGATAATTGATAGAATCAGGCGTTACTTTGCGGAAATCCATTATAATAAAAATATTAAATAATATTTTTTTTTAATTATTTTTATAAGACATAAAATGTCTTTATGTCTTATAAAAAAATATTTTTTTTAATTATTTTTAAAAGACATAAATTGTGTAATAAGAGAAGAGTGTGGTTTGCAAGATGATGTTGTGACCAGGATTAAGAAAGGAATGCTTCGGTGGTTTGGTCATGTGGAAAGAATGAATGAGGAAAGAGTGACAAAGAAAATTTATGGTGCAGAAGTGAATGGCAGAGTCGGAAAGGGACGTCCTAGGCGAAAATTTATCGACCAAATTGGCGATTTATTGAAAACGGGCCAAATTAGGAGTACCCTTAACCGACGAGCATGTATGCGTAGGTGTATGTATGTGAAGGAGGCAAGAGAGGTGTGTCAGGATCGTGCCAAATGGAAGTCTGTAGTCTCTGCCTACCCCTCTGGGTGACAGGCGTGAGTGTTTATGTTTATGTATTTTTATCTTTTTTATTTTTTTTTATTAAATGTAATAAATTTTCTCTTCTACCTTCTATTTCTCGCTTCGAAATTTCATTTGCAAAATGAGAAAAGAGCTCAAAAACTGATATTATTATATTATACTTTTCTGTAATTGCTTAAAACACATATGAATTTGCTCTTTTTGTGTACATTTAAATATTATCTCCTCTTGTTGTCATCTTTATTTTATTTTATTAATATTGTAAATGGTGTGTAGCCAAGGATAGTAAAGCACATTGAATTAGATTAACAAAAGCCCATTCACTTTTGCCTTGAACACATCCACATTGTAATCGGATCGAAATCCGATTACAATAATCTGATGTAGAGACAGATGCTGGCAAATTGTTCCGCTCCACAGCTGTTACCTACAGTTCGTATATCTGTAATGATTGTTTTATTGTTCTCCGCTTACCGATTTGAGGTATCCACACGAGACTTTTCTTCCCCATCGGCGGTCGGTTCTTCACGCCATTTTCGGCCGGCCTGTCATTCCAGCTTGCTAATACCGTTGTTATGATTCCACGGCGGATATCATCGTTACGGAATCAATTAAGCAGAGAAACTGCATATCATAGCCCTCTCCATATATCGGATACTTCTCAGTTTCAAGGCACTCCCATGGTAACCGAATCCTTGCCGTCGATATAACGAGTGACGTGCAGTTTTGTGATCACTTGAAATAGAAGGCAAAATTGGCTTCTAAAAAGCTTGGCGTGCCTAGCAGAACGGGACAGTATTTCATGCCGATACACCGCCTGCAACTTTACAAAGCGCAGGTTAGGCCGCACATGAAATACTGTTCCTATCTCTGGGCTGGGGCTTCCAAGTGCCATCTCCTTCCATTTGATCGCATCCAGCGCAGAGCCAATGCAAATCTCGACAAAACTAGCTATACCATCAATACTGGCGGCCCACCACTATGCAATTTTAAAGATGTTTTCTTCCTCGCACAACTTCCTTGTGGAAACGACTACCACCAGAGATTTCAATTCCCTTGGTGTTGCAGTTGTTCATGGGCGGCGGTAGTCATTTACCACCAGGTGAGCCGCATGCTCGTTTGACCCCTCTCCTATAAAATAAATAAATGTGTGTTTAGTGTTATGAACCCAACACCTGGTAATATTAAGTTTATTTGTGGCAATTATGTGCACACTATGCACGCAAGGTGGTAGGTAGAGAGGTGGTTTGCAAACTAGGTTAAACATATAAATTCATTTTCACGCGAACCTTAGCTTATTAATTTTCAACTTAAGCAGTATAATAATATATCCAGTGCAATTGATTGGTTTTTAAATAATTCGAAAATTCTCGCCATTATTGAAATAGAACAAAGAAAGAAAATTAATTATTATAATATTGCCTATTGCTTCAATATTTTTACAAATTAACGTATGTAACAAGAATTACCTAACGTTATTCTACTTACAAACATTTTTATTATAATTGAATAAAAAATTGTTTGTGAGGATTTTTCCTTGTAAATAATTTAAAGCAAACTTTTCGTCAGTCCCAGCAACGTGGCGGTTACTTAGAAACCTGTTGATATTGCTTTCGCTGTTCCCACCCCACCCCTCGCTCAACCCCCCAATCATCGATCTAATTTGTAATCTTCTCTATGTTAGGAGTTTTATTGTATTCGAAGGGCTTATGATTTCCATTGTTATTTTTAATTTTAATTTAGTAAAATTTTTACCATGTCTGTGTGCAATTTATTGGAGACAATCTTATAATAAGGGTAACATTCAAAAAAATAAAAAATATGTATTGACCTCGAATTCCAGCATATTTTGGCAAATCTTTCGAGTTATGAAACATGTTAATTGATGCATTTTATAAACGGCTCGAGTTCAATTTGTCACTATGCAATTTATGTCAAGTCACATTTTTAGAAATGAATGGTGTAGTTCAACAAATCTCCAAGTCCACTTAGGGATTTTATGCAGTAGTAACACAGTCAGGTAAAGGTCCTCATTTTTTATGGTTAAGTCTATTTTTGTTTAATTTCTGATACATTCCCATGTAATGCTTTTTTTTTTTTCAATACCATAAACTTTGTCTATGTCCAAAAATTCTAGTAGTCCTTATATTTTTTTCTATCTTAATCATTTGAGAGATTTATAAACAAATATTATAGAAATAACTAAATGTTATGGTCATTATACGGCTGAAGAAGAAGCGGATGAGCTCGAATAACTTACATGTAGAGTCTATAGAATGAAAAAATGTTTTAGTTTTAGTGTTAAGTAAAGTTTTTGATATTTCAATTCATAAGGAAGGAATGTACCTACCGATAAGAATAAAATATGGTCAATATTGATGAAAAAAGATCTAATTCCTAATTTTAGTACTACATTCCCTAATTTCAATAGAAAACCCCTAAGACCTACTTAAAACTCCCTGAGTCCAAAAGGTTCTGCTTTAAGTCTAAACATATTTTTAGTACTTTTCTTGCATTAACATTAATTAGTTTAAATTATCAATAACTCCCTAAACGTTAATTTTAGAGAACTCTCTAAACGTTATTCTTTGTCAACCACTCGTATTTTAAAATTTTTACCATATCGTTTCAATAACTATAATATAAGTTTATGTGCGAAAATTCCAAAACAGAAAAAAAGGACTTGGAACTTTATAAACTGAGTCATTCAAATGCAAAATATTGCAAAACATTTTATTTATTTGACTTTTTCGACACCCAAGAGCATAATATATATAATGATGTGATAAATAATGTCCTCCAGAGTGTATTTCGGTTACGGACAGACTCAACTAGCCATCTGCTCAGAACAGGATTATAGTGCAAGAGTATATGCGCATGCACAGCACAGGTACACCCTCTGTTCTCTCACTAGAAACACCAGAAACATCCTGACTCCGGGCTGCTACTGAGAATTTTTTGACGAAAAAACCGATACATGAAATTGTACTGATCCGGGACTTGAACCCGGAATAACACGATCAGCAGTCACGCTTACTCTTACTGACCAACGAGGCAGTCAGCAACAGTAATCAATACCGCTGCAGTCTATTAAAATCCACTGTCATTTGCCATATTTGCCACGCTTGGGAAGCGGGTTCGCAATCGCTTTTTATTTTTAAGCGTTATTAGGAAGACGCTGCTGCCCATCTCCTGGTTTATTTCCTCTGTCGCCTCTTACGACACCTACGGGATGTTGTGGGGTAAATACTCTGCTACAAAATAGAGGTAATGAATCCTCGTAACCAAAGTGTGACCTGAGTGGTGAGCATTCAGCGGCAATATGAGTACTTTATGAGTAAAAATCCGTAAAAACTAGTTTCATTCAAACTCTGCCATATTTCATCAACATCAGTAATGATGATGATGAAATATGGTTGAACTATTTTGTTATTCAGCATCGGACTTGTGAAGGGCTTTACAGCCTTTACCCTCCCCCCCCCCCCAAATAATGCCACAAAGCACGGTCGACGAGTCGGTGGATGTAAATAACTTACCAGGTCGTTACTGCATCTAGTGGGCGGTCACTTCGCCTACCGCCATGTATAATTTATACCGAGTCTATTGTTCACCATCATCATCATCATCGTCGTCAGAAGTTTTAATAAGTTTTCTCTTATTACCGATTAAAATACAAATAGATCTCCAAATTTCTGCAACTATATTGCTAGCGTCGTCTTCGTTTAATTTAATGCAATATTTGATAAATTACATCTATTATTTTTCACGTTAATTGGCACATATTTAGCAATTGCGATGCCATATGTACAATATAATTGATGATGCTCTCCGTTCTAGGTCTCGTTATTTAAAATTTGGTATGAATGCAAGATAATTTTAGGAATAAATTTATCGGTAGCCACATGGTCCTACTAGCATCTTCTTAAATTATACATATGACTACCCCGCAATGGATGAGCGTTTTGGATTTTCTTATACTACCTCCATATCAAAACTAACAATAAAATGTAGTATTTATAAAGGTCACATTTTATATAAGTTGCCACTAGAAATTATACTGTGGTATCGCTCGATAGACATAGCTAAAGTATAATAAATAAATGCATCAATAGAACTTTTTATCCATGGTGCCTTTATTTAAAACTTCGCTTGTTCAAAACTTCTTCCTATTTGACACCTCTGCAGATGGGTTGGTTTCAAAATCTGGTTGTATAGTCGGATAATCACCGTAGCCACGTTAGAGAATAACCTAAATTAGAATTATTAAGAAATTTCATATTTTAAATCAATGAATAGTTGCTTATAAAATAACTTCGTTTATTTTTAATATAAGATAGGGTGACAAACGCACACACCAGTCCACCTGGTGATAATTATACGAATATAGACCTAGAACTAAGAATTAGGGAAGGCACTGTTTCTTGAGATACAGGATAACCTAGTTCAGGAGACAGAGCTCCTTTGTATTTAGACATATTTGGTTGCTAATAAACGTTATTTATTATTAATATTATAATTGGTTGCTGTGGCCCATAGACATCTACATCTATCCCCGCTTACGAATCAAAATGCAGATGCGTTGTCACCCGTGAGGATTAAGATGGAATGCCTCGTTTCCAGTAAAAAGTGTCTCCGGTTCTCTACACTCACCATACGAAACACAGCAGCGTTAAGTTACTATTTCACGCTGGTATTCTGTGAGAACGTGGTCCTATCCCCGTCGAGCCGACCCATTCGTGCTACAACTATACTACTGTTACGGGCTTAGGGTTCGTAACAATAAAAACTGCCGAATGAATTACCAAAATTGACACTTTAACTACCGAACTCCAATACAGCTTAAAACACACTAATAAAGGAAAGCGACAGTAGCAGTAGTAGCAGTAGTCGTGGGTTCGAATTCGCCATTCGACTACTGGAGTGAACCACTCCTAAAGCAAGCAATTTAAGCTTACCACGAGTGGTTAGAAGAATATTAGTTATATTTATAGCATTGTTAATATTCTTAAAAAAAACAATCACACATAACACTTAGTTCGCAATTATATCGCTTCAAAGTATTCGCTTGAATCGCCAATTCAATACTAACTCGGTCGCGGTCTTTACTGGCCTTATAGGTCTTTACTGGCCTTATAGGTCTTTCCCACTGAAACATCTAGAATATTCGAGCACATACCGGTCCCAACCGACTAAGTGTAGAAAGTTCCCTCCTAGTTCTGCCACTCGATACTAGATGGTGCTAGTGGCAATAATTATGGCTTGCATCACTATTAATATAGCTGCAACCTGACTCTACCACGCATGAGTTAATAATCACAGCTTTACAAATACACATATTATGTATTTAACAACGAATTTACAGTTAACCTAGATGTCTTCTGCAGTCCACGAACACCAAGGAGGACAAAAACGTTGTCGTCACTAACTAGCAATTTTTGGAAAAGCTCTTACTACGTTAACTTGACTTATACTTCTTATACTTCATGACTATAACTTAAATATTATTTTTATTACGATAGGATCATCACATCTCATAATCAATGGGTGTTTTTTTCAGATATTTTAAACTTTAATATCATTTTATTATGTTTCAGTTCCATATTATTACGGGTACATTAACTAAAAAAGCTATGTTTTTAATATTATATAATATATAATATTATTATCAAAAAAAATCATAATATAGATACATAGGACAGTCAGTTCATTTTGCATAGATCGAACCATAAACAATAATTAAAAAAGCTGAAGGTACTCCGGGTTTAACAATGACATCGGGACGTCAGTCATCTCAGTCCCCCGTGACCATGGGTGCTGGAAAGCGCCCGAAACGTCGGGAATTAAAAATAAAAGTAAATAAAAAGTAAAAATAAACGCGATAAAATCCGTAAAAGTAGTTTTAATCATGTATAGTGTTCGCGTAAATATAAGAAATCATTATAAAAAAAATCCGTAATGAGGACAACTGTAGGAGAACAAGACTATCCTATACACATTCTAACTTAACTACCAGAACTGATCACCGAATGGGAACAAAGATTTTTGAGTCCCGACATCGTAATTCTTAGCGCAGTGTTAGGCGACTTCCCACCACAAAGAATGAAAACCTGATAAAACAGTCAAGGATACAGGTGGCTCAGGATCATGCTTTGTTGCAATCTGTGGGAAAGGCCTACAGTTCAACAGTTGATATTTCATGGTCTGTAATGTTAACGACGATTTTGTATGATGCCTTTTCCCTATATTGTCCACATACAATAATATGTTTCATTGGTGCATGTGACCAATATCTAATTCTTACATGAAACATATAGCGTGGAGCTTATTTGTGTACAACTGGGACACGAGCTTCTTCTCTCTGATTATCTAATCTCTTTATCTTTTCTATGGAATTTAATAATTCATTAGCAGCCATAATTAGATATGTTCAGATGACAGTTGTTGCAGAGACAGCCTATCTCAAATACACTGCTGAACAAACTTTCTGCATGTTTCATCAAGTCATAACTCCATATAGAGATGAATGTGAAGTCAATGAACAGGAAATAATATACATGCTGCCGTCCATCCCTTTTTTCAGTTTCCTTCTATCTCTAATGACACCTAAAATAAAACATGCGGCAATGGGGTAGATTTTAGATTATTTACGCCGCCACATCACGACGACAAAGATACAGTAAAAGAATAATTATAAACACGGTTTGAACGGATTAGTAAGCTGAAGTGACAATGGACCGGCCATATAGCTCGAAGAATCGACAAACGATGGGGAAAATGGTTCTCGAATGGCAACCTCGTACCAGTGAGCTAAGTAGTGTAGAGCGGCCTACCACGAGATGGAGTGACGACCTGAAAATATATGTAGGAATTGATGCAGGTGGTTCAGGACCGTGTTTTCTTGAATTCCCTAATGGAAGCCTAGTGATAATGATGATAATTATGATGCTGATAACATATTTGATTTAATATTGAATGAAAACTTAAACCTTAGCTATTCAGACAAATGTCAAACGTAAGTACGATAGTATGTATCATATTATCATCATGTACACGTAATTTACAGACGTGGAAAACGCCATTAAGAGCTATATAATACGAGAGCGCACTGCGTTTTGAACTGGATAAAATCCTAATAAAATATTTCATAAAATAATATATTCCTATTTTGGATAAACTGTTCATTTTATGTTTTATTCTGGTTGTTTTTGTCAAAGTTTTAATAAGTATATTACATTCATGTTTTACTCTTTCAAAACATTTAAAAGTATTTTTAACTTTTAATTATGTTATTTCCTAACAACGAAAGAAACCAAGAAAAAACTGTAAGGAAAAAAACTATGAACAAAAAGCCTAGTAAACAAAAAAAAATCAACCGAGTCTCGCCTCAATTCTATTAGGTAATCATACCGGATTTCCTTTGCACAAGTTTTTATTTCGATATTCAAACGCGTTTTGTGGCACGGCGCGCTGTAATAAAAATAATTCTATTGACTTTTGTCGTTCTAATGGCCATGACGTCTAGAAAGCAGTAGTTAAAATCCCAGCTATAACCAAAATTTGCACAAAACGTTAACTGTTAGTTGCTTGTTAGGTTGATGATTACGCCGTTTGATTGTATTGTATCGTATCTTTCGCACAAGCTTTTCAAATTGATACTCAGGCCAATAAATAAATATTTCATGTGACGCCGAAACTATGTTCAACTTGTTGGTAACAGGCAATAACGCATAAGTATATAATATGCATTTAAAATTATCTACAGTCAAGACATGGTTTTGGATGCATATGAACGTGTCAAACAGTGGACTTTTAAGGGCTGATAAATAAAAAAGGAAGATATATGCATGAGTGCGTGTCAAGAAGTGAGCCATGATTTCGACATAACTAGAAATTTACGTAGTGACCGGAAATGGGTAGCGTTTAGCTGATCTGAGCACAGTTGATAACTTCTAATTATTTGGAAAAGTAGTAGTAGATTTATAAAGGTATAATAAAAACAGCAGAAGTTCTTGGCCTATATGGAAAATATTGTGTACAATTTTAGACTTGGTAAAGGCATTTGATATAGTGGACAGGGTTCTTTTATAGGAAAACGCTGGCCTTATTTGGATTGAACAATGGACTGCTACAGGCATTAAAATTTCTCTACCAGGTCTTTAGTTCTATTGTCAAAACTTATTATTGATTGATTTGGTATCCATAAATGTGTCAGATAAGGTTTTGTGTCTTCTCTGCGGTTGCTTAATCTATTTATGCACAATTATTTGCATCTCACATTTTTTGAATCTCAATTAAACTAACATAGTAAAATTTAAAAAAAATGCTATTGTTGATTGAGTTTTTTTATTACATTTTACACGATCATATATATTGAGAGAGAGAGTGAGTGAGAGCACTTCTAGATTTTCCAAGCCTTATTTTATTGACGATTGAGATAAAATTATCGGAAAATTAGAAGTTATAGTAATAAGGTTATTTGTAAAAACTTGTGTATACTTAAAATACTTTAAAAAATTGACATAAAACATGAGCGTTTTAAGGCATGCACATTAGGATTTACCTAAAGTTTAATTTGTTACTTTTGAGGCCAAAGATATCTTAAATATCTTAATTATCTTAATAATCACACTTACACTTACATGAGAATAGTTTAAGAAAATTTTTCTTTCTTAAAATAATTAAATTAATGAGGCCATTAAACGGTAGTTCGTTGCAGTAGAAATAAAAAATTAAATAAGGTTTTCAAATGTAATATGATTTACATTTCAAATAGTAAGGACAAAGCAGAACTCTAAGCAAAGATTCCTTGTTATCTATTCTATAACCTGAGATTACGAGTTCTACATATATTTTTCAATAGAATACAATGCAATTTTCTTATCTACAAGTAGAAGAGACGGTATCGATTTTAGCGCACCAGTAAGATAGCATTTTAAAGTGCTGAACAATGATATTACCTGTTAAACCATTTGAAGTTTATATATGTTACTGAGCTCTGTAAAGTCAAATTTAATATATTTATTTAGTTTAGGCCTATTTGTAACTCGTAAAGGCCTCACAAGATATTTCCCGTTTCTAAAAGTGAGATCCCTACAAAGAAGAAAAAATAAACACTAAATACTAAGTAATAATTGCAAAAACACTCAAAAATTTAATAAGTAAAATTTTGTAACTATTATCCAAGACCGTCATCACACGAGTAGTTATAAAACACAATTGCAGATTTGTTTTAAATAAAACATTAAACGTGAAATATTTGTATGGTAATTTATTCTCCTCACACTTGTTACCTACGACATCCCATTCCAATCTCGCCTTTTCCTTCCTCCATTCTAATGGCCCCTTTTAAAAGTGTTTTCTTTACATTTAGATCGTCAATCGGATTTTCAAGAATAAAGGTAATAATAATTGAATTATTATTATATATCTCTAACTAAAATAATAATAAACATTGATACAAAGTAAAGGATAAAGATAAAATAATAAACAAAATTAAAATGTATTTATTTGGAAAGAAAAAAAGTCGCTTCTTTTTATAATCTGTCATCGATGTAAGCGTTGTCACCCTTAGGGAGCACACAGTAAGTGGATGCTTTGTTGAAAATAAAAATGCCGATGCATTTATAACCCCTGAGGATGAATGTAAACTATCCCCGTACAAGTAAATAGGGTCTCTGATTATCACTACACACCATTCAAAACTTGGCAGGATTATATTATACAATAGAATTGTCTTTTCCGATAAAGCTGACCCATTGGTGCTGCAGCTGTAACATTGTAAAAGGATGACAATCAAGCACACAGTCCACCACAAACACGAGCTTAGCAAGTGGATGCTACGACCCTCCAATAACCAAATAGACGCGTTGTAAATTTGTGGATACGATTGTGTGTATGTGTGTATATTTTTGATATAGTTATTTATTAATATATGACGTACACAATATCAATTGTTAAAGAATTAATTAGAAAACCTCATATTATATTGAAACAAACATTTGGCAACGATGTGAATCAAGTGATGACAACACATATCAAAAATAACAAAAGTTGTTGATGAATTGGATATTTCGAAAGCCGTGTTTTTTCATAGCAGGGCTTCATTAACGTTACTTTTCTTTATTGTTATTGTATTACGCGAATTAATCAATGGCACAGAATTTATAAAAAGCATTAAAACGCGTTACCATATAAAATTATAATTTTAATAAAATAAGACAAAGAGAGGGCTATAAGCAGCTTAATCTATTACTTTAACTTATAAATAATCATAACAACCAAGGAAAGCCACAAAACGGTCCCGATATTAAATTGACTCCCTGCATGCCTTCAATACATGAATGCCGTCATTTGTGTATTGAAAAATACTGCATAGTTTTTTTTTCGTCATATATTTCAACATAATGTACTAAATGTGAGCCAGTTCATTTATGAACATCTTGGTTAGACGTCGGTTAAGTGTCAAGGTCTGTAGCAGGCACTTCTATTCTGATGGTCAGTTAGGTCATTTTTACTCTAATGGCGGCTTCAAACGGCGCCTGATACCACAAGTCTCGCTGCGACAGCTTACGCCTACGCGTAGTGTGAAGGTTTGCCTTGAGGTGGCATTGAACATAACTTGTAATAATAAAACGATCCGCGACAAATCACCATTATATTGTAAAAAGGCCAGAATAATTTAATACCATAATATCTAATTTAAAGAGGTTCTTGAAATTAAATACCTTAAGGCATTTATAATATATTAGAAACTTCAGTGTAAATTACACCAAAAAGTTCACAGAATGAAAATAGTAGAGCAATAAAAATACACTTATTAAAACACTAACATGTAAAAAATGGCAACTAAAATAATTATTGTCAGGTAGATGGATCACAGAGGTATATAATAAAAAATAAAATATAAAGCTTACACCGGAAATCTCTCTGAATAATCGTAAGTATAGAATATTTGGACAATAAAAATTAATTTCATATAAACACCACATTATCGACGTTAAAATAAAACGTGTGCATTTAATATTTGCTCAAGAAAATCACTGAAAACCTCACAAAATATGAAGTCAATAAAGTATTTGCATAGAAAAAATACTTAGTAAGTACGTATTAGTGAAATGGGCAACCTCGCATCAAAATCTACTTGGCTTTATTTCAAACGCAGAGTTGGGTCCGAACGTCATTTAATTAATTTACAATTTTAATTTATGTCAATATCTTTGTGTATTTCATTACTAAACGTCTTTTGACAACGAATACAGGCTCTGTTTTGAAGTTCAATCCAAGTTCAAATATCTTGAAATAATTGTATTTAATATTTTAAGCACTTATTAAAAGATTTGGTTTTAAGAATGTGCTTACAATTTATTGAAACGCAAATTTTACAGGATCTTACAGTTTTTAATTGTTTTACATGATAAAAAGACTGTCTTAGTTAACAAATTCGGCAGTTTTTCTTTGGCTTCTGCAATTAATAATTTAATCTTAATAATGACCGCTATTTATCAGACACTAAAGCTTTAAATTTGACGGTAAAATAAAGATTTACTTCCGCCTTTCTTTTAATAAAATACTAGAACCAATAAAAGAAGAAAGAAAGTTGGGCCTGATGTTACAGTAACCTTTACTGTATTATTTTATATATGTACTCATACTATTTAAAAAACTAAAACGTTTGCGACTGCTTTATTGTAGAAAATAATATACTTAAGATGTTATTGGCTTGTATAAAAACAATGTTGTTTATGTTATGCTTACAATGTTATTCTTACACCAAGCCAATAATATTATAAGAAAAAGAGGTAGATATGTTATACGCGCACCGCAAGTTGCACGTAAAAACTTGGCTAATTAGCAAACCTGAGCTCAGTCGTCGCGCTATCGTCGCGTCATTGACATAGGCGTTGATAGTAATTCGTGTTTTGTTTTTCACCCCCTGTGATGAGATTCTGCACAAACTACACAAGAAAGGTTTCCAAAAGTCGAAAGGAATCATATTTCATTTGTTTACTATTTCCTTCATTTATTTTCGCATTGTTTACGAATTCAAAAATTACGTATTTTAAAATATATTGTCAAAAAAAATAGAGAGGGATAGAAATACCTCAATGAGTGAGTTTGAAAGAGAAGTGAATATTGTTTCTGATCAAAGAATAAAAAAACAGACAGGTCTTTTCTGAGTATCGTAATTCAAATTGTGTACATATAATTCTTGTTTTATTGAAGGGTAAATTAACTATGTCATTATTAATTAATAAGTTCGATTTATTTGTTTTGTAGCGTAACGAAGTGGTATATACGTTCGTATATAAATAATTATTACAGCACTTTATTTGATAATAAATGTTTAATAAAATCAATATTTTCTTTATTTTCCTACTTTTAAATCATTTTTACTACTTCATTACTTTTACTACGTGCACTCATGAGTGAATCGCGTTTTAGGCATAATTCACGGTGTACGGTATAATGTCATATCTGATTAATTATACTACATTGTTCCTACTACACAAGACATTTGTCTCTTTTACGCTTACGAAAGTTTAATCATGCCATCCTAATTTGACGTCTAATCGTAATGTAGTGTGCTATTGCAATATTTAGTTATTTATATGTGCGTTAGTGTGACGTTTTTGAAGATCGAATATTGTGTAGGTAGCCTATCTAGATGCCCCCCACTAGATGGAGTGACGACCTAGTAAGATATGCAGGAAGTCGATGGATGCAGGTGGCTCAGGACCGTGCTTTGTGGCATTACTTGGGGGAGGCCTATGTTCAGCAGTGGACTTGTGAAGGGCTGTAATGATGATGATGATGAGCCTATCTACACCTTTTTACTTATAATATCATTGCGCCAAGCTGTCACGTTATAGTTTAAGAAAATAATTATCAGTCTTTATTGTTAACCAGAATTTATTGTAGAACATTCAGCTATTGAGGATTCAGATGCCGTCCAACTAAATTCTAAAGGTTTTAAATAATTATAAAAAAGCAGTGGGAGTATTAATTAAAAACACTTTATTTTTTAATGATTTATTCAACATCCTCTTCATCATAAACAATTAAAATATCGTCTAAAAACTGTGCAGGCGGTATTAAATTATCTTGATTTCTTGTCCAGCTTAGGTACCATATTATGGACATTACACCACAACAGCAACAGTTCTTTTACATACTAAGCTATTACAATAATACTGTTTGATGGCCTATCTACTATTAAGAGAACGTTCAACTAAAATATATGTAAAATATGTTTTTGAACTTACATGTCTCGATTATTATATTCACAGTTCTCTAAGTAGGTTGCTGTCCGTTTTTCTTTCTGAAAGAATAATTATGAAGTATGGTCGGTACGTTGAAAATAAGGGAAATCAGTATTATTTTGATTTCTTATGCCATTAAATTTCTTAGGCCATGAAAAAATTGCTTAATATTTCATTATTAACTACAAAAAAAAAATGGAAAAATATATTGACAAATATTTTACTTGTGTAACTTTTGGCCCAGATTACAGTAGCCACGGATAGTGAAGCACACTGAATAAGATTAACAAAAGCCCGTTCACTCTTGCCTTGAACACATCCACATTTTCATTCGAATTTCGATCCGATTACCATAATCAGATGGAGAGACAGATACTGGCATATTATTCTGCTCCACAGCTGTTACGAACTGTAATATCTGTAATGATTGTTTTATTGTTCTCCGCTTACTGGTTTGAGATATCCACTCGAGACTTTTCGTCCCTGTTCTTCGCGCCATTTTCGGCCGGCCTATTGTCTATCCAGCTTGCTGATACTGTTGTTATGATTCCACGGCGGATATCATCGTTACGGATTCAATTAAGCAGAGAAACTGCATAGCATAGCCCTCTCCATATATCGGATACTTCTCAGTTTCAAGGCACTCCCCTAGTAGCCAGTATCGCAATCCTTGCCGTCGATATAACGAGTGACGTGCAGTTTTGTGGTCCCTTGAAATAGAAGGCAAAATTGGCTTCTAAAAAGCTTGGCGTGCCTAGCAGAACGGGACAGTATTTCATGCCGGTACACCGCCTGCAACTTTACAAAGCGTTGATTCAGCCGCACATGAAATACTGTTCCTATCTCTGGGCTGGGGCTTCCAAGTGCCAGCTTCTTCCATTTCACATCACATCCAGCGCAGAGCCGGACAAATCGTCGGCGACCGAGCTCTTTTCGATTGGCTTAACTTGTGATACTGCGAAGAGATGTTGCATCTCTTTGCATATTTTATAGCGTTTACCAAGGGGATTGCTCTGAGGAATTGTTCGGACTTATTCCAGCCGCACAATTTCACCATCGCATATCGCGACAAAACTAGCGACACCGTCTATACCATCTGAACGACGGTCCACCACTGTCCACCACTGTGCAATTTTAAAGATGTTTTCTTCCTCGCGCAACTTTCTTGTGGAAACGACTACCACCAGACATTTCAATTCCCTTGGTGTTGCGGTTGTTCACGGGCGGTGGTAGTCAGTTACCATCGAGGTGGCAGGTGAGCCGCATGCTCGATTGCCCCCTCTACTATAAAAAAATATGCGGTAAACTTAGAAATAAGGATATCCGCAGTCGAACCAGAGTAACCGACATAGCCGAACGGATTAGTAAGCTGAGGTGGCCATGGGCCGGACATATAGCTCGAAGAACCGATAACCAATGGGGAAAGTTCTAATGGCCATAACGTCTAGAAACAGTAGTTAAAATCCAAGCTATAACCAAAATTTGCGCAAAACATTAACTGTTAGTTGCTTGTTTGGTTGATGATTACGCCCTGTTTCTGACATTGTATTGTATCGTATCTTTCGCACAAGCTTTTCAAATTGATACTCAGGCCAATAAATAAATACTTCATGTGACGCCGAAACTATGTATAACTTGTTGGTAACAGGCAATAACGCATAAGTATATAATATGTATTTAAAATTATCTACAGTCAAAACATGGTTTTGGATGCATATGAATGTGACAAACAGTGGACTTTCAAGGGCTGATAAATAAAAAAGGAAGATAGAGGCATGAGTGCGTGTCAAGAAGTGAGCCATGATTTCGACATAACTAGAAATGTACGTAGTGACATGGGTAGCGTTTAGCTGATCTGAGCACAGTTGATAACTTCTAATTATTTGGAAAAGTAGTAGTAGATTTATAAAGGTACAATAAAAACAGCAGGAGTTCTTGGCCAATTTGGAAAATATTCTGTACAATTTTAGACTTGGAAGGGGCATTTGATAGAGTGGACAGGGTTTCTTTATAGGAAAACGCTGGCCTTGTTTGGACTGAACAATGGATTGATACAAGCATTAAAATCTCTCTATAAGGACTTTGGATCTAGTGTCAAAACCAACGGATTAATTTGGTATAAATGTGTCGGACAGGGTTGTGTGTCTTCTCCGCGGTTGTTTAATCTTTTTATGCTCAGTTATTTTCGAACTTTGAAAATCAATAAATATGGTTTAAAACCACGCCAATGACATACGAAATAACAATAGAAGGGATGTTGGTTGCGCAATCGGATGTGTATTTTGGGTGTGTGCTAAAGCAGGGATAATAAAGAACATTGATGTAGAATGAAAGGTATGCGAAAGGAAAATGGTGAACTTATATATGTCATAGAGTACATGAGGCAATTTACACTAATATGGGAAGTCAGTCTGAGTGAAAAGAGGTAAGTATAAATACATTTCATTATTGTAGTGAAAGTTGAGTATGGTAGAAGAAGCATGAGAGTAAAATTAATGCTTTAGAATTTTTTTATTCGTAAGTATAATAAGTCTGGCTTTAAACGATGAAGTGAAGAAGAAGTTTTCAAGAAGATGTGAGCAGGATTAAGAAATGTATGCTCCGGTGGCTTGCACACAATTAACGAGGAAAAAGTGATAAAACATGCTTATTAACGTTGTTATAGTAGTTAATAGAATCATTTCTTTGCGGAAATCCATTATATTAAGTTTGTTAAAAATTAATGTGCTAAGATCCGCATAATAACATATAATGATGTGTCTTGCCTAGCTTAAAAAGCAATTCCCGCCCTCACTCAATTGCGTGCACTATTTCCATCACAGCTAATAAAACAAATATATGCTGCTCAGGTGAGTGGCAGACTCAGCAACGGATGCCCTAGGTAGCATTGACCAATTTGGCGACATTTCGAAAATAGGCCAAGTTAAGAGTACTCTTAACCGACGAGCATATGCAATTGTTATTATTTAAGGATAGATTTAAGGTGAAAGAAGCCAGAAAAGTGTGTCAGGATCATGCCAAATGGAAGAGGGGTTAATCAGTGTGACAGGTAGAAGAATTTAGGTCTACGTTATACATAATAAATAAAGTGTTTAAAAATCATCTCTCTATCGCAAACTTTATTGCTAGTAATTACAAATTTGCATTATCGTCAAGTGAATATGTATTGAATATTAGGATAACCTCACAAAAACCTCTACGAACACTCTTCTGTTATTAAGTTACTGTACATTGTACTCTACGGATTGATTAGTAGACTTTTACACATATTTTTAAATTAAATAAATAAATGTATTTTTATCCCTTCCTTAAATTCTTCTTTTTGATATCATTTTATTGCACGTAGCCTACGCTACATGACGTGTTGGTTTTAGTTGAAATTGTTTGAAACAATTTGTTCCACAAACATTATAGGAATAAATTAACCTCTCAATTCCATACTTCTTATGACAACGTCAAAATCTTATAATGATCGTAAATTTTGAATAAACCAACTGTTCATATCTAAGCTTTCTAAACAATAAAAGTAAATATATATACTATAATACTGACGAACGATAATTTACTTTGTCTGTATAGACCATGCAAAGACGTTCTGCTCCATATATTTTGAACAATGTAACCTTTACTCGCACTATCAAGGAAATAACATGTGATGAACAACAAAGGGAATATATTCCTCGTCATAGCTTATTATTAAAGAGTAATACAACCCAACACCGCTTCGCTAAAATTTATTATCGTGTCGACATTTTTTTACGTGGTAGAGCCACGCTGTAGCGATATTAGTAGTATAGTTGTAGCATGAATGGGTCGGCTCGACCGGGGAAGGATCACGCTCTTACAGAATACCAGCGTTGAATATTTTCGTGTTTTGTTTAGTAGATGTAGAAAACCGGAGACTCTTTTTACTGGAAACAAGGCATTCTATGTTACACCTCAGGGGTGACAACGCATCCCCCCCGAACGGGTTCCCGCCTTGTCGTGGCGGGGGGGCTTAGAAGCCGTGGCTTGGTCACCCACGGCGAAACAAAGAGGAACCCATATGGCTGGTCCGAGGTGGAGGGCCGGCCCGAGGTGGCCACTCCGAGTGGGCTTGGGGAGCCCACTTTGGATGTGTGTTGGTGGACTGCGGTGAGAGGTGTGTCCTCCCCACCTACCGCTGCAGCCGAGGTGGAGTCGCGGAGGAAGAAGAGTGTTGGTATGGCAATGCGCCACTCGCCCTATCCTCCGCGACTCAAACGGGGCCGCACCGTTGATGCGGGGGTGGGGGGGCTGCGGGGGGAGAGGATTGTCGGTATTGCGAGGCGCCGCTCTCCCTACCCTCTGCAGCCGAATCTTGGTTGGCGGCGGAGCCATAGACCAGATCCGCCGCTGGGGTCGGGAAGGCTAGTACTTCTAAGTGCTCATTTTTCCTGGCTCCATGGCCTTTGTGCATGGGACGCGGGGGCGTCTGTTGCACAGACGTAATTGGAGGCCGTGGAGGAAGGCGCGCCATGTGTTCTGGTGCGCCTTACCTAGAAGGAGAACGGGGAGGAATTTTCCTCTCCCGAGGAGGTGCTGCCATGGGGCGGCAGGCGCTAGTAAGGCCGCGGATGTGTGTGAAAGCGTTCCCGTAGCCCTGCCAATATGCGACAAAGGTGGAACACCATTTTAGTCGGTGCGAGTCCGACATAACCCGTCCTTGCCCCCGCGAGGCGGGTATGCGTAGGCATTTCCCCATGTTACAAAAAAAAAAGGGGTGACAACGCATCTGCATTTTGAATCTTAACTACGGATAGATGTGAATGTCTATGGGCTACAAAAACCTCTAGCCGTCAGGTGGACGGTGTGCTCGTTTATCGCACTTATTATTTAAAAAATAGATTAAACTTAATCATCACATACCATTTATTTTTTAAATTTCTAAACTTCTCAAAATAAAAAGTGTCAACGTTTTTCAGATTAAATATAGTCTAGATCACTCCTGGCATTACAATCTGTTCAGTCATTCTAAAAATTAGCTCGGACAGACAGACATACAAACAGTCGGACATTTAAAAAATAGTTATTATGAGTGCATGACTTAGTTGCATCCAAATAATCACAATCAGCTCAATTAAATGCAGATATTTCTATTTTACAGCTTACCGCTTGGGCATAAAACAAGTAAATAAGTAAAGTCATTATCATCCATAATCAATACAGGCCATTACAAGTCACTGCTGAACATAGGTCTATCCTAAGAAATACCACAATGCGCCGTCCGTCACTCCATCAAGTAGGGAGCCGCCCTACACTTTGCACCGCAAATATTTTTTTGCAATTCAAAATCAAAATAAAGCATACAAAATTTTATTATTTATCGATTTTCAACCGTTAGTGGCAGCGTAGAAAATATACCACCTCATTTCATCCCGTAGGTATTACTTGTAAAAGGAAACTTAAGAAAATGCTTTGTAAAATTTATCTAAATCTTATGGCCTCTAAAAGACAACGGTATAATCATCACGTATCATAATAATGTAAAATACCTAGACCGACGGCGGGAAGCAGTTTCAATGGTGCAATATATCTCTTTTTAAAACACAGGCAATGCTATTTACATTACTAATACTGTCTTTAACGGAAGAATTGCCTCTGCACCTCCTAACTGATTAAGTAAAGTTAAAGTTACAGCCTATATACGTCCCACTGCTGGGCACAGGCCTCCCCTCATTTCTGAATTAAAGAAGCCGCGCTGCCCCAATGCGTGTTGGCGAACTTCACATGTCTTCGAAATATTTTTTTTTCTTATTCCTCAGACATGCAGGTTTGATCACGATGGTTTCCTTCACCGCCGAGCACGTGGTAAATCAGCACTTAAAATTACATTTAACAATTTCATTGGTGCCGGCGGGGATCGAACCCGGGTTACTCGCATTCTGTTATATTTACCTAACTGATTGCGGATCCTTAATGCGCAAACGTAACACTCATCTGGGAAACTATGTACTCCACCCAGAAGAAGTGAAATTATTCACGGGTAGGCACCTCCTTCTATTCATTGAATACATATGGCTTAGCAGTGAACTATAGCCATAGAAGCGATCACTATAGATCTTTTAGGTCACAATGATACTGTTTTCCTTCCTTAGATCTGCATAGCTGCTCGCACATAATAAAAAATAAAAAAGTGACCTAGGTGCGACCCGAAAGGTCCACACGACTGACTTCCCAGTGGAAAGAATGAAAAAATATCATATGTTGATTTCTTAAATTTACGCGAACATTACACATTGAATAAAAGTAAATTTACGGATTTTATCGCGTTTATTTCACTACTTTTTACTTATTTTTAATTCCCAACGTTTCGGGTGCTTTGCAGCACCCATGGTCACGGGGGGACTGAGATGTTTGACGGCCCAATGTCATAGTTAGTCCGGCTTACTTCAGCTTTTGAATATTAATTTTTGGTCCGATTTACGCAAAACGAGCTTATATCCACATTTGGGTTTAATTTTGTTAATTGTAGGATCCCAAGCAGGTGGCAGCACCCATCCATCTTCTCTATTGAAATTTGGATGTTTTTTTTTAATTTCAATAGCCTCGCGTATCATCCTTGGTAGGAATCGGTGTTCTTTTGCGAGGATTTGTGGTTTATCAAATCGAATGTAATGGTGGGGACGATCTTGAACATGTTTGCAGACTGCAGACTTCCCGGAGCGTCGGTGCTTCACGTCCCCGTGACCATGAGTGCTGTAAAGCACACGAAACGTCGGGAATTAAAAATAAGTAAAAAGTAGTGAAATAAACAAAAAATTAGTTTCATAATATCATATGTTCAAAATATCATATGTTCTAATATTTTATACAATTTTTCATTCAGCACAAAAAACGACTTGACCGATTTTGCTCAAAATTTAATGAGGTCTAAGTTACATAATTATGCGTTTATTGAAACTGGTCCGATGTCAATATCACTCTCTTTTCTCGAGACACGAGGCGAAAATTGAATCCGAACATACATACATACATACATACACACGGACATCCTCTTAAAACTATAGAGTACCATTTAACTCTACGGACTTTGAAACGTGGAGATATTTAAAATTTACCTCTACCATTTAACTCTATGGACTTTAAACGTGGAGATATAAAACCAATCAAATCGACCTAAAATAATTTCCCACGGGGAAGCTAATAAAAAATAAACTCCCTTTACCATTCCTGGTAACTTAAAATGCTTGTGTTAGGAGTGGTTGACGACAGTAGTCTAATGGCGAAAATTCTGAATAACGGGTGGGTCGTTTAAAGAAACTAAAGTTTAATAATTTTAATAAAAAATTAAAAATTCGATATAAAAATCTAAATATTTTGCTTAAATTTTTAAAACATAAATCCTAATGCATTGCGGTCACATAATTTATCAAAAACTTTTGACAATGTAAACGTCGATCAATGAAATCAGTGCTAATTAGCTGCCGCCCGGCATTAATGTCCTTTATTTAGTAAAGGCGGGGTTATGAGTCATAAGAAATCATTATGGGCTGGCCACGTACCTATAAAACGCGTAAAGATCGAACACAAGTAGATATATCTATAATAAGGTTAAAGTTATAAACTACTTGATATTATACAATAGGCCTTGATGAAAATCCCGTTGAAGTTTCTAATAATTCTAATATAATTACACTCTGTAAGGCATTCCGTCTTAGTTCAGAGGTGAAAAAGCATCTAACACTTAAGAAGGTAAGATTTCAAGTTGGTTGCAGGTGTCCATCGTTTTAAAGAATCTAACGTTTTGTGGCATGAAATCGTAACTAACAATCATACTGAACACATAAATGATATAAAACGTACATTGTTAGAAAGATAAATGATTGTTTAACTTGTTTTATTTTTTTAAATTGATTAATTGCTATGTTTACATTAAAAAACTGGTTTTAGTAGCTTATGGTGTCGATTTATCAAGTCCGCATGGAGGGGTAAACACGATAACTTTTAAAAATATCAATTGTTCAACTTAATATATTTTTTTAATCTTTTCGTCTATCATGTGAGAAGCTGTGGAATGTAAATAGATATTTAATTTGCTTTTTCTTAGTTATTATTATATAATTTCTTTCCCCCGTGAACTTTTCGGTTTTTTGAAATTTTTGGTGTTTGACCAACCTTTTTTTCTATTTATTTGATAATATTTTTACAATATTTAGATTGGTATTTTACGGTAGAAACATAAGCTATACAGATTTACCGTATACCGTATATATAATAATATATTTTACAAAATACAGATACACTTTGACTCACTACGGGCTCGGCCGCTATCGGGAGTGGGTTACTGTGTCGTTTGTTTACAGCGGCTCGTGATGAAAACTATTGATCGCTGTAGAAATACAAAATATTCCTAAAACTAAATTTAGGAAATTCTTTACCAAGGTAAGATATTACTAGGGTGACACTGAATGTTCTTAGAAAATCAAAAACTGAACAAACTAGCAAGTTATTAGTTTTATTATATTTTTTCAAAATAGTGTTCATTTACTTCAATACATCGCTGCATCCGACGGAACTACTGAGAAAAGCACTTTGCCCACTCGTCCTTAGGAGTCTCTTCGACGGCATTTTGAAACGCAGCCACTGCTTCCTCGGCATCCATAAAGCGTTTTCCTCGAAGATTTTCTTTTATTTTCGGAAATAAATAAAAAATTGCAAGATCGAGGTTGGGACTAGAGGGCGGGTGACCCAGTAATTTCACGTCTGACGTCACCAAGTAGCCGACTCTTTGCTTGGCGGTGTACGACGAGGCGTCGTCGTTGTGAAGGAAGATACTACTGCGAGGTCGTTTGCTCCCGAACTTTTCCAAGACTAGTGGCAAACAATTATTAGTATTCTACTCTGCAGTAACCGTTTTTCGATCCTCCAAAACAATTGTTGCGTAATGAGCAGTCCTTCCGAAGAACAAGGTCACCATTTTTTTCCTACGCTTCTAACGCTTCTCTTTACTTTAGTTGGCAACTCCTCGGAAGAAAACACCCACAGAGTAGACTGTCTCTTAGTTTAAGGATCATAACGATAAATGCAGCTTTCGTCATCCGTAAGTATTCGAACACAGCAGTTGAGTCACCTCCGTTAAATCTTTGAACCATTTCACGACACATATCAACACGACCATAGAATACTATAACACATACATAATAGAACAGGGGAGTGGGCGGAGCCCGTGTAGTCACTAACATGTCGATTCACACTTATAAATGTCAACACAATCAATCGTTTTCAATTTTCGTGTCAAGCGTCGCTGCATGTAAATTATTTAAAAAATGGCAAATTGTGCAATAATTACGTGTCGAAATGGAATTTAAATAAGGAAGACATATCCTACAACCAGTAAGTCAAAACTATTTATATTTTGTAAATATTAGAAACAATAATAAAGAAATATTGATTTGTCAAAAATATTAATCAAAAGTCTAAAATATTTAAATTCGCTCAGTCTGTCAATACAGCGAATCGGGTTTGTAGTACTAGTCGTAGTATAATACGACGTAATTGCTTGTATGTGTGCACCCGATGACACCGATCCTCGTACAAAATAAGGTTGACAGCCATTCTATTGTATATTATAAGTATTCTATGAACACGACGGAGTTTTTGGACCTCTTGTAGTGTTATGCTTACATACATACTTACATATCATTTTACACTATTTTATTTTTATTTTTCCATTCTGTTTTTGATTTTCTACATTCACCTCAAAACTGGATATTTTGCATCACCTTTATTTCCATAGGATCCTGTAATATTTTTAATTCATAAGAACACAATAACAAATCATTTTCACTTCGTATTTTCACGTTATCAGCACTTTTAAATCGGTGTCAATGGAGTCTACCTTTTTCGATCTTTTATTTAGTTCTCCGTAACTCTACAATTTCGGGTTTCGTGCGCGCTCTTGCGCTACCCTTTTTCCTATATAAATAATATCTCATTTTTCACTTAAATCTTGCCGTTTCTGTATTACGAGCTTAAAACCAAAATTTGACATGTTTTGACATCGTTGTTTATCTGGTTGTCGTGGCAATTTTTATTCAAATATTATTACCGGCCTGATGTTTTTACTTCAAAAATACTCTTTTCTTCTTGGCCATTTACAAAAATTTGCTTTTAATTTAAATAATTTCAAATAATTTCTCGTTCTTATCCCAGATCCGTCAAAAAGTATAAAAGCCGAAGAATCGGCCGATAGAGGTCCTCACTTCAGCTTTGATACGAGAAGCACCTCTTAAAGGCTTTATCCGCACTGCCTCGGGATCTTGCAAGCCTTCTCCTGAAGTCGTCGCCTAGCCACGCCTACGCCTCCACCTATTAGTGCCCGCGCTATCTTCGGCCGCTGAGCGTGTTTGTCTCAAGCGCTGCGTGTTCCTACTCCAGACGCTGCGTGTCTACTCCGGACGCTGTGTGTGTCTACTCCGGACGTTGTGTTTGCCTACTTCAAGCGCCACGTGTACCTACTCCAGCCGCTGCGTGTCTACTCCGGGTGCTGCGCGTATCTGCTCCGGGCGTTGCGTGGGCCTACTCCAAGCGCTGCGTGTACCTTCTCCAGACGCTGCATGTGCTTTCTCCAGATTCTGCGTGTACCTAGAGCAGGCGCTGCGCACCTATCATAGGCATAGCCTGTGCATACTTCGTTGCAGTATCTTTATTTTTGTTATTTTTTTTAATAATATTGTAAATCACTATCATCATTACAGCCCATCATCACCTTCATACCTTTTTTTTATAAAAGAAACTGTAAATCTTTTCAAATTTTTAAATAATTTATTTTATTTTTGGTTGTTTTGTTGTAGTTAGGTTAGGTTATTTAGTTTTTAATTGTCGCTTCACGACAATTTGGCGCCCAACGTAAAAGTTCTTCTTTTCTTCACCTTAGCTACGCCTTATCCATTTCCTTTTGATTGAATTGCTTTCTCTTTCATTCTTAACTCTTTATTTACTCATCCTTATCATATCTTCCAAATTCTAAAACAAAACTTCATCTAGTTTTTCAACTTATCTGGATTATATTTAGACCTACATATAACACTTACATTCATCACCTTAATATTTTTATTCTAGAGAACTTAAAGAGGTACTATCTTCCAAATTCTAAAACAAAACTTCATCTAGTTTTTCAACTTATCTGGATTACATTTAGACCTACACATAACACTTCACTTACATTCATCACTTTAATATTTTTATTCTAGAGGTACAATTTTTTATTAAATTTTTATTTCTTAAACTTAACACTTAATTATAACAATGAAACGGGTTATTAAGTACGAATTCCTTAACAAGGCCGAACTCGAATACGAAGTGAAGATTAGATGTGAGGAACCAGCTAATACTGTTTTGCTTCTAAAAAAACAGGTTTTGCGTTTAGTTGTGAATTCTCACCCTGAAGATATTCTGACTTCTCCAATTCCGATCGAGGATGACTTGTCTCAAATTGGTTCTACTTTGACTTACCTGGACTGTAAAATTGAAAAATTTTTACAAGGTGAAACCAAATACTTACGATTAATAGAAACTTTTATTAATCATGTTTTTTACAGATTGGAGCGAATAGATACTGACTTATATCCAGACTTTAAAGCTATTTTCGATACTTTGAAGATGAAATTTGACGCTATTACTAAACAATTCGAATCCTTGACTCCACCTCCAACTGAAAATGACTCTCCATCACTTGACCCTCCTGTTGACCCGATTGTCATGGAACCTCCTCTTGTTTCTCAAACATCTGTTACGATCCATACCCCGTATCCATCACCACTACCTCAATCTTTTTCTCCAACTAACGTCTTCAAAGATCTGAAAAGACACACGTTCAATGGTAAAAGCTGTCCAAGATCCTTTCTTCAAAAACTTGAAGAATACTGCTTAGCTCGCGGCTTATCCAAAGACTTGTTGATCTCTCAAGCATTTGAAATTTTCACCGACAATGCTCTTCATTGGTTCAGATTTAAATATAATCAGAATCCAAACTTAACTTGGAACGAACTTTCCTCTTTATTAATCAAAGACTTTGGTGGTTTTGATTATGATTATAAACTTCTAGAAGCGATTAGGAACCGAACTCAAGGCCGTGATGAACCTATCGTCATCTATATTTCCATCATGTCTGGAATGTTCACTCGTCTTTCGAAGAAACTTTCTGAAACAGAACAATTGGAGATTATTTTGAGGAATATTCGCCCATGTTATTCAGTCTTCGTAGCTCTAAAAGACATTGACTCTATCGACTCTCTTCTGGCTACTTGCCAAAACTATGAAAAGTTCCTTGACAGAGACAAACAATTTAAAGAACCAAATGTACAACAAAGTCCTCTTATTTCTGAATTCAACTACAAGCATTCCACTTCAAGTTCAGTTGGCTCTTCAAATTCTTCTAATAACTCACAACCTTCTCCTCCCTTTATGAATAAATTCACTTCATCCTACAAATACCCTTCTAGACAAGTTAATAGTCTCTCTCAAACTAAAGCTCCTCAAGAAAGCTCTTTTTGTGTTCGCTGTCGTAAACAAGGTCATACTTTGAACACTTGTACTCAACCACGATTCGTGATTTGTTTCAAATGTGGTCTTAAAGGTTTTAAAACTGCAGATTGCCCTACTTGTTCTCCCAAACCACATACTAGTTCAAAAAACTAACTGCTGACTTGAAAAGTAACTTAAACTTTGATAATGACGATTGGGCTAGTTGGATTAAAACAATTCAAAACTTCTTTTCTTGTTACAAAATCTCTTCTACACTCTACTCCAAAGAACAAGATCTTAATCGTCCATTCGTTAATGTCAAAATTTATGACTTAACTTTATCTGGTTTACTAGATTCTGGCAGCTCAGTAACTATTCTGGGTAATAATTCTCATTTGGAAATTCTTAAACTGGGCTGTAAACTTTTCAAGTCAGATCTTATTAGTGTCTCTACTGCTAATAATCAAAAAGTTAATTCCTTGGGTTATTTTGACTTACCTGTTCATTTCAATAATCAAACTCATTTGATTAAAGCTTATGTTTTTCCGGAAATATTTCCTTCGCTAATACTAGGTATCGACTTTTGGAGAAAATTTAATCTGTTACCTAGTGTTTTATCTTCTCTTAACTTTACAGAATCTAAATGCTCTGCTATCGAAATTAAAGATATTAAAGTTTTACCTTATGAGCATTTAACTCCTAACCAAAAGGACATCGCTAACGACATCATCCAACGCTTCAAGACAATTTCTTTTGAAGAAAAAGGTATCCTGGGAAGCACACACTTAATCACCCACAAGATTGATACTGGTAATTCTCTTCCAATCAAACAAAGATGTTACAGACTGTCTCCTGAAAAACAAAAGGCGTTAATTAATGAAGTTGACAAGATGCTGGGATGGAACGTCATTGAACAATGCGAAAGTCCTTGGCTATCTCCAGTTCTCATCACTCCGAAGAAGAATGGTGAATGGCGTTTCTGCGTAGACAGCAGGAAGCTTAACTCAGTTACACGTCGTGATGCTTATAGTCTGCCACTAATAAGCGAAATTTTGGACAACCTGAAGAATGCCAAATTCTTATCAAGCATCGACATTGCGAAAGCATTTTGGGAGATTCCCTTGAATCCTGCTGATAAAGATAAAACTGCATTTTATGTACCTGGAAGAGGCATGTTTAGATTCAAGGTAATGCCTTTTTGGTCTCTCTAACTCACCTGCAACTCTACAAAGATTAATGGATATGCTTTTTACTCCTGAATTTGAGAACAAGGTATTTTGCTATCTGGATGACATCGTTATTATTAGCGAGACTTTTGATGAACACATATCGCTTCTCATGAAAGTTCATGAAAAACTTTCATATGCTAATCTGACTATTAACTTTGAGAAGAGTCAATTCTTCAAGAAAGAACTGAAATACCTTGGTTTTCTAGTGGACGAGTATGGTCTACGTGCTGATCCAGATAAAATAAAAGCTATTAAAGATTCATAGGCACCTGCAGCTGGTTCAGAAGATTCATTCCAAACTTTAGCACCATTGCCTCTCCACTCAACCAACTAACCTGTTCCGGGAAGAACGCTCCTAAATTTTTATGGAATTCACAAGCTGCAGCTGCTTTCCAGAAACTTAAAGAAGCTTTGGTAACTGCTCCTGTCCTTGCTTGCCCTAACTTCAAACTACCCTTCTCTGTACATTGTGATGCATCAAATTATGGCATAGGAGCAATGCTTACTCAACATCAAGATGACAAAGAAGTCGTGATTGCTTACATGAGTAAAGCACTAAACAAAAATCAACAGAACTACTCAACTACTGAAAGAGAAACATTGGCTGTAATAACTGCGTTAGAACATTGGCGATGTTACCTAGACAATGGTAAAGAATTTACAATATATACTGACCATGCTGCACTTAAATGGTTTCAGAACTTATCGAATCCATCAGGAAGACTTGCTCGCTGGACTTTACGCTTATCATGCTTTAACTTTGTCCTGAAACATAAAAAAGGAAAGGATAACGTTGTTCCAGATTTATTATCAAGACATAAGAATCAAGAACGTCCTGATACACGAGAAACTTCACCTCAAGGCGTACATCCTATTACGATTGAAGAACCACCTAATCGTGAACTTGAGCACTACAACAAGATTTTTCTCGGATGCTCCAACAACCCAGACGCATATCCCAACTACACTATCAGGGATAACAAACTTTACCGCTGCATCCATTCTCCCGATCGTCTAAACGATGACTTTATTTGGAAAGAAGTTCCACTACCTCGAGATAGGCATACACTTATTGAAGTTAACCATGGTTCCCCTTCAGAACTCCATCTTGGTATCTTCAAGACATTCAAGAAAATATCTTTAAAATACTATTGGCCTGGTATGTTTAAGGACATTGCCAAATTAATCTCGTCTTGTGAAACCTGCTTAACCTACAAACACCCTAATCATTCTCCCTATGGTCTTATGGGTAAACCCAAACTTTGCTCCAGACCTTTTCAAACTATATCCTTAGATCTTATGGGTCCATTACCTATGACTCGAAGACGAAACCAATATATTCTAGTAATTAACTGCAATTTTACTAAATATACTATGATTTTTCCCCTTAAACGTGCTACTTCAGCTAATATTATTAATGTTTTGGAAAATTCAGTTTTTCTAGTTCATGGCATTCCTCAAACTATTATAATGGACAACGCGGTTCAATTTCAGTCGCGAGAATTCCACTCATTCTTAAATTCTTATAACGTTCCTTGTATTTTTCACACAGCTTTATATTGTCCTCAGGTTAATCCTACGGAGAAGTTTAATAGTACAATTATTACAGCTCTAGCATCTCTAGTAGGAGACGATCATAGATCCTGGGACAACCATCTTGCTAAGATTCAGTACGCAATGAACAGCGCTACAAATGTAGCTACTGGCTTTACTCCAAACTTTTTAGTCTTTGGTAGGGAAACAATACCTTGTGGTTCCTTCTATACTCCAACTCATAGCCTCGAGGAATTGATATTTATGCCTCGGGATATTTACGCGTCTAATGCTGGCCTCCTCTCATCTATTTTTCACAAAGTTCAAACTAAACTTCACATAGCTCACGCTAAAAATAGCGCTCGCTATGATCTTCGCCGGTCTTTTAAAGAATTTAATGTGGGAGACACTGTTTGGCGTAAAAACCATGTTTTAAGCAATGCCGGCGCATACTTTAATGCTAAACTTGCCCCTAAGTTCATCAAGTGCAAAGTGATAGCTAAACTGTCACCACTAGTCTATGTGCTTGAAGACCCTAATGGAGTTAGAGGCAAGTGGCACATCAAAGATGTAAAATCATAATTTTTTTTATTAACTGTTAATTTGTATATATGTATAAATATCACCATCATTCTCACCTTATTATTTTGTTTGATGATCCAGTGTTCTTCAACACATCTTGCTTTAGGACCTCGAACTTTCGTTGGTTAATCTTCACTTTTTATTTTTATTTCAGACACATCTCGTTAGTGATGTTGCTGATCTCTGGCTTTGAGCCCTACCGCTCTGGCCGTTCTTAATCTTTACTTAAGTCATAGCGACTAAAGCTTGCTTAAGATTAATTTCTTTAACTTTATCTTCACTCAGGAGCGGATGACAACTCCTTAAATAAGCCTGGATGTCCTTTCGAATTTTTTTTTCCACGCAGGAGCGGATGACAACTCCTTAAATAAGCCTGAATGTCCTTTCGAAAACACACTTTTAGAGTGGTAGTCATTGAATGTGAACTCCACCCTTACCTGAATGCAGATGATGAATGTAAGAGATAGTATATCTGATATTGCCTGGTGATGTCTGTTACTGCAAAGCTGTGTTTTTATGGTTTATTTTGGAATGTACATCTCAAAATTTTTGCTGAGTCAAAAATTTTCCAGGGTCGGGGGGGAAAATGTAGTGTTATGCTTACATACATACTTACATATCATTTTACACTATTTTATTTTTATTTTTCCATTCTGTTTTTGATTTTCTACATTCACCTCAAAACTGGATATTTTGCATCACCTTTATTTCCATAGGATCCTGTAATATTTTTAATTCATAAGAACACAATAACAAATCATTTTCACTTCGTATTTTCACGTTATCAGCACTTTTTAAATCGGTGTCAATGGAGTCTACCTTTTTCGATCTTTTATTTAGTTCTCCGTAACTCTACAATTTCGGGTTTCGTGCGCGCTCTTGCGCTACCTTTTTTCCTATATAAATAATATCTCATTTTTCACTTAAATCTTGCCGTTTCTGTATTACGAGCTTAAAACCAAAATTTGACATGTTTTGACATCGTTGTTTATCTGGTTGTCGTGGCAATTTTTATTCAAATATTATTACCGGCCTGATGTTTTTACTTCAAAAATACTCTTTTCTTCTTGGCCATTTACAAAAATTTGCTTTTAATTTAAATAATTTCAAATAATTTCTCGTTCTTATCCCAGATCCGTCAAAAAGTATAAAAGCCGAAGAATCGGCCGATAGAGGTCCTCACTTCAGCTTTGATACGAGAAGCACCTCTTAAAGGCTTTATCCGCACTGCCTCGGGATCTTGCAAGCCTTCTCCTGAAGTCGTCGCCTAGCCACGCCTACGCCTCCACCTATTAGTGCCCGCGCTATCTTCGGCCGCTGAGCGTGTTTGTCTCAAGCGCTGCGTGTTCCTACTCCAGACGCTGCGTGTCTACTCCGGACGCTGTGTGTGTCTACTCCGGACGTTGTGTTTGCCTACTTCAAGCGCCACGTGTACCTACTCCAGACGCTGCGTGTCTACTCCGGGTGCTGCGCGTATCTGCTCCGGGCGTTGCGTGGACCTACTCCAAGCGCTGCGTGTACCTTCTCCAGACGCTGCATGTGCTTTCTCCAGATTCTGCGTGTACCTAGAGCAGGCGCTGCGCACCTATCATAGGCATAGCCTGTGCATACTTCGTTGCAGTATCTTTATTTTTGTTATTTTTTTTAATAATATTGTAAATCACTATCATCATTACAGCCCATCATCACCTTCATACCTTTTTTTTATAAAAGAAACTGTAAATCTTTTCAAATTTTTAAATAATTTATTTTATTTTTGGTTGTTTTGTTGTAGTTAGGTTAGGTTATTTAGTTTTTAATTGTCGCTTCACGACACTCTGTCAAATTATGAGGTATGCCCGGTGGACAAAGACAAAGCTTCCTGACCACTAAATTCTCATGGAGGATTTTGTGCACTTGACTCATACCGATGCCTAAGCTTATCCGAATCTGTTGATAAAACAATCTTTTGTCGGTCTCTATCATATGCCGCACAACACTGATGTTATCTTCAGCCGTCGCTGTAGAAGGCCGTCACGCAAATCATCGGTGAGATTAGTGCGACCACGTATAAACTCATTAAACTAGTTGTAAACCGTGGCACGAGATGGGGCTTTATCGTAAAAGGCCAATCGAATTCTATCATAACTTTTTTGCTGACTTATATGACATCGAAAGTCATAAAAAATCATTGCACGAAAATTTTCTTTCGTTAAATTCATGCTGACGTGACACAAAAAAATATGGAATTTGCCGCCAAATCGTAAACAAAATAATAAAATACATACACAATAATATTAGCAAAGAGTTCTAAAACCTTTTAGTGTCACCCTCGTATTATTATTTTTACTATCACAGATTTTCAATACAATATATTGTTTCGCTAAAAGTACGTACGATCTATATATAAATATACTTATACGCCTTGGACATTATGAAGTGACCCGAAGGTGTACTTTGGTGAATGCTAAATTGAAATACTGGTTATGACTATATGAAAAACTTTTCGAGATAAAATTGATGAGAAAAAAATTAATAACGAGTCTTGTAAAAAAATAGTGGTCTTACGATAATGCCTGAGTACAAATACCTAAAAATTAAAATAATATTAAAGTTGATTTCTAATCGTTTTAAGAAAATTCTGTTAAAAGTATTTTCAATTAGCAATAATAAAAAAAATTTAATAAAATTAAAATAAAATATTTTCTATTGTTGATTGATAATTTTTTTTCTACATTTTTTCACGATCAAATGAGCATTATGAGTCGTGCGCTTTTAGATTTTCAAAACTTTTTTTAGTGACATTTGACCCAACATCATCGGATAATAAGAAGTAATAGTAACCAGGTTATTTGTGAAAATTTGTGTATATTCAAAATACTTTAAAAAAAATTGTCGTATAACATGAGCACTTAAGTAATGCACATTTGGATTTACCAAAAGTTTTAAAATTTATTATCAGGATATACAATACATATTTTCATTCAAAGACGATAAAATTATGAAACAAAAATACCGACGTAAAAATGAAATAAGATATTGAATATTTGACATTTGTAAAGTGTAAGTTAGGTACCTAACATAAAAGCGACTGAAAATATGCTGCAGAAATCACTTACTTTGTCCTACAGAACTCACTAAAGGGACAAATTTTCCTTTCAGATACGATATCATTAGTCAAAGTTGCCTGCGGTGAAGATATCATTGTACTGTTCAGCGAAGCGAGATACTATTAGAATAACATGTAATATTGTGAGCATTATTGAAAATAAGAGATATTATATGATTTTCAAACATACATTTCAAAACCGTAAAATAATTTCACTTATACATATATATATATATATATATATATATATATATATATATATATATATATATATATATATCACAATCATGAATCAGAATATTTTCATTACTTCCCATCACATATTTTTAATTCTTATTTATATAGTATATTCTCTTTTCAGCCACAATAGTACTCTTCTGTATCGTGAAAAGTGGTCCGAATACTTTGATTACTCTAGGTCACTGTCAAAAGGTATTTGGTACAAGATGATACAACCGCATCTTTCCCGCTTCCTTTGGTTTGAAGGATGCAATATGGGAAGGCAAGAAATTATTACAACAATGAGGCTTCGTTCCGGACATGTACCATTAAACAAATTTGCGTTTGTAATGAGAAAAGTGAATTCACCAAATTGTGACAAATGTGGAGTTGTGGAAGATGTTATTCACATTATGATGGAATTCGAACGGAACGAAGCATATAGAAAGCAATTAGGTTTTGACAAAAATAGTGTTGGACTATATAATTGTATCCTAGCTTTTCCATTGTCGGATAAAGCTAGGAAGCTTTATAAACTTGTATTATTAGGTATTAAGAACAGGTAATCTTTTGTTTACGTGAATTTATCATTGTCTGATTATGTGTTTTATTGTATACCTATGAGGGTGACTTGATCTAGTAGATCTAACCAACTATAATAAATAAAGATTAAAAAAAACTATTTAGAGACTACATCCTTGTCGTTATCTAAATCTTGTTATATTTGTTAGTCCTCTTAAAACGATAAAGTACCTAAAAAAGTTTTAGTAAAAAATTAAAACCGACTTAAATTTGGGCCTTAATTCTGCAAAACACTGTCTTATAATCGACTTTAGAGACTATTATGTGGTAATAATTTTATTCTTTTTTGTATTACAAGTTGTTTTTTACTTTTTTAATTTAAATTTCAGTTCATAAGTATAATGTCGGTAACTTTATATTGTATAATATAATGTCGGTACATTATTGAAATAAGTCAATATTGTCCAAAGCGTTTCTTGATGTTTCATTATTTATTACTTTGTACAGTTACTCGACTCGAGAGTCAGTAATTGCTTCATAGTACATTGTATATACGCTTTTTTAACAAAGTCCCAGCAAATATGCAGGCCTTATCTATCAAAGTTTTCCGGGTTCGGTTCCCACCGGCACCAATGAAATTGTTGATTACAATTTTAAATGCTGATTTATCACGTGATCGGCGGTGAAAAAAAACATCGTGATGAAACCTGCATGTCTGAGAAATAAAAAAAATTTAAATACATGTGAAGTTCGCCAACACGCATTGGGCAGCGCGGAGGACTGCCTCGCCCTAAAACCCTCTCAGAAATGAGAGGAGGCTTGTGCCCAGCAATGTATATAGTCTGTAACTCTTACTTTTTAACTGTTATCTATCAAAAAGTTTAAGCACTTTTATTAAGCAAAAATTGTTAAATAAGGGTTATTATACTACTAAAGAGTACATGATTGCTAATAACCCCTGGGAATGAGGTGATTGCTACCATGCTGTTTCTAAATGTTTTCATACTATTTGTATATAATAATAAATTATAAATTATTTCTATTTAAAAAGTCCCGCTAGATTTTTTGATGGTTCTTCTCGTGACAGAGGTTTTTTACCAGTGGTAAAGTTTTCAGTAAGTATTCTAGTAATGTTTATTGAATAAAAATGATTCTATTCCTTTCTATAAAATATTATATAAAAATAAAACAACTAGGAGTTAATGCTTGAAAAATTACAGTTGTTAAAGGACAATACTGTTTCGAGTTGGATAACACACGACATTGGGTACAAAGCTCCTCTCGTACATAATACTGTAACGAGATATGTTTGTAATAGAAAGCGGTATAAAATAAAAACGACTATAGAAAAATACTGTATATTGGCACCAATTGTCACCTATTAACATCACTTTCAATTTCATCTTAGCAGAAACTTTCCAATGCGACTTAAATCTACACGATAACATATTTTATACTTTTGTGGGCTGAGAGTTTTGGATCTGCGCCAATTCAGAAGATTTAAGCAACAGGTGTTATGAAGCTTTGGATGAGGCGAACGATCCATTAAATAATAAAATTTACACCAGGATGTTACGACAATTATTGTGTAAATATTTTACTTGGAATATATTAAAATTTGAAAATGAATTTCGTAGCTTTTTGTTTATTACCATATATTTATCTATTATAAACAAAGTATTCTTTAATAACGTTTTTGTATTAAATTTTAAGTCTAACAGTTTTAAAAAAATCCAGAAAAATATCTGAAATATCTAACTTCTTCTAATATATTAGCTCTTAATTGTCTTTTCCTAGGTAGAGGCGTCTCTAATGAATAAAATTACTATAATAACCATGCTTAGAATACCAGCCAATTATAACAACAGAAATCTTGCAATTTCGATGCTACTCCCCTGCTCCAGTCTGCATGTTTTACATCTACAGGTAGTTTATGTTAACTTTTTAGTTTTTATTCTCATTGTGATTATTCAATATTACAGAATATTAAAGTCAACTGCTGAGCATAAGCTATAAGCATTTTGCTATATTTGCCACGCTTGTCAGGAGAATTGGCAACTAATTATATGCTGTAAAAACAACAACAAAGGTCACCGTGCATTATAATAAACTGAGTCTATATTTTTATAATAAACACTACCCCACCCTATGGGTGTCATGAGAAACCATAAATAAAATCGAACAGGAAATGGGCAGCCGTATCTGCTTGATAACAACTCAAAATCACAAAAATATGCGGTTGCCAATTCTCCTTTTAAAATAGTAAAAATAAAAATAAAATTAAAATTAGTCTCTAAAGTCGATTATAAGACAGTGTTTTGCAGAATTAAGGCCCAAATTTAAGTCGGTTTTAATTCTTTACTAAAACTTTTTTAGGTACTTTATCGTTTTAAGAGGACTAACAAATATAACAAGATTTAGATAACGACAAGGATGTAGTCTCTAAATAGTTTTTTTTTAATCTTTATTTATTATAGTTGGTTAGATCTACTAGATCAAGTCACCCTCATAGGTATACAATCAAACACATAATCAGACAATGATAAATTCACGGAAACAAAAGATTACCTGTTCTTAATACCTAATAATACAAGTTTATAAAGTTCCCTAGCTTTATCCGACAATGGAAAAGCTAGGATACAATTATATAGTCCAACACTATTTTTGTCAAAACCTAATTGCTTTCTGTATGCTTCGTTCCGTTCATATTCCATCATAATGTGAATAACATCTTCCACAACTCCACATTTGTCACAATTTGGTGACTTCACTTTTCTCATTACAAACGCAAATTTGTTTAATGGTACATGTCCGGAACGAAGCCTCATTGTTGTAATAATTTCTTGCCTTCCCATATTGCATCCTTCAAACCAAAGGAAGCGGGAAAGATGCGGTTGTATCATCTTGTACCAAATACCTTTTGACAGTGACCTTTCATCAAAGTATTCGGACCACTTTTCTGTGCAGTTTTCACGAATTTTAGATAGGAGTTCAGACAAATAAGGTACACAATCGAAATTCTCCCCATCACTTATCGCCACTTTAGCAAGAAAGTCTACTGCCTCACTTCCCTCTAAGCTAATATAGGAAGGCACCCATTGTAAGACAATGCTTTTTTTGTTAGATTTTAACGTTACAATATTACTTAATATGTCGTAAGCCAATGGAAAACCGCGAGACACTGAAGTACATTTCTTTAAATGTTGAAGGGCACTGCTAGAATCTGTTAATATCAACAATTTATCATACTTAAGTGACTTGACATAAGATAAAGCTTCTGCAATTGCAATGAGTTCCGCATGCATAACTGAAATTTCCTTACCTAAGCATAGCTTAACATATTCTTTGGTTTGAATGTCTAAAAATGCAGCACCTCCTTCCTTCCTTCCTCCCACCACGTTCCTTCTTTATCCTTAGAGCCATCAGCATATACTTTATAATAATTTGTAAAGTTTTCAGCTAAATATTTTACATAAAATTCATAGGTAATGGGGATTGTATTTATGTTTAGGCGCATTTACAAATTCTATTTGAGGGATTATTGAATCGGACAAATCCAACTTGCTAAGTTGGATTTGTCCGATTCAATAATCCCTCAATCCACGAATTGAGTGAAAACATTTCTAAGTGAGGACTTGAAAACATACGAGTTTCTTTAAATAATCTATAGATTGTAACTAGCAGTGGGGTTTTTCTACGTCGCCAATAAAAGCTTTCTTTAAGTTCATCAAGAATACATAATAAAATTAGTCACAATATTTTCATCAATAGACCTACACTTTAACCAAAATTTACCAGCTAAATATCTTCTCCGAATAAATAATGGCTGTAAAAGCAGTTCCGATTCCATTACATGGATAGGAATGCTCTTGACAAACTCACCAATTAACCGCATACACTGATTTTGTATTACGTTTAATTTTATAAGATGTGTTTTATGGCTATTATCAAATAAAAAGCTGGTATAATCCCATCTAATCCGTATAATAGCTATATATAAGCGACGTAGCTGAATCGGGTGTACTCCTTAACCTGGTTCTATTAAAACTTTCAAAATATTTACAAACTTAAGGGCTTTCTTTTTTATTTCATTTATGTGCTTGTTCCATCGAAGAGATCGATCTAACCATAACCCTAAAT
This sequence comes from Parnassius apollo, assembly GCA_907164705.1. Classification (NCBI taxonomy): domain Eukaryota; kingdom Metazoa; phylum Arthropoda; class Insecta; order Lepidoptera; family Papilionidae; genus Parnassius; species Parnassius apollo. The sequence goes on from CAJQZP010001367.1 coordinate 2,014,091, forward strand.
ATTTAATGCTTTCAACGATTTTAAGGCTTCTCTTGTTAACCGTTATATTTATGCATTCCCTTACGCGTCCATTCTTAAATATGCATACTTTACTTTTCGATGAAGATATTTCTAGGCCTAACGTAAAAAATAAACCAGTAAGAGTATTCAGAGATAACTGTATAACAATAACTCCGTTACTGATACTGTCGCAATTTTTATATATAACAAAATCATCCGCATATTGAGAGATATAAACATTTTTGACGCGCTTACGCTTTTACATACATTAAGAGTAGCTAGTAGATGTCGTTATTAAGGAAACTACTAAGATATTGACAAATTTTTTTTCCTACGTTTAGTTGATCTAAAGTGTACAGTAATGCATTTATGTCAACCTTATTATACGCGTTGTCTAAATCTAAGAAACATCCTATCGTGGACTGATTCTCTGAAAACCCTATTTGTATCCTTGATACCAAACTACTAAGACTATCTAAGCAGGATCGGCTTCTCCTAAAACCGAACGTATTAGAAGAAAAGAATTTGTTTTTTTCCAGAAACCACTCTAGTCTCCCTTTAATAATTGAATGAAAGATTTTGCATAAGCAAGACATATGTGATATTGGGCGCAAGGACGATACATCATTAATGTCTCTTCCAGGCTTTGGGATTGCTTTAATACCAATATCTCGCCATTGTGATGGTACGAAACTGTTGTTAAGAAAAGCGTTATACAGCTTGATTAAAATGCATTTGCCCTTAAACGGAAAGTGTTTCAACATTGAATATGCTATGCCATCGCATCCAGGAGGATCCTTTAATTTAATACATGTGTCAAGCTCCTGAATCGAGACCTCTTCCACCAGTAACTTGTTATTAGAACTGAAACTAGCCTTTTCCGGTGAAACAAAATCTGGCGTTAGACTGCGAAGAAGTATTTCTGCTTTTTCTTTGTCTATATGGTGGGTATTATGTGACCTAAAACCTTTCATCCATCTCACCTTATTCCACATATCCCTAGTGGTTGTTTTTTCATTTACCGAAACACAAAACCTCTGCCAATTACGTAATTTAGCCTGACGAATTAACCTCTGTGTGTCTCTGATTTTTTCTTGGAGTACAGATAAGTTCTGAGGTGTTGAGTTACGTCTAAACCTAGCCAGTGCTTGTCTACGAATAGCTACCGATTTCGATAATACTACGTCCCAGTAAGACTTCGGTACAAATTTAGACTCTGGGTTTTGATTTATTTTTATAAAAGGGATATGAATATCAGCTTCTAAATTTAAATATTTCAAAAATATATTGTAACATTTTTGAAGGTCGATTGTGCGTATTGGGAACTGATCAAAAAGTGTTTCAAGAGTACTCTTATAACCGTCCCAGTTTGCTTTTTTAAAATTTGTTTTAAGATCACACTCTAACCGCTTTTGACATAAACATGATATTTTAATCATAAGATGATCACTACCTAAAGTCTCTCGAAGTACCCTCCAATTAAATTTATGGACGATATCCGACGTCATAAGCGATAGATCAGGAGATGACGCTTGTAAGACTCTATTAACGAATCTAATTCGAGTGCTTTCTCCATTATTTAATATAGCAAAGTTAGTACCTAAAAGCGCGTCAAATATTTGTGAACCCCTGTTATCAGTCTTGTACGACCAGCTTAAGTGGTGAGCGTTGAAGTCCCCAATTATTACGGTTTTACAACTAAATGTAGAAACTAATTCATCCCAATTTCTTTGGCAAGTCGCACTGGCGATGGACAATAGATAGAAACGATATTCTCTAAATCCTGACAGTTAAATTTTTTTTATATAAATAACTTCTATACCATCATTAGTTAGTTGTAAATGTCCCCTAACCGTTTTAGGAGATTTGTGCGTTAAAACAGCAACACCCCCATAAGAGTCATCTCTATCATTACGGTAAATATTATAATCTTTGATTTTAATATAAGTTTCAGAGTTTAACCAAGTTTCGCTAAAGGCTACGATATGTATTTTTTCCAGAGTTAATAAAGGCTCTAAGGACATTAGTTTAGGCTTAACACTTTGAGCATTCCATTGTAAGATATTAAGATTTACTATTATAGTTAAGGTCTTTATCCATTAAATAAGTTTAAAACGATTTTCAACATTGGCCATTCCGAGATATTGTCCACAGTTACCAAAATTAACCACTCAACACATAACTTTATCACTTTGTAAACTTTCTCTTGCAAACTAAAAATTATTAAAAAATATTACTTCCTTTAACCTCATAAGTAGCTCACTGAAAGATATTTTATTAGAAGATTCGTTGTTATTTGCCTCACTATAGCTAGTACTAGGTTCAAATCTATTACTTTGTAATGACGTGTCACGCTCTGTACTTCTTTTATCCTTTTTTATTTGGCGCCGGCGGGGCGACGATACCTTACTTTCACATTGGCTAATATTGTGTTCACTATTCAATATGCTATTGGCCGTCATTTAGGAACATTTTGGACTTTAGCCACTTCCCTCTTCGGTGTGTTATAATTACACTCCTGCTGGATGTTATCTTGTTCTATAAATTTTAGGTACATTTGTCTATGTGGTGTTGGCGCAACATAGATTGTTAAAGCCCTTCTGTATGTACAATTAAACTCGGCCATAAGTTCTCACAACCTTCTTTCTTTAAGGTAAGCAGGGCAAGTCCTAGCTAAAGCCATGTGACTTCCAGAACAATTGACATATTTGAATGTTTTAGTGTCACAATTCTCGTGTTCTCCCCCACATTTCGGGCATATTGTTTTCTTAAATGGACATAACTTGCGAATGTGACCCAACCTCCAACATTTTGAGCATTGTGAAACGGGATAAACATATGGCTGAACAGTTATTTTCATATCTAAAATATATACGTATGAAGGTAGAGAGGACCCTTTAAAACAAAGCCGTATGGTTTCACTTGGACACCACCCTTCTTGTTTCGTGCAACTTCGTCGCTTAAGCCTTTTAACTGATATTAATTCTGTAGAATCTGGGCATGATATATTTTTCATAATTTCTTCTTCAGACATTTCTAACTCCACGTCTCTTATAATTCCGTAAGAGTAGTTAACCTCCATCGCCTTTTGAATTCTCCATCCCATAGAAATGAATGTCGCACAGGTACTTAATTTTTGAACATTGTCCTCATTCGAAAATTGCAACCTTACTTTAAATGGATTTAAGTATTTCACTCTAATTATATTAGTAATTCCAATTTTCTTTGAATAACCGTGCTAAAGCAAATTGCTTGGGCAGCTTTTCACTGCATATAATGTATACCTCGATATCTGTTTCTGTACTTAAGCTCTCATCCTCGTGCAATCGTTTTTTCTTGCCCTTTCCCTTCACAATCCTCCACTCGTCATCACTCTCCTCCGTTTCTCTGATTCTTTTAATAATCCTAGGCGTATTTTTACCAATACTATCCCTCTCTTCTACTTCTAATTCTGCATTATCGCTATACATAATATTATTGTTGAATTCTTCATTCTCGTCCGTCATTTTGCGTATACCCGCAAGTACCACTGAGTAAGCTTGCGCATAAGCAGGCCGCGCAGCCCTACCCACACGCGTAAGTAAGCAATAACAAGCAACGAACGTAAACACTAACGATGTGCGTGAACGCGTGCTACTCGCTTGACGCCAGACGCGAGACTGCTCTAAATAGTTGCCATCACCATTTTAGAGAAGGATTTTCTCCTAAAATTTATTTTATTTTATTTATTTATTTGTCAGAATAAGGTAATACATAATGGTCTTAAATCTAATACAGAAGTTCACTTATTCTGCCTCTTTTATAGGCGTACAAATATTAAATCGTCTTAATTTAATTTCGACATAAAATTTTAATACAAAACTATAAAAAACTAATTATGGACAAATATTATACAAATTGTCATAAATGTGTCAAAGAGAAAATCAGTAATAATACATGTCATCGTCAAATTGCTATATATGTCACCTATATTTACTATTATAATTATATTAATTAAATAATAATTTTACAAACAAAATTAGTTATTAAAATATTCATAAAGACTATAAAAACACTTGCTGAGAAGCCACTCTATCAACTTTCGTTTAAACGTTTGACTTGTTTCATTCTTTATTGTGTCTGGCAGACGATTGTATACACGGATTGCCACGTAGAAAGCATTCCTGTTAAAGAACGAGGTTTCTGATTTAGGCAAGTATAATTTATTTTTGTTCCTAGTATGCCTCTGTGTTACATCAGACTGTTTTATAAATAAATTTTGTCTTACAAACAAACAGATATCCCTCACATACATACACGGTAAGGGAAGAATGTTTAATTTCTTAAAATGGGGTCTACAACTCTCACAGTACCCCAAATTGCATACAGCGCGAATACATTTTTTTTGTACTACAAATGCTTTCTGGCTATCGGTAGAGTTACCCCATAACAATAACCCGTAGCTTAGAACTGAGGAAACATAACCATGATATGCACATAGAGCTGCCTCTCGCGACACTGTTCTCCGTAATCGTCTTAGAGCATAAACAAATCGGTCTAATTTCTTACAAATTTTAAAAATGTGCTCCTTCTAATTGCATTGTTCATCAAGTATGATACCCAAAAATACTGCAGGTTGTACCTTTTCTATCGATTTATTATGAAATTTAATGTTAATGTCTAATTTTTTTTATTTGTATGTCGTAAATTGTATTATTTTTGTTTTGTCAAAATTAATATTAAGGTTATTTAATTCAAGCCATTTAACTACGTTACGAATAGAGTCATTGATTTGATTATTAAAATTATTTATGTCATTAGCCTTTATTATTAGGGTTGTATCATCGGCGAAAAGAATGCATTTTTCTTTCGTAGCTTGAGGTAGGTCATTGATTTAAATTAAAAATAAAAGCGGGCCTAAAATACTACCTTGTGGAACACCATATTTAATAATTTTATAATCTGATCTATATGATGATTTTTTTATTTGTTTGTTTTTAGCCACTATCTTACAGATTTCAATGCATTGCCTTCTGTCTTTCAAATAACTAGCTATCCAATTATTTGCTTCACCGCGAATACCATATTTTTCTAATTTTTGAAGCAAAATGTCATGTTCTATGTAGTCAAAGGCCTGAGTCATGTCTAATAGTACTGCTACTACAGGTATCCTTTGAGATATGCTTTCGGTGACAAATTTAATAAGATGAAAGCATGCAAGTGTAGTTGAACTTTTCTTTACAAATCCAAACTGCTCCCGATTTAATATATTATGCTTTGTAAAGAATAAGTTTAATCTATTACAAATAGCTTTTTCAAATATTTTCGACAACACAGGCACGAGAGTAACTGGTCTATAATTATTTACTGTTGCCTTGTCACCTTTCTTAAAAAGTGGTTTTACAATTACTTGTTTTAACTTCGATGGAAAGATGCCTTTACAAAACGATAAATTTATCAAAAAGCTTAAAATTTCAGATATGCTATTTGCACACGCTTTTAATATTTTCGTTAAAATTTCGTCGCATCCGAGAGATTTACTATTATAAAGATTCATTATTATTTTACGAACCTCATAACAATCCGTAGGATATAGAAAAATTGTTTTGTCATTCGTTACAATCTGTTTAAGAGGATTATGATTATTGTCGAGTTTTGTAATATTACCTATAAATTGGTTATTAAAAACTTCCGCAATTTTTTGTGCATCAGTGTACTTAATGTTATTATACGTTATATAATGTACGCCCTGAGAGTGTGGTTTACACATTATATTGTTTTTGATAACATCCCAAGTTGCTTTGCATTTATTAGAACTGTTGCCTATATATTTATTATTTACATTTTTTCTGGCAGTGTGGATACATGTTTTCAATATGCGACTATAAGCGTTGAATTTTTGTTTATTTAGATTTTTATTAGCATTGCTATGAATATATTATTTAAATACATATTTCTTTTTGTAATTGTTGCCTTTTTTATTCCTTTAGTAATCCACCGCGCTCTCATATTTGTATTTACTATTTTTATTCCAATGTTTGGAAAGCACAAATTATAAAAAACTAAAAATAGATCATGAAAATAGTAAAAAGCTACGTCAATATCTTCTATTGTATATATGTCAGACCAGGCAGGATAATGCCCGCATGCAATGATTAAACTTAATTATATTACTTTGACAATAATCTTTTCTATATTCAAAACAGTATGTAGTTATATGTTTTTCAGACATATTTACGCCGAGGGTCTGTTTCATGATCTGACAAACCCAGAAAATGAATGCCCGAATCAGCTTGTGTTATGTTGCTAGCAATATGATCAATACACGCTTTATTTCTAGTAGGTATTCTTATGTGAAAGTCAATATTATGATTATTTAATATACTTGTTAATTCAACTGTTGGTTTAGTCTGTTTTAATATATCTATATTCCAATCACCAGTTAATACTAATTTAGTGCTCCCGTTTTTATTAGTCAGATTTTGTAATAATATATTAAGTTTTTCAAAAAATGCTGGCAATGTTTCAGGTTTAGGTATTCTATATATGCAGATAATAATCATGTTTAATTGACTTAATTTAAATTCCACAACATTCAAAACAATACTCACAGCCTAATTCGTTTGTTATCACAATTGATTTGTATTTAATCCCTTTCTTAACAAAAATACAACTACCACCTCTTTTTTCATTAAGAGGTGAAAAGCTTGCGGCTAGTTTAAAATTATCAATGGAAATAATGTTCTCTATTCCTTTTTTAATAAAAGTTTCACTTAAACATATTTTGTCTACATCTATTTTTGTTGTTTTTAATTAATCCAATACTATTTCCAAAGAATCAATTTTGCTGAAAAGTCCTGCAATGTTCTGATGTAATATATTCAATTTAGATTTGTTCACGAAAAAAATTATTTGTTGACTGTACATTTTTATTCTGTGGCTTAAAATAATAGGGTATCGTACCTTTTAAAGGTTGTTTTTTACTAGCTGTGGCAAGGTCAATGTGAATATGTGTTTCTTGTTTTTTTTAATTGTTGTTTAAATAAATATGGAATTGTACCTTTAAATGAAACCAACACTAAAATATAATCTATTTAAAAAGAAAGAATAAATCAATTAAAACGGTTCAGCCGTTTTACGAATATAGAACCTTCTCGTTTTTTTAACTCTGTTAAAAAGGGAATATTTTCGTCCGTTCATTACTAATTTAAATAGGGCTACTTTCATCCTTGCGTGCTCAAAAATAAACAAATTTGTTTATGAATAATTAATATTTTATATCATTTCCTTTGTAATTCAGCTTTCATTTGAAGGGCGGATAAAACGAAAGCGTATGATATCGTCAGAAAAATAATTAAAATTGATAGATTCTACAATGTTATTAGGATATTTTGGCTAGCCATATTTTAGTTATTCCTTTCAATTGTTTACAAGTAAGTGCCATAGCTACGTAGGCTACCTTCAGTTTTTGAGTATTAATTTTTGGTCCGATCTACGCAGAACGAGCTTACAGTATCTTGAAGTTTTACAGTGGTATAATTGGGTATGGATTTAATTTTATAAATTTTGGGATCTCAAGCAGATATTTGCGCCCACCCATCTTCTCTATTGAAATTGGGATTTATAGCTTCCCGCTATGAAAATCAATTATTTAGAAAAAAAGGGAAGTAAACATAAGAAGTATTGTTTTCACTCCGGTTCTCATCAGACCTCGAAGTTTTGAGCTCTTAGGAAGCTATTCTGACAAATTTTGCGTGTGTGAAATAACTAGTTTAAGCGCTGTGTTCTTGACACCATATTACTGTAGCTTCCTGGTTAATGTCTCATGGTGAATACAGTCGAAGGTCTTGGAAAGGTCACAAAATATACCCAAAGCATCCTCTGAATTCTCGCATGCCCAAAAAATATGTTTACTAAGCTCAATTCCAGCATCGGTTGTCGAACGAACCCCTGTAAAACCAAAATGACTAATTGTATGTAGCAATTTATTTTTATTAAAAAAAACTTATCATCTGATGTAAAATATTTTTTCATACTTAAAGTTGATAGTACAGAAATTGGTTGAAAATTGGCGGGGTTTGATGTACTATCAGATTTTAATAAAGGTAGAACTTTACTATGTTTCATTAAATCAGGAAACAGGCCAGATTTGAAGCTTGTATTAAAAATAGTGGCTAGATAAGGTGCTATTGTATCTGTTACGGATGTAATAACTTTAATGGAAATTCCTCATAAGGCTTAACATAAATAGTTTTAAAATATTTAATAATATCTTTTGGCAGTGCTCCATGGAATTTAAAAATATTTGAACAAGCCTTTACATTTTTTAAGCAATAATTCGGCGAGAGTAGGAAAAGAATTTAATGCTTTTGTTGTCAAGAAAAGAACATCATTAAAATGTTTCTCAAAGCAATATCTACTTCTTGATCAGATTTAGTTAAATTATTGTTAATATTCAGTTAAAATTCAGAGTTGCGTGGTTAAACTTTGCCCGTTTCACTGTTAATTATACTCCAAGTCATTTCAATTTTGTTGGATGCAGTTTTAATTTTGTTGCTTAAATGTAAAGCCTTAACTGTGGAAGTGTGTTTTTAAATATTTTAGAATTAGTTTTAACATACTGTTACGCGCCAAAGTTGACGTCAGGTACCTGGCACTAGCGCCACCTAGGTAGTACTTTGGCAGGTAGGAAGCCTAGACTAGAGTGTCGGGGACCAGAGCGAGGAGGGCTTCCTAGAAAATGTCAATCTTGACTTTCAACTAACAGCGCCATCTAGTATCGAACAGAAGAGTTAAGCTTTCTAGAAGCCCCACACTCGAACTTTCTGCGCCTTGTCGGTTGGCGCCCGTATTTACTTGAATATTCTGGATGTTTCGGTGAAAAAGGTGTATTTAAAGGCGCTGCAAGACGCGATCGGAGGAGTATTGAATTTGGCGAGACAAGCGAAGTTTCGGAGCGAAATAAAGTGAATTAGTGTGATTAATTATTAGTGTTTTAACTTTTAATTGATGTTCGGTAATAAAAGTGTGAATTTTGGTTATTCAATCGCCAGTTTTTATTGTCACGAACCTCAAGCTCGTAACAATACTCTCTAAATATAACACCATGATTATATGATCTTTCATTATAAAACTCGTATAACTTTCACCTCCTTTTATAAAAGCCTACTATCACCCATTCTTTATATGATTTGCGACTGTTTAAAGAGAAAGTTTTATAAGTGAATATTCTATTAAATTCACAGGTTATAATTTTAAATAATGTACCATACAAATAATCAGCACTATTTTTAAAAGAAAGTGATGGAAGTCCTTTTACTATATTACTGTTGCACGGCTAAGTTAGCATCTGGCACTAGCGCCATCTAGTGTCAGGTAACAGAGCAAGAAGAGAGCTTTCCAGAAAATGACATCACTAATCTTTCAACCGACAGCGCCATCTGTTGTCGAAACGAAGAACTAAGTTTCTAGAAGCTGAGACTCGAATTTTCTGCGCTTGGTCGGTTGGCGCGCGTATTTACTTGAATATTCTGGATGTTTTCGTGGAAGAGCCCTATATAAAGGCGCTGCAATACTCGATCGGGCGAAGTATTGAATTTGGCGAGACAAGCGAAGCTTCGGAGCGGAATAAAGTGAATCAGTGTGATTAATTATTGGTGTTTTAAGTTTTAATTTGTGTAAAGAAAATTAAAGTGTTAATTTAGGTAATTCTATCGGCAATTTTTATTGTCACAAACCTCAAGCTCGTAACAATTGGTGTCAGAAGTGGGATAAAATCATACCGATTTTACCTAAGGAGGGAACGGAGGGTATCCGTACCCGAAGTCAACGCCAGCAGGAGACGGACCAAAGAAGATTTGGTGGTGCAACGCCGCAGACGTCGGAGGGCCAGCCGCCGGCTGCAGGCCCGTCAGTAGCTCCTACATCTGCAGCACCTGACTTAGGTGCTCTAATGGTGATGCTGCAGGAGCAGACTCGCCGACAGGAGGAGCCGATCCGTTGGTTGAAAGAGCAACAGGAGGAACAGGCTCGCCGACAGGAGGAGCAGGCCCGTTGGTTGAAAAAGCAGCAGGAGGAACAGGCTTGCCGACAGGATGAACAGGCTCGCCGATAGGAGGAACAGGCCCGCCGACAGGAGGAACAGGCCCTTCGGTTGGAAGAGCAGCTCAAGCGTGATAAGGAGGAGCAGATGCTCCTCATGAAGGACATTCACGCTACCTTCGGGAAAGAGATAAGGGAGGTGAAGGATAAGGTTGCTCAACATGACAACCGCCTGTCAGAAGCTGAAACCCGAATCGGCCAAGTCAACAATCGGGTTGACAACGTAATGTCTGACATGAAGAAATCACTAGACGAACTCAAACTTGGGGATGGAACTACAGCTCCCGTAGTAGCTACTAGACCTTCGCTACGTGGGTTCAAGGTTCCGTCCACCGTTCGACGGGACTTCTTCCTGGTCAGCCTACAAAATCCAGTTCGAGGCTGTTATGAAGGCGAACGGCTGGAATAAAAGTCTGGTCATGACTGCTCTCACACTAGGCCTGCGCGACCAGGCCTTAACAGTTCTGGAAGCGCTCGGTGAGGAAGTGACTTATGAGCAACTCCTTGAGGCATTGGAGGCGAGATATGGCGACGCTCACCGGAAACACGTTTTTCGTGCGCGGCTTAAAGATCGCGTGCAGCGCATTAATGACAACCTGCAGCAGTGGGCTCTAGAGGTGGAGAAGCTGGTGCGAAAAGCATACCGGTCTGTACCTGCGCTCATTGAAGGGAACCTGGTGCAGACATTCATCGACGGCATCCGTGACCTTGAATTCAGAGCTGCTGTGAGGCTGGGGCACCACGAAACGCTTAAGGACGCCTTGGCCCATGCACTGGAGGTGGAAGCTGCGACAAGATAATCGTTTCCCTTCACGTGAGGGAGGTTGCAGCAGCTACGGTTCACGACCACAATAAAGGATACAGCCCTAGGTGCTATGGCTGTGGGAAAAGGGGCCATCTTTGATCCAGCTGCCCTAAGCAAACCCTAGAAAGGGAAGATGAACGATCTCAGAAGGGAAGTGCGGCTAACATCACCGCCCAGCAGCACCAGCTATCTATACTACTAATATTCCTTTGAAATATTGTTAAACAACCTAAAACAACGAAAACCAATTCACGATTCTAAATAAACAAAATCCAAAATCAAGGCCAGAGTCTAAATATGTATAAAGGAATACCAACAAAACCGATCGAAGAAAATACACAAATCCGAAAATGAAAGCCAATATAAATCCATTCAACCTTAACCAAATCACAAAGCAAATAATAAACAACCGAAATAAAAAGCAAGTAGTCGAATAAGCTACGAAATAGAAACACTTTAAGCGTTTAGGTACCGTATGCACTATAAGTTGACGCGCGGCTCAACGGCGGGAGTTAAGTACATATCAGGAAACATTTCATTACCGCATTATAAAAACCTAGTAACGACATCTAGCGGAATCAATTTAAACTATGTATACGTTAGTTAATAAGAACTCTCAAAAATAATTTTTCTTATAATTTTGCACAATTTTTCTTATTGTAATACCGATTCATTCATAACCACATATAAGAACTGTATTCATTTCCGTTCAATAAATATTACTAAGGCTTATTAATAAGGCTTACTAAGAACTGTTTCTACCACAGTTAAGTAATAGTTAAGGGTAAAAGCGTGACAGGTGGTGATAGTATTTCTGATCCATACTTATAATCACGCCTGTAACCCTTGCGGGGTAGGCAGAGCATCAACGGATTACTTAATATCTACTTATACAGTTTTAATTATGTTGCTTAAATGTAAAGCCTTAGCTGTGGAAGTGTGTTTTTTAAATATTTTAGAATAAGTTTCAACATACTCTCTAAATATAACACTATGATTAGTACCTGGATGACCAAGCTTGGCTCGGTTTTAATTAAAAAAATTATGCAATTATTGTAATTAAAATTTTCGTATTTTTAAAAAATACTAAAAAAAGGGCTCGAAATAATAGATTTTCTCACAAAAAAGGGAACTTGAAAAAAAATGAAAAAAAGTCGGACCGAAGACGGGACGCGAACCAAGGCATTACGATCATTAATACAATGTCAAAATTTACCTTCTTATATATATGTAGCAATTTTTCGTTGTCTGAAAACACGAACAAAAAGACATTTTCTAAAAATAAATCCGAGCTAGCGATTTATTGCCCCCGAAACTCCCTGGACACAAAATTTTATGAAAATCGTTAGAGCCGGTTTTTTTTTTATAGAAGAGGGGGCAAACGAGCATGCGGCTCACCTGATGTTAAGTGACTACCGCGGCCCATAATCAAACGCAATACCAGGGGAATTGCAGGTGCGTTGCCGGCCCTTTAGAAAGAAGTACGCTCCTTTCTTGAAGGTCCCCAGGTCGTATCGGTCCGGAAAAATCGCTGGTGGTAAACTATTCCACAGAGAGGTTGTACGCGGAAGAAAACTCCTCTTGAAACGTACAGAGGTGGACCGCCAAGCATTCAGATGGTGTGGATGGTATCGGGACGTTTGCCGCGTAGTGCGTTCACGAAATTTGGTGGCTGGAATCAATCCGAACTCTTCCTTCAGAGCACTCTCCATGGTATATGCGAAAGAAAATGCAAAGAGATGCAACATCTCTTCGCAGTGCCAGTGAATCGAGCCGATCGGAAAGCACTCGGTCGTCGACGATTTGAACCGCTCTGCGCTGGATGCGGTCAAGTGGAAGGAGCTGATACCGGGGAGCCCCAGCCCAGAGATGAGAACAGTATTCCATGTGTGGCCGAACCTGCGCCTTGTAAAGTTGCAGGCGGTGTGCCGGCATGAAATACTGTCCCGCTCTGCTGAGCACGCCAAGCTTTTTAGAGGCCAATTTGGCTTTCTCTTCCAAGTGACCACGAAACTGCACGTCACTCGATATGTCGACGCCGAGGATTCTGATACTGGCTGAGGCAACAAGGCCTTGTAACTGAGGAGATACGACAAAGGGGTCCTTTTTAGCGGTCAACGCGCAAACTTGTGTCTTCTGGGGGTTAAACTGGACTAGATTTAGTCGCCCCCAATCCGAGACTCTGTTCAGCAAAGACTCGACTTCAGACACAAGTTTGTCCCGGCACTCGGAGACGTTTTCCCGAGAAATATTGGCTCGGCCGGTGTAAAGAGCACCACCAGTGCTGTTATCTGCATAACAACGAATGTTACGGGTTTGCAACATATCATTGATATACAGAAGAAACATCGTTGGCGATAGCACGCAGCCTTGTGAAACACCAGCATTAATAGGCTCGCAATCGGAGCTTGCACCGTCTACAACGACCTTGATGCCCCGATCTGCAAGAAAGCTGGTGATCCAATCGCACAATTTCTCGGGAAGCCCATAAGATGGGAGCTTCGAAAGAAGCGCTTTGTGCCAAACCCGATCAAAGGCCTTCGCAATGTCTAAACTAACGGCCAATGCTCCCCCTTGGACTCTACTGCCTCCGCTATCCGTGAGTTAGGTAGACCAGAAGATCACCAGCTGACCGACCACAGCGAAAGCCGTATTGGCGGTCACTAATCAGCTGGTGATCCTCAAGGTACCTCATGTGCTGGCAGTTTACAATGGATTCCATTGTTTTGGAGAACAAGGAGGTGATGGCGATAGGCCGGTAGTTGGACGGGTCTGAGCGGTCGCTTTTTTAAGGGATCGGGTGGACGAAAGCCGTCTTCCATGATTTTGGGACTATGCCTAGGGAGTAAGAGTACCGGAAAAGACGCGTAAAAACCAGTGCCAACTCTGGAGCACACGTCCTCAGCACAATTGGGGGGATTCCGTCAGGCCCATTCGACTTGTGGATGTCAAGGGAGAAGAGTGCTTTGCGAACCGAGCGCTGTGTGAACTGCACTTCCGGCATGGAGCACTCACACCGCGGGATGGTTGGCGGCATACTCCCCCCCGTCATCGAGAGTAGAGTTGGACGCAAATAAAGAGCCTAGAAGATCGGCTTTCTTCTTTGCGGTATGGGGCAGTGAGTCGTCCTCCCTGTGCAGAGATGGAAGAGATGGCTGACAGAAATTCCCCTGGACAGCCTTGGCGAGAGACCAGAATGCACGGGTTCCAGAAGGAAGGCGAACTAGTTTCTCGCCAATTCTGCCTATGTGCTCTGACTTTGCCTTGGCAATGACTCTTTTGAAGGACCTGGAAACGGAATTATACTTCTTTTTAGAGCGCTGGTGTTTATATCCCGGGACGCTGATGCATCAGCCCAAGCTTGGTAGCACTCCTGCTTATAGCATGATGCTATTTTACAGGAGCGACCAAACCATGGCTGAGATTTGCCTCCAATGGGCACCACAGAGGAAGGAATAAAAAGTTCCATACCCTGACGTACCACATCAGCGACAGAATCTGCAACAAAGTTGGGATCGTCCGGCGAGAAGCAAACCCGCCCCCAAGTACCCTTGCAATGAAAGCATGCGATTGGGATGGGATGCAGAGAAAGACCGCATCCCATCCCAATCGGCTGACCTATAGTGCCAAACACAGCGGTAGCCTGCAGAATACAACTGCGATTTCAGCGTGAGTGCCACCACACTCCGAACAAGACAATGGTCCGAGGAGCCTAAAAGGGCGTCGATATCCGTCCGGGTGAGAGGTCAGCAGAAGGTCCAACAGGGAAGGTGCATGATCCTCCACATCTGGAATCCACGTAAGCGAAGTAACCAGTTGTGTCATACCAAGTGTTGTGTCATGTTGTGCCAAGGCAAAATCATGAACAGATCTCCTCGCATGATCGGTTAAAAGTGAACCAAGCCATTCGGCGTGATGGGCGTTAAAGTCGCCGAGGATCACGATCTCTGCAGAGGGGATCTGCTGTAGCAACGAATCTGTAGCCATTTGGACGTGGTCGAAGAGTCGGTCTGTTTCGACATTACCGCTATGGGACCTATAGAGGCACCCGTAGATGCGCGGACGGTCGTCGCTGTCTACGCGTAGCCAAAAGATGGACAGGTCCGAACCTTCAAGTCTGCCGAGGCGTCGAGAACAGATGTCCTCTCTGACGTAAACGCAAACTCCAGCCCGAGGCACAAAGGAGTGTTCCAGTTTGTACCCCGGGTAGGAGAGATAGGAGACATCAGCCGGAGAGGACACCTGCGTCTCGATCAGAAAGAGCAGAGCCGGCCTCAACGTCTCGAGATGGTAGTGGACGGCGTTTAGGTTAGAGTGAAGTCCCCTGATATTGCTGAAATTCACGGACAGCGTGGCAGGGGTCGCCTTGGTCTTGTTGCTCCGTTTGCCCCGAGCAGTTGTGGTCTTGAGCGGAATTTTGCCCTCCCCCCCTCCCCATAATACGCGGGGCAGCCTGATCACCCACGCTCAGAAGTGGAGAAACATTGATGGATGCTCAGCGAGGGATTCTCCAGAGGTGCTGATACCCTCCTGGGGTATTATATATATATATATATCAAGCAAAGCTGCACTATATATATATAAAATTGTAGCGCTAAGGACGCAGTGTACAGGTTTGTTGTCTGAGCACTATATATATATATTTGTAATTGGGGTGGTACCACAACCTCACAGAATAGCGGCGTGAAGTGGAAGCTCTGCTTCCGCGTTTCGTGCGTATATATAAATATATAGTTTAAAGGTATATAAGATATGATCTTATATTATAAAACTCGTATAACTTTCACCTCATTTTATAAAAGCCTACTATCCCCCATTCTTTAAATGATTAGCGAATGTTTAAAGAAAAGTTTTTTAAGTAAATATTCAATTAAATTCACAGCTTATAATTTTATATAGTGTACCATACAAAAAATCTACACTATTTTTAAAAGAAAGTGATGGAAGTCCTCCTACTATATTACTTCTAAACCTTTTTAAACGATGTTCATTTATTGGAACTATCACAACTTTCTCATTTTTATGTTTTTTGTGTATGTAATACAATGAGATCCAGTGACCACTGTCCACAGCGATGTGAACTTAAATTTTGAATGTTGAATATATCCAAGGGCTTAAACACCTGCAAAAATGTTATCTATACAGGTCACACTAGACCCAGCAATACGTGTCGGATCTAAGGATAAATTAACAAGATTATATAATTTAAACAACGGGGTAAAATAGGCCAAGTCTATCTATGTACGTAGTGTACAAAAAAAAAAGAGAAAAAACAGTATAATTCGGGAAAAATACAGATAATTAATTTAAATTTACTCTGTTGTAAACAATTGATGTTTATCAATTATTTTTACCGATTTTCAACATGGCGTCACACCACTGACCTCTATATATTATATGCGTACTTGTATATATTAGAGGTCAGTGCGGCACACCGATTTAATTACTCTGTGCTTATAAACAATAACAGTAGATTATAAAGTGACCATTGATCATAGAATGAGACATAGAATTATTAGACTTAGAACTGCAGCAGGCGCACGCAAAGTGAAGCCGTTTCAAGTTAGCCTTTTAAGGCTAAGTACGACTTTCAGCGTGTCAGTACTCGAGTCCAGGTAGTCGTGTAAAGAGCTCGCGCAATTTTGCAAAAAACAACTTACTGTGGTTTGAAAGGGTGTCACAACTCATTACATAATCATGAAAAAAATTTCATTTCACTGGTAATTACTGCCTATAATCTTATATTTTTGTAAAAAAACATACATCAAAACAAAATAATAAATCTTAAATTTGACAGACGCCAATATAATGAAAATGTTGCTAGGCATAGTAAAATATTATACCCCATATTTTCTTATTATTATAATTACATACTGCCAATATGGGACTATTATTGTTGTGCAAATACCTACAATATTCACGCATGAGTAGGTATTTTTAATTTCCAAATACTATTAGGGTTCCCACTTGCCATTAAAAAATTAAGTTGATTTTATTTTGTTTTGTTAATGTGCAGTTTTATATACTATATTATTTATTTATAGTATTTTTATAGTATAGTATATTTTTACCCTTTTTATAGTATATGTTTTAGGATAAGTAAGTAAGTAAGTTACCCTATGAATATTTTTTTTAAATTCTAATACTGATTTACATATATTTATTATTTCCTATAAAGAAGTCACCTTTTGGCCCTAGCCAACAGTGGTGTATTAAATTAGGTAAAGACAATATTTAACGTTTAGCTAAAATAGCACAAAAATATTTATTTTGTTTTAATGAAGTGAAGTTGATAATAACGTGAGTGTTATTGCCAATTTAAATGTATTCGTTTTTAGATTTTCATCTGGTCCGACTGTTGCTGCTCAACACAGACCACCCAGCTACGAGACATGAAACCATTGCAATTTTCTAATTAAATTAGTCTGTCAAGATTAGAAGAAAGAAAGAGATGTGTCACATCCATATATCGTACGCGTAAATATGGGAGGATATGAAAACGTAACTTAATTATAAACAAATGAATGATGCGTAAAATACACCGTTTAATACATGTAAAGTTCTTGAAAATATATACGTGTATTTTACATGTCATTTACAACGCTAATCGCTTACCATAAACCCGTTAAGAGCCTAGGAAATACACAAACAGAATACATACTCTCGAAAACCATGACTGCTTCGGCCTCGGCCGCGACTGTCAGGTGAAAATATCTACATTAGGTAAAATTAACGTAATATAAAAATGAAAACGAAAATTACCTTTATTTTTTATTAATTAATTAGGGTTTGTAAAACTGTAATTTGGATTTCAAATTATAATTACATATAGTATAATATACAAAAATATAATATAATGACTGTTCGTCTACATAAAAAATAATAACACAATAAATAGTCGATAAACTTACATCGATACTTTTTTGGGCATTTCTACTTACACGTGCCGCCTGCAGCCCCTCTGATTAATAGACAGAGACTCTACAATAATACCGCGTGGTTGACAAGGACAGCCTCAGAACTACGACCAGAACATGTTGAACCCTCACTGTGTTAGTATTTTAAGATTATTAAATGTTGCACTTACCGGTGGAACGTGACTTTATCCTTCTTGAAATTATATTTCCTGCTATCACTACCACATCACTTTACTGCGCAAGTAGGTATTTTTTACTGTTTTTATTTTGAAAATTGTAGCGCTAAGGACGCAGTGTACAGGTTTGTTGTCTGATCACTACTAAACAGGGTAGGATATAGGCTCTGGTTGAGCAGATGAAGTACATGTACATTCGTTACATTTCTCGTAGGCTAGGTGGTCTGTGCTGCTCAATGAATTAAAAAATTAGACTTAATCGCAAAGAAAACTAACGAAAACTAACTAATTTACGTTTCTAATGAAATTTACTCCATTTTTAGTATTGCTGAAAATAATCTGCGAAATTATATTAAGCATAATGCATAGAAAAATAATTCAGACAAAGAGCTATCTCTCGAAATTATGGCCAAACTCATTGGTCGTTCTCTATTTCCTATTGTAGAAGAGCACAGCAATTCGCAACATCACGACACAAATCTGGCGCGGCTTATTTTAGAACGTTATGTAAGAGTTCGATTCTTATATGAATCCAAAAAAGATAATATTTCGCGGAAAGCGTTATTAAAGTGACAGTTATTTAGAAAACCGTTGCAGATGCAGGGTTATTAAGTAAGAGACGTAGAGAGAGAGGTAATAAATTATCATTATTATTATCATTATAGTTATGTAATAAATATTTTTATTTTCGTGTTTTATTTGAATAGTCTTTCTCCTTCCGAATCTCATTTCGTTTTAATACAAAACGCCTTATTAAAAAAGTATATCATATATTTATATAAATATATAATACTATATACTTATATATGCATATCTCTTCTAACAGAATAATGTAATGACGTAATAGATTTGTGAATATAATTATAGCACAAGATATTACGTATATAAATAATCTTAATAAAATATTAGTTAATGAATATAAGTAATTTTATATTTCTCTCTTTGTAAATTATTAATAAATAATTCTAAACGCAACCTAAATATTAATTTTACGACTATGTCTAGTATTACACTTTGCCCATTTTTGGGGAAATTGTCATTTACTTGTATACATTACTCATTTGCTTGTGTGCGTGCGGGCAAACGTAATTACAGGCCGTTGATGCACACATTCATTGTGTTGTTGCTTCAACTTTGAACGGAATTTTGAATGACACTATCACTCTAAGTCTAATTACTCTATGGAATGAGAAGTGTCATTTGTCACAACAGCATGGAGGTTGGAGAGAAAGACAACGATCGCTACGTGCTAAAGCATTAGCCCGCCTGTCCCTAAAAATTCGTAAAATTTATAGCCGCACTGCCGTCGATAAGTAGTATCTGCGAAGTTAGCTGTTTATGAGTACAAGTAGATGAAGTTAGTTGAATAGTGTACAAATTTTCTACGCGGCATTGGTGAGAAAATAATCGTGCTCCATAATTTTTTAATTCTTGACAAAAAGAAACATTAAAAATGGTGAAAAAATAAAAAATAATAATAATAATAAGTCAATAATAATTAATCATTTATATTTGTAATAGTTTGTAATATTTATAACAATTTAAATTATAAAAAACACAATTTATAATTTATTTATTAATAAATAATAATAATAATAATAATTTCATTATTTTCGTTAAATGATATTATATACACGTATATTAAACGTTGATAGATCATTTCAATCTAGCGCACAACAGCCCGCTTTTATTGAGACAACTTAGCGATCGCAACGTAGTATTTTGTCCATATTTCTGGGATTTTGGGACTATTTTCTATAGTGATTGTTCTCCTTTTCTCTAACTTCCGTCCACAACAGTGTCAAAAATACGTGAAATAAACACGTCAAACATCATTAATTAATAAAAGTTATAGCCAAAGCCATTATAAAATAATTGGACATTTGAAAACCGTTTAAAATGTGTTTTCCTATTTTTGAGTATAGTGTACAAGGACCTAGCCCAGGCTCCATACATTTTGGAACATCTCCTTTCAAGGAAATTAATGTTAAATTCTCCACATATTACAACAGTCTTGTTCTGTTTACCAAGTTTGAGCAAAACTTTTCGTACGTTTACGTTTTCACAATCTTTTCAAAATATTCGTAAGTAGCACATGGGGGGGTCTTTAAACACTTACAACAATGAGGTGCTCAAGCTCGATACAAGCCATTTCTATAGTTCGCTCAACAGAGAGGCTCACAATATCCTTACGTTCCTCATAATATAGTAATAATATAAAGAATAGCTTTGCGAATCATCCTTAGTAGGAATCAGTGTTGTTTTTCGAGGATTTGTGGTCTTTAATCTAATTTAATGACATGGACTATCTTGAACATGTCCACAGACTGCAGACTTCCCGGAGCGTCGTTCATACATGTCAGCTATATGTGAGACCCCGTGACTATGGGTGCTGTAATACATTCGAAACGTTTGTAATTAAAATGTTAAAATTAAACGCGATAAAAATTGTAAAATTAGTTCTATTGATAACATCTCTTAATATAAAAAACTGCAGTTGGCAACCTTCCTAGCAGCCGTGACAACTATGGCAAATATCCCCCCTATGAGGCAATCTTTGGAGGAGGCCTATGTTCAACAGTGGTCTGTAACTAATGATGTGGCCTTTAATAGGATGTACACCAAAATAGTTCAAACATGCAAACCTTCAGCAACACTTCTTGTCATAAAGAAATCAGCAGAATATGCGTCTTTCCTTTTTAGGGGTATAACTACAAACAATACAACCGATGGTATGGCTATATATAGGAAATTACCCAACTTTACACTTCTACCCTGCCCTCACTTCTGTTTATCTTTTTTTATTTTCTACTTACAATCTCTGAGATTGTATTAAATTTAATATATCGTCAAGATCGACGTCATGGTACAAGAAAATACATAACTGGATGATTTAAATAAAATTAATAACAAGAAATAAACAAAGTAATGCTTGAGTGAAAGAAAAACATAGGTAGATTAACACATTTTAAGTAAGCCGTAGTAGCTTAGGGGCTAAGCAATTCCCTTTGATCACCGCCGGCAATAACGAAATTGTTAATTTTAAGTGTTGATTTACCACGACCTCGACGGTAAAAAAGAAAAATCTTGAGAAAATATGCATGCCTTATAAATTAAAAAAAATATTTTTGCAAACATGTGATGTCCACCAACACACATCACGCCTAAAACACCAACCAGAAATGAGAGGAAGTTTGTGCCCGGAAGTGAGATTTATAGCTGAAGTTTGCCTTTAGTTTTAAACTAACAAATGCCTATCCTAAGGCTTTATATAAGCTATCACTTTTATTTTAGTTTAAATTATTGCTGTGAGCGAGGATTATCTACCGTATGCAACACAAAGCGAACCCCTATGCTTGTAATGCTGTCTAGATATTAAAGCTGTATCCTCTCTATGCTTTCTGATGCATATGTGCGCAAACATATTGTATATATATTGTTTATATTATTATATTTTTTAATATTATATTTGTATCGTCACAGTAAGTTTCTTTACTGTTGATTAAACAGTAGGTAACATTAGTTATTACAAAAATCTTCCCTTTGAAGACGACGTCGTTGTAGTTCTTTTAATCAGTAACAAAATCATAAATAAAAAGCATACTATACTATAGGGTATATGTTGCATGAAGAAAGAAACGTTAATCTATACATTAAGTGAAGAGAAAATTTTGTACCCCTTTGAAAATACCTATATTGCACACAAAGGGGAATATGAGATTTGGTATAGTTTATATGAAGGTGGGGTGCAAAGAGCTAAAATTTATATATAGGTGTTGGGATATGGGTGCCAAGCCTGAAGGGGATGATACCTTAAGCCACTGAGAACATATTAAGCTAAGCTTTTCTTAGACGAAGTCTACTCCTTTTCTTTGTGTTTGTTGCGTGTGTGATAGTTTTTACAATAAAACCCTTTTTTTTAAATTAATTGCTAATAGTGTCGATTAACAGTTAATATGAGGTTATGTTATTATTTTTTATTTATGTAATGTATAATTACTCAAACAAAATAATTTTCAACCATCTTCATCTTCAGAAAACATTCTACGGATAATATTTAAGTTTAAGAAACCAAAAAAAAAAAAAAGAAATGTTGTGTTTATGCCAAAATAAAAAATAACCTTTATTGTTCAAACCTTTTTAAAAACATGCTTAGTTATTACCCATTCTTATGAGGTATTATTTACGCAGATGTCTCATCAACTCTTGGAATTAGAGTGTAAAAAGCAAATTATGGACGAATATTTTTATTTATTAACGGACGAAAATAATGCACCATTTTTACTAACTCACTATTGTTTTGACCTCTTTATTCTCAGGTAGTGCCTAGTGAATAAATTTTTATTCAAAAACCACTCAGTATATCACATAAAGTCGTTATTTATTCACACTAATTAGGACCAGTACTCGAGTAGTAGGGCGAGTTTGTCACATCTTCAGAACCTAAGTTAGTCAAGTAACGACTGCCCTTGTGACTAAACGTCTTACTTGCGAATTCATATTTATTTCGATGTTCTTTTTTAATGATTTCAGCCCAGCCCAATCTGTGTGCTCCTCCATTGTTCTTCAACCATTTGTGGGATCAATCAACTATTGCTGCTTTATTAATGGAGAATATTATGGCAGAGCTGACAGTAATTGATCTTACGCATGGTGGATTTGCCAAGAGTGACATCCAAATTGAAGCGGCTTCTGAAGTTGGAATCCATCACGCGAAACCTGGAGTCAATCTGGGAAGACATGGTCCAAATGTCGAGGACGACATTATTGCAGCTTTCGGTGTAAATCCTACTACGACCGTCAGAGCAGTAGATCAAAACATCAACATTTTTGTATAGAAGGTGTAGAATACGATGCACCAAGAAAACAAGTATTTTTTCACGACAAGGTTTGGAAAATGAAGATCTCCTACGAAGGATTCAGTTCTGTCACTTTTTGCTAAATAGTGATATTGAAGACGAATGGTTTTTAAAATCCACCTTGCAGACTGATGAGTCAAAATTTTCGGAAGAAAGAATTACCAACTTTCATAACCTCCTTTGATGAGCTGGCAAAAACAGCAATTCAAACTGGAAGAAGCAAGTGCTGTTTCAAAAGAAAGGACATTGTTAAATCTCGCCAAGAACCAACATAAAGGAGACGGGCGAAAGTTCATAGGAAGCTGGGCCTGATGTTACAGTAACGATTACTGCATTATTTTATTTATATACCAATACCATTTTTATAAAACTAAAATGTTTACGACTGCTTCATGGTAGAAAAAAATATAGGATGTAATTGCTCTGTATCAAAACAATGCTTACGTTATGCTTACAATGTTATTCTTACACCGAGCTCTTACATTCCACTATAAGAAAATAATTATTAGACTTTATTGTAAACTAGACTTTACCATAATTTTAAGTATATAGTTAGGACATTAACACATAGATGATTCAGACGCCACCGTCCAACTAATTTCTAGAGGTTTGAAATAATTATTATAAAAAAACAGAGGGAGTATAAATTAAAAACACTTTCTTTTTTAATGATTTATTAATTATCCACTTCATCATAAACAAATAAAATATCGTCTAAAAACGATGCATGCCGTATTAAATTCTCTTGATGCCTTGCCCAGCTTAGGTACCATATCTTGACATTACATGACAACAGCAACCTACAGTTCTTTTTCCTACCAAGCAATTACAATATTACTGTTTGTACTAATACTAATACTGTAATACTGTCAACTAAAATATATGTATAATATGTTTTTGAGCTGTCTGATTTGAATATCTCAATTTCATTCGACCTCTTAATAGCCAGCTAGAATGGTTAGATATTCACTTTTCTCGTAGTAGGCTGCTGTCCGTTTCTCAACACACTTCTATTTCATATCTCCCATCTTGTCGTATGTGTTCTCCATAATGGGACCTAGCCTACTTAATTTGATAAATACCTAAAGATATTTTTATTAAATCACTATGTGTGAGCTGGGTAAAATCATTTAAGTTATCATTTTGCACATGTATTCTTCAAGAAAATAAGCAGTCAGAATCCTTTATACGTAGCCAGTCATTAAAGATCAGAATATTACTACAGCACACAAAAGCAACTGAAAATATTTAATACCACCGCAAGCTCAGAGCCACAGAGTACTTTTTGTATACCTGAAACCTTTGACTAGAGAAAAAAGAAAGGACATGACATAAAGATCGTTAGTTGTAGGAATGTAATGAAATATCGGTGTCTCTTTTTAGCTTATGAGTATATTCGTATGTAAAAAAGGACAACATTAGTTTTATCATTACCGAATATGGCAACAATTTTTCGCTGCGGCCGGGCGCCATGTTTTGTCGCAGTCAAAGACAACTATATCAGTTGTCATTGCGACTTTAGTGAGGTAAGTGTGTTATTTTCATATGTTTCTCTCGTGGAATTCGATTATTACGAAATTTCTTATTCTATTCCTCGGGACCTCTAAATTGGGATAAAAAGTATCCTATATGTTAATTCAGAAAATAAACTATTTGTGTGCCTAATTATTACATTCAAACTAGTCTGATACTTTTGGCATGATTGAGGAACAAACAAACATTCAAACTTTTGCATTTATTATCGTTTGATTAGTGTGAGTATGATGACTGTGCCTAATTTATTGTCTAACAAACAGACAAACAAGATTTTTTTTAAATTAGTATTCCTTGTTTAGTAATTCCCGGGAAATAATTGTAACATTAATAATAGATAATTACATTATAAAAAAAATGACTGCTTAAACGTAATGAACTGAAAACATAGGTATAACTTGTAATATATTTCAGTAATCTCCTTTTAATTTCTTTTATTTAATACCCCTATCGATAGGTTGAGTAAAAAAATTAAGGACTTACAATTCAGCGTCAAAAATCAGTCAGTAAAAAAAACCTATTTAAGAACACACGGGTGTTTGAGACGAATCACACGAAAGAATCTTTTTCTAAATAAACGCCACATTATCGATATTAAGTATAGTGCGCAGCACTACCTTAAGCCGCCATTTTTGTACCAGACTCAGTTTAGGTATACACGTTGAAATAATACTAATTTTTACGGAATTTATCGCGTATATTTAACTTTTTTACCCGACGTTTCGAGAGCTTTACAGCACCCATGGTCACGGGAAGGACTGAGATGTTCAACGTCCAGCTGTCATAGTTAACCGCGGTTACCATAGATTAAAATTTAACTTTTGTTCCGATCTACACAGTATGAACTTATGGTATCATGGAGTCTTGCAGTTGTATGTTTGGGTTGGGATTTAATTTTATTTATTATAGGATCCCAAGCAGATGGTAGCACCCAGCCATCTTCTCTATTGAAATTAGGATGTTTTTTGATTTCAATAGCCTCGCGAATCATCCTTGGAAGGAATCGGTGTTCTTTAGCGAGGATTTGTGGTCTATCAAATCTGATGTAGTGACGGGGCGATCCTGTACATGTTCACAGACTGCAGACTTCCCGGAGCGTCGATTCTTCACATCAGCTATATGTTCTTTGACGCGGGTTTTAATTGATCTTTTAGTTTGTCCTATGTAGGAGAGACCACATTCACAATCAAGCTTGTACACTCCTGCATCTTGCAGAGGGACGTTACACTTGACTGATGGTAAAAACTGACCAATCTTCTTCGGCGGCTTGAAGTATGTTTTGATGGAAGCGCGCTTCAAGATGTAGCCAATCTTGTCAGTGACTCCTCTAACATACGGCAGTACAGCAGGTACACGCTCGACTGTGGCCGGCTTCACTCGTTCTCTGTGACGTAGGCGCGGGACCCGAAGCTTGTTGTCATGCAAAACTTGCTTGACATGTTGGAGCTCGGCAGCCAGGTGTTTGCTGTCACAGATCCCTCGTGCTCTCTGAAACAAAGATTTACCCACGGTAGCTAACTGTGAAGGATGGTGGTGAGAATCACCGTTTAAATATCTATCTGTATGGGTCTCTTTTCTATACACAGTATGGCTCAAGGTGTTATCAGGATTCCGAATTACTAACACATCTAGAAAAGCTAAGGAATTGTTTGCCTCTAACTCCATTGTGAACTGAATTTTAGTATTTATAGAGTTAAGATGGTCTAAAAATGCAGTTACTTTATCTAAAGGTAGAATTGTGAAAGTGTCGTCTACGTACCGCTTGTAGAATCTTGGATTTATGGGAGAAGTAAGCAGGGCTTTCTCCTCAAAGTCTTCCATGAATATGTCGGCGACAATGGGAGATACAGGTGAGCCCATCGCCACACCATCTACTTGCTTGTAGAACTCCTCCTTCCACAATAGGTAGCCAGATGTAAGGCAGTGTCTGAGTAATACTGCATATTCTACGGGCATGTTGTTTTCTTCCAGCCTTCTAGTTACAATTGAGATGCAGTCTTCAACAGGTAAGCATGTAAACAATGACTGCACATCAAAACTGACCATAGTTTCATTGTCTGCCAGACGTAGGTCTTTAATCTCGCTGACAAAATGGTAGGAATCCTTTATGTGTGCTCTTGTATGTCCCCTGAGCGGTGAGAGTATTTTCGCTAAGTGTTGAGCCAATCTGTAAGTTGGTGAATCGATTTGGCTCACTATGGGGCGTAATGGAGCATTGGGCTTGTGTATTTTTGGTAACCCATACAACTTTGGTGATTTGGCGCACGTAGGTATTATCCATTTTACGTCCAGATTTAATTTTTCGGAGTGTTTCTTTATGAGGTCACTAGTTGTTTTTAGTGTGCTGTTTGTTGGGTCGTTTTTAACCTTTTTTATAAGTACTTACATCCGACAAAAGTTCTTGTATTTTAGAATTATAATCTGACGTATCCATGACCACCGTGGCGTTTCCCTTATCTGCGCGGAGAATCGTAAGTTCTGGTTTATTGCGTAGGTTCTTTAACGCTATAAATTCGTCTCTGGGAAGATTCGGTTTAGGCACTGAACATCGACGTAACATAGACGAAATGTCTTGACGTATCGCCTCCAAATCTTCTTTCCGCATATTGTTTTTAAATAAACAGTCCTCGACACTACAGATAATTTCTTCGTACGGTAATCTGCTTGGAGTTATAGCATAATTTAGTCCTTTGGATAACACCTTTATTGTTGCATCATCCAGTGTTTGTTTTGACAGATTATAGAACGCGATTAATCTATGATCTGTGTTTGTCAATGGTTGCTTTTGGTTCTGGCATTGATTCGGATGTTTGACATTTGATTTGGCCGTTAATTTTTGATATTTTTCTATATGTTTGTTTTTGCATTCGTTATATTTACTCATTTCGCGTTTATTTAATGTTTCCATGCAAAAATTATAATCAAACGTCGTTAAAAATTTCTTTAATTCACTGGATGATATGTCTATGGATTTATGCCGTAACAACTTAATCGGCGGTAATCCAACAAAAACGCTCCGATCTATATGACATGATATCTGGATGATGCAACAATAAAGGTGTTATCCAAAGGACTAAATTATGCTATAACTCCAAGCAGATTACCGTACGAAGAAATTATCTGTAGTGTCGAGGACTGTTTATTTAAAAACAATATGCGGAAAGAAGATTTGGAGGCGATACGTCAAGACATTTCGTCTATGTTACGTCGATGTTCAGTGCCTAAACCGAATCTTCCCAGAGACGAATTTATAGCGTTAAAGAACCTACGCAATAAACCAGAACTTACGATTCTCCGCGCAGATAAGGGAAACGCCACGGTGGTCATGGATACGTCAGATTATAATTCTAAAATACAAGAACTTTTGTCGGATGTAAGTACTTATAAAAAGGTTAAAAACGACCCAACAAACAGCACACTAAAAACAACTAGTGACCTCATAAAGAAACACTCCGAAAAATTAAATCTGGACGTAAAATGGATAATACCTACGTGCGCCAAATCAGCAAAGTTGTATGGGTTACCAAAAATACACAAGCCCAATGCTCCATTACGCCCCATAGTGAGCCAAATCGATTCACCAACTTACAGATTGGCTCAACACTTAGCGAAAATACTCTCACCGCTCAGGGGACATACAAGAGCACACATAAAGGATTCCTACCATTTTGTCAGCGAGATTAAAGACCTACGTCTGGCAGACAATGAAACTATGGTCAGTTTTGATGTGCAGTCATTGTTTACATGCTTACCTGTTGAAGACTGCATCTCAATTGTAACTAGAAGGCTGGAAGAAAACA
The DNA here is from genome assembly GCA_907164705.1 of Parnassius apollo. Taxonomy (NCBI): domain Eukaryota; kingdom Metazoa; phylum Arthropoda; class Insecta; order Lepidoptera; family Papilionidae; genus Parnassius; species Parnassius apollo. Next base: position 2,042,261 of record CAJQZP010001367.1, read on the forward strand.
ACATGCCCGTAGAATATGCAGTATTACTCAGACACTGCCTTACATCTGGCTACCTATTGTGGAAGGAGGAGTTCTACAAGCAAGTAGATGGTGTGGCGATGGGCTCACCTGTATCTCCCATTGTCGCCGACATATTCATGGAAGACTTTGAGGAGAAAGCCCTGCTTACTTCTCCCATAAATCCAAGATTCTACAAGCGGTACGTAGACGACACTTTCACAATTCTACCTTTAGATAAAGTAACTGCATTTTTAGACCATCTTAACTCTATAAATACTAAAATTCAGTTCACAATGGAGTTAGAGGCAAACAATTCCTTAGCTTTTCTAGATGTGTTAGTAATTCGGAATCCTGATAACACCTTGAGCCATACTGTGTATAGAAAAGAGACCCATACAGATAGATATTTAAACGGTGATTCTCACCACCATCCTTCACAGTTAGCTACCGTGGGTAAATCTTTGTTTCAGAGAGCACGAGGGATCTGTGACAGCAAACACCTGGCTGCCGAGCTCCAACATGTCAAGCAAGTTTTGCATGACAACAAGCTTCGGGTCCCGCGCCTACGTCACAGAGAACGAGTGAAGCCGGCCACAGTCGAGCGTGTACCTGCTGTACTGCCGTATGTTAGAGGAGTCACTGACAAGATTGGCTACATCTTGAAGCGCGCTTCCATCAAAACATACTTCAAGCCGCCGAAGAAGATTGGTCAGTTTTTACCATCAGTCAAGTGTAACGTCCCTCTGCAAGATGCAGGAGTGTACAAGCTTGATTGTGAATGTGGTCTCTCCTACATAGGACAAACTAAAAGATCAATTAAAACCCGCGTCAAAGAACATATAGCTGATGTGAAGAATCGACGCTCCGGGAAGTCTGCAGTCTGTGAACATGTACAGGATCGCCCCCCGTCACTACATCAGATTTGATAGACCACAAATCCTCGCTAAAGAACACCGATTCCTTCCAAGGATGATTCGCGAGGCTATTGAAATCAAAAAACATCCTAATTTCAATAGAGAAGATGGCTGGGTGCTACCATCTGCTTGGGATCCTATAATAAATAAAATTAAATCCCAACCCAAACATACAACTGCAAGACTCCATGATACCATAAGTTCATACTGTGTAGATCGGAACAAAAGTTAAATTTTAATCTATGGTAACCGCGGTTAACTATGACAGCTGGACGTTGAACATCTCAGTCCTTCCCGTGACCATGGGTGCTGTAAAGCTCTCGAAACGTCGGGTAAAAAAGTTAAATATACGCGATAAATTCCGTAAAAATTAGTATTATTTCAATGTGTAGTGTTCGCGTAAATATAAGAAATCATTAGGTATACACGTTTTTTTCGTAGGTATGTCATGTCCTTTCTTTCTTCTCTAGTCAAAGCCTGAAAATCAGAGCCAAACAAACGTAACAAATGATTTGATTGACGTTTGAGTTTTTGAACTAACGTTGACATTTCCGCTTTGTGACCTGTATAAAACATTGATAATCGATTGTGAAATCGATTTATTAATCTATTTAGTCAATTTAATTTTACGACTTTTTTTGAAACGTTGAAGTGTCTCACGAGGAAACCGTTATTTAAATAATAAGTTTCTTAAACTTACCTAACGAAGAAAACGCTAAATCACATTTTATTGTCTTTTTTCTATTATTGTATTAAAATCGATTAACCAACCTATTTCATCTGGTAGCATTGTTTAAAAAATGAAAGTAACGGAAGTCAGTATTATTTTTATTAAATATTTAATTTCTTTTGCTATGATAAAACTGCTTAATATTTCATTATTAACTACAAAAAAACTGTAAAAAATTATTAATAAGTATTTCACTTGTGTAACGTTAGGCCCAAATTCGCCCGTCTCCTTTGACAATTACTAAAATTCTTATCCTTAATTATGCATTAGATAACATTCATTAGATAGTAACGGACACTTCTGAATTATGGAGTCAAAATAAAAAGGACTTTTTAGATTTTAAGCTTTGTACGTATTTTTTATTAATTTACTGCGTCTGGACTCCTGTGATTTGGCCAATCGCACAATACCTCTTACATTTAACACTATTTCAAAAGTTGTCATAAACTCAAATATATTATGAAAACCTATATTTAATATTAGTTGCTGCACCCATTTTATGACCATGATATGGTATTTAAGTTGGGCCCGATACCAAGAAAATATCAACCCCCTGCTCAATTCTTGAATAATATTTTGCTCGAAAGTAGTGTTGGTTGATAGTATCAAGCATTACTTTGGTTGCCAAATTAGTGTATAAATTGTATTTAATTGGTATGAATAAAACAAGTACTTAATAACAACCTGAGTTTTATTTACCGTATAAGTGCTAGGCTAAGACTGAACTGCTTACATAGCAATAACATAGCAATATTTCATAAAAATAAAAGATATCCTCAAAATCTCTACGATTTAACTGCTAATATCTCTGTTTTCGGAAGTGTCCGTCAAGAGTTATTGGTCTTACATACAATTATGTATAATTTCGGACTTAAAAAGGTATTTCTTTGTTATTGTTGGTTCTTAGGCGAACATTGTATGGACGCAGAACAATGTCTTTTCAGTAAAAGTGTAGGCAGGAGTAATCGTCTGAACGTTGATTGGTCACCACTTCCCACCAGATAATTTAAATGGAGACAATTACCTGGAATTCCCCATAAACGATCTCCCGGAGCTTCTGAACGAAGCCGAAATATTGAGAATAAGACCATTGATCTTTCAGCAATATGGTTGTGCAGCGCATCGAACTCCGAAAGTGCGTGACTTGACTGATTTAACTCCTGTGGATTTTTTCGTTTGGGTAGACGAGCTCCTTGGTCCACTAAGCTCGTCTACACACATGTGGAAATATAAACCAGAGATGAGTTAATAGGAAGAATCCATACGGCATTTCAAGTTGTGAAGCAGGAAATGAAAATAAAAACTACGACTACAGAAGTGAGAAGACGAGCCCGTGCTAGAGAAATTCCGGTCAACATTTTAAATACGGAAAATAAATTATTTTAACAAAAACTCTGTTTCACTGGTGTCTTAAAAATCAAAAATCATCACCATAATCATTACAGCTTGTTACAATTCCACTGCTGAATATAGGCCTCCCCCAATGAATATCACAAAGCACTGTCCTGAGCCACCTGCATCCATCGATTTCCTGCATGTCTTACTAGGTTCGCACTCCATCTAGTGGGGGACGCCCTACATTTCACCTCCTGGTAAGAAGCTACCACTAGAGTACGTTTCATCATCATCGGTTATCGGTTCTTCGAGCTATATGGTCAGCTAGCCTATTGCCACTTCAGCTTACTAATCCGATGGGCTATGCCGGTCACTCTGATTCTACTGCGAATATCCTATTTCTAAGTTTATCACGCAGAGAAAACACAAGCATAGCCCTTTCCGTAGCTTGCTGAGCGACTTTAAGCTTTCTCATTCGGCCAGCAGTGGAGGACCAACCTTAGATCCATAGCCGCAGTGATACGCGATGAGCGATACGATACATTAAACGAAATCTTATCGGCCGGTTGAATCAGAACAATAGGTATAGATTTCATAGAAGTATTATGTGTTTGTGCTCTTCTTATAAAAAAGCTTCAAAAGAAACGCCGACAAAAGTAATGTGGGCTTTATTATTTTGTAAAGACTAGTGTAAAGGCAATTTGGCCGGCCCCACAAAGATTTCATCCTTACATCACAATCGCATCCTCAAAGCTCTCAACGCTTCAATGCTTCATCCAAAAATATTATTTTCCTGAATCGATGTCGATTCCTAGGTGTGACGCTTTCGGCCGATCATGATTGGATTGGAATTTTATGGTTCGTCACAGATTTTAATACCGACCGATTTTATTAGGTTCTACGCGTGCTTACATAAAATACCATCGAAGCTAGCAGATAGTTTAACCAGCAGATAACGTTCGATATGCATGCGTCACTTTAATGGGCTTTTTATAGAATAAGGGTGACAAACGAGCACGCAGTCCACCTGATAATGGTAAGTGAATGCTGTAGCCCATAGACCATAGATTTATCTTCAATTAAGAATCAAAATGTATATGCGTTGTCACCCATGAGGACTGAGATGGAATGCCTCGTTTCCAGTAAAAATCCTCCGGTTCTCTTCCAGTTTTCTACACTCATCATACGAAACACAGCAGCATTAAGCTGCTATTTTACGCCGATATTTTGTGAGTGCGTGGTCCTACCCCGGTCGAGCCGATCTATTTGTACTGCAACCACAATATAGCTGCAGCATGGCTCTACCACGTCGTAAAAGATTTATGTAATTGTTGCTTCCTATTGACTGTGCCATTCACTAGTGTCGTTTTTAATCCATGAAAATATTTTTATATGAAATTGAAGGGACAAAAGAACTCACAGTGCACCTGACAGTAAATGGCTACTGGATCTCATGGACACCTGCGACCAAATTCAAAAAGAGGCTACAGATGCGTTGTCATCTTTGAGAATGCCAAACAAACGGTAAATAAATATCTCTATACACTTCAGATTAGAACACAGACAGTAAAAATTGGTAAAGCGGAAAAGGAATCCTCATCCAGCGAAAATACAGTATCATAAAAGGAATTATTATAACAGACACACAGACAACTCATTCCTGACCCAAGTGTGTGTTGGATCATTTTCGCGTACGTCCAGTTGAAGTGACTATTGTATTCACGCTGTAAGTACTTTATTGTTGTGCTCTATTACTGGAATAATAATGCACAACAAGAAACATAATTTCTTTTTATTTACTTAACCTTATATTTTCTGAAACTTTGATAAAATATGTGTTTGTCTTAAGGTGCGCACGGCGTTTGAGCAAAATGCCGTGCTAGTTGTTATTTTCGAGGTTTTAGGAACTATCTACTTGTTACTAAAAAGATATATCAACTAATAAAATTCTATTAAACTTCTATATAATCTTGATTACATAATAGCCAATTCCATTTTTTTAAGGAGTAAATACTTTATGAATCTTCCTACAAATCTACAGATCTACTTCCTACAGAAATGCGAAATAATTATTGATAACATGCATATCCTCATAAAGTAAGCATTATTTTATTTTGCGATTGACACTAATGGATATGCAATTCATTAAGAACATTTTGATCAATTTAATTTATTCAAAGAACTAAAATTCGATTTTATAAAAAAAATATTTTAAAATTTGGGCGTATTTCTTACGCAATGTAGGAACGTATGACGAACGCACAAGGTCGTTCGCTAAGAGTAACGCCTTAATAAACCTTTGAGCTACTGCTTACTTAATTTCACACTTAGTTGTAATTTAATGTGTTATTCTGTAATGCTAAGCTTTTCATTATTCCAATTGTTTCAACCCGGTTTATGAAGCTGATAAATACCATGCGGTGCATAACCTTGGTGTGCTAACCTAACCTTAGCGATTTCTAATATTTCTTAGTTAGTATTTATATAGCTTCCCGGAACTGCCGGTTTTGTCGTCTCCTGCTTTTTCCATCCTTTTCTTCGTTTTAACCCAGGGTACTCAGATTTGTGAAGCTGATTATTACCATGCAATGCATAACTTTGCTGTCCAACACAACGCTAATCATTTCTTATATTGCTTAATGATTTCTAACTATTTCATTATTAATATTTGCTTTAATATTATGAGACATCGTACCACTTACTTGCTAGCTGAAATAGCCAACCAGTTTTGTAAGCTGATTCACCAAACAGCGACGGTACACTGCATGCAGTGAGGTTAACATTTTGAGGAAAAGCACACTCACTTGTTTATACTAAATAAAATATCAAAAGGGGCTAGAAAATCGAGTTTGCAAAAGAGTTGTTACCTCATACACTGTATCTCTCATTAAAATTTTTAATTAAAATTAAAATTTAAAATGGTTGGGCTTCACTTATGTAATACTTGTTTTAATATTCTGAACTGTAAACTTGGAATAACACTTTTGAGCTACATGTTTGAAAACTGGTATTTCGTTTTTTCCATTTTATGTCATAAAATTACCAACCCTTATTATTATAGAAAAAACCATTGTACTGTTTATCGCTTAATGAAAGTTTTTTTTAATAAAATAAGGGTGACAAAGGAGCACACAGTCCACGTGATGGAAAGTAGATGATGAGACCCATAGACATCTTCGTTTATCCTCGATTAAGAATCAAAATGCAGATGTGTTGTCACCCCTGAGGAATAAGATGGAATACGCATACGAAACATAATCTTTAGTTTAGCTGCACTACCTGAACCAAAAACCATTTCCATTTAGTGTTTTTTACTAATTTTAGCCCCATCAAGGATCGATTACAAGGTTCACAGCGTAGGAGCTCACACTAAATTGTTTAACTTCTTGCACGTAAGCCGCAAGAAGCAACAACAGAAAAGAAAACAGAAAGTTATAGGCAATAAAGCCAAGGTAAGACAACTATGTACAGGATCAAGAGCCGTGTCCATCAATATAAAAACTTCTCAGAGATGCATCTCTCTCTATTATTTTTATTAAAATAAATACTTGGTTAAAGGTGTACGTTGTCTCCTTCTCCACAGCATAATCGACTTATATGTTATATTTCATTAGAACCTGTTCAGCCGTTTAACCTTGATTACAGAACTAATATCAGAAAGAAAGAATAAAGAAACACTATTTCGTTAAGTGTGGTACTATTGACGTCCAAAGCGATATAATATTAATTTTTAAATTAAAATACGTAAGGCTTTGTAGTTCGAAGGCATAGCAAAAAAGTCATCACTCAGCATGAGTTAACGCTAAACCACAATGCTGATTTTCAATAATAACCATCATCAAACAACAATATCGAACATACTTTAATATTCATAATATTATTACAGTCAACCAAATTTAAGACATACCTTTTGACGTTTCACATTAATCATTCCGCGATAACTTCTTAACAACATCATATCCTCTTCCCCTGCAAATATCTGGAAGTTCCTTGGAACCATGGGTATGGTAAGAAGTCCCATTCTGAGTTTCAGAGGACAATTTGTTTGGATGATATCAATCAACACTTCTCTTCACATACACCTCTGGATCACCAAACCAAATGTCAAACTGTTAATCAGTTAATGGGTTTACCTCGTCCTAATATAGCTCCTTTCCGCTTTTCTCCAATAGCGACGAATGAGATCAGGAAGGTTATACTCTCCATTAAGTCTAATGCTATTGGTTGTGACAATATCAGTCGCCGTATGATTATTAATATTATAGACCATCTCCTCCCTGCTATTTCCCATATAATTAACTTCTCTCTGGATTCTGGAGTTTTTCCGTCGGTGTGGCGTAAAGCTTACATTATACCTCTGCCAAAAATTTCTAATCCTTCTTTACCTAATCACTTCCGACGTATATCCATTCTTCCCTTTTTATCAAAGGTGCTAGAGGCTTGTGCACACAAACAGCTATCACATTTTATCTTCTCGAATAACCTGTTAAGCTCATTACAGTCTGGTTTCAGGCCAAGTCATAGCACTGTTTCCGCGCTCAAGTCACTGGTGACATTTAGGCAGGCATGGAGGAAACTAAAGTCACAGTACTGGTTTTGGTTGACTTCTCTAACGCCTTTAATGCCATCCTATTATCAATCCTTTCACTTTTTATGATCTAATCTGAGGCTTTGGAGTGGTTCTCATCTTATATTCGAGGCCACCAGCAGTCAGTTCGCATTGACGAGTCCTCATCAAGTTGGTGTGACTTGCATGCTGGTGTTCCTCAAGACGGTATTCTATCTCCGTTGTTATTTTCAATATTTATGAATCTCATTACCCCAAATCTTCAGTGTGCGTATCATTTGTAGGCTGATGACTTGCAGTTGTACTCACACGCGAAGCTCGACTGTATATCTACAGCAATTGAGTCTCTTAATAGGGACCTAGAGTATATAAAGAACTGGTCTAACAAGTTTGGTCTTAAAGTTAACCCATCCAAATGTCAGGCTATAATAATAGATAGCCAACGGATGATAAATAAACTGTATCCCACAGCTTTACCGCCGATCATTTTTAACGGTTTTATTTTAGAACTGAGTAATACCGTGAAAGACCTTGGATTGCACATTGACTCCACATTGAGCTGACAAACTCAAGTGGCAAATGTTTGTCAGAAAGTGACAGGTATTTTGCGTTCTCTCTACCGCCTGAAGAACTTTCTCCCGTCCAGGACCAAGACGATTATTGTGCAGACCTTAATTTTTCACATTTTTGATTATGGTGATGTCTGTTATTTTGACCTGAATGCAGAACTCTTGAACAAATATGACCGTCTTCTTAATAACTGCATTCGATTCATTTTTAATCTTTGAAAGTATGATCATGTGTCTACTTATCGCTCTCAACTTAACTGGTTACCCATTCGTCAGCGCCATAATCTACGTGTACTCACTACTCTTTACTTTTTTTTATAGAAGAGGGGGCAAACGAGCATGTGGCTCACCTAATGTTAAGTGACTACCGCCGCCCATGATCAACCGCAACACCAGGGGAATTGCAGTTGCGTTGCCGGCCCTTTAGAAAGGAGTAAGCTCTTACTCTATTTTGATGTCTCCTAATCCTCCATCTTATTTAACTCCTCATTTTCAATATCTTAGCTCCAACCATGATAGAGTTCTCCGTTCTAGTAATATCTAATAACCTTTTGCTTCAGTGCCCCCATTTTAGTACTAACTTTGTACAATCATCGTTCTTTGTTCAATCTTTTCTTCTTTGGAACGCTCTTCCTTCTGAAATCAGGAGTGCCGAAAACCGGATTTCGTTCAAGTCTAAAGTGCGAGAACTGCTCGTCAATAAAATGGCAGAATCAACTTATCGTTCGTAGTTAGCCGTGTTTAATATTATATATAATATATATATATATATATATATATATATATATATATATATATATATATATAATATACACTTATACATGTATGAGTTTATATATATTGTACATACTTCTTATTACACCTACCTCTTTTATCTCCACACTACTCTAAGAAGAAATAAATAAATAAATAACTTTGCACAAGCGCACTCTCACGATTTAAAAAAAACCTTTTACGTAAATCCGAATAATTATGAAGTTATCTATATTTCATTACATCGTGTATAGTTTTTATCACTAATTTAAATTGGAATCTTTCAAATAAAGCAAAATATTAAAAAAAATAACCAGTATCAACTTATTATTATTAAAAATATTCAAATAATTAGTAAAAATATTCAAATAATCGATTCATTATTTTTTATGTATTATTTGTTTAATTAAATTTTTATTATTAAAATTCCTTAAACTACATGATGCATGAATAAAACAAGTTTTTTTTCTTTGTCAACGTAAATTTGTGTAGGCAAAAAACTCACATACAAGGCCGTACTTAAAAAAATTACTACGTGAATTCAATCTCCCGCCATTTCAGGATGTGTGTAATTTTGTGTTTGTCTTCTTATTTTATGACTAGGCTTTACCTTTTTGGGCTGTTTCTTCTATATTGATATTTTTTTATTGTTTGGGCAAAAGTGGTTCCACCACTTGCGTAACAAAAATATTGATTATGAATGACTTTGAAAGAGACATTAGTTTTGACTGCATTATTGGAAAACAAATATTAATTAATCTAAACAACGACAACTCAACTTGTTGTACTGAAAGTGATTGAATAAATTTATTTTTAATCTAGTTTAAATCTAAAATGTTTATAACTTTGCCTTTAGAAATAAGCAGCAACAACAAATACAAAGAAACTGATAAATCTTGTGTTTTAAATTATCCGTTTCTAATTTATTCTGGTATTATTCAAACCAAAATGTAAATGATTACCAACTCTAAATTATCGATATCGATTTTTTTAAGAATCGAATATTGTACGTTCCCATTTTTAAGGTCGCCATGCTTGGTGCAATAAGTCTGACAGATGTCCAAATGTATTTCTTAGATTTGGTTGATTATAAATAGATAAATGGTATTCGATTTTTAAAACCAAGAAGTTTTCAATTAAAAAGATTTTAATATGACAGGAACAGTGGAAATATTCCATTCCCGATACTTTTAGTGCAGCTTGTGTATCGATGTAAATAAATAGAGCTGTAGATTTATTATTATAAAAATAATATATAAAAAGGTATACATTTATTATATTAATATATTAACATTATTTTGAATACACTACTTATACTTGCCTTGAACGTCTACACGAAAAAAAGCAGTGGTCTGTTATCATTTCTAGGTATTACTTACTTATCTTTCTTTTTAAATTAAAATTACGAAATATATTTAAAGGAGACGGGCGAATTTGGGCCTAACGTTACACAAGTGAAATATTTATCAATATTTCTTTACAGTTTTTTTGTAGTTAATAATCAAATATTAAAGTTTTATCATGGCAAAATAAATTAAATATTTGATAAATATATTACTGACTTCCGTTATTTCCATTTTCAAACAATGCTGCCGGATGAAATAAGTTAGTTAATCGATTTTAATACCAAAATAGAAAAAAGACAATAAAAAGTGATTCAGTCTTTTCTTCTTTAGGTAAGTTTAAGAAAATTATTATTTAAATAATGGTTTCCTCGTGACACTTCAACGTTTCAAAAAAGTCAATTTATTTTTACGATTTATTTTTAATCTATATTAATGAATCGATTTCATAATCGATTATCAATGTTTTATACAGGCCACAAAGCGGAAATGTCAACGTTAGTTCAAAAACTCAAACGTCAATCAAATCATTTGTTACGTTTGTTTGGCTCTGAGCTTGCAGGGGTAGTAAATATTTTCTGTTGTTTTTGTGTGCTGTAATAATATTCTGATCTTTAACGACTCTGGCTACGTATAAAGGATTTTGACGGTTTCTTTTCTGATTTTACAAGAATACACGTGCAAAATGATAACTTAAATGATTTTCCCCAGCTCACACAGTGTTTTAACAAAAATATCTTTAGGTATTTATCAAATTAAGTAGGCTAGGTACCATTATTAAGAATATACAAGATGGTAGATTTGAAATAGAAGTGTGTCGAGAAACGGACAGCAACCTACTAAGAGAACTGTCAATGTCTAACCAGCTGGCTATTAAGAGGTCGAATAAAATCGAGATATATACTTAAGCTCAAAAACATATTTTACATATATTTTAGTGGACAGTACTCTTAATGGTAGACAGGCCATCAAACAGTATCATTTTAATTGCTTAGTAGGAAAAAAACTCTAGGTTGCTTTTTTTTATAGAAGAGGAGGCAAACGAGCATGCGGCTCACCTGATGTTAAGTGACTACCGCCGCCCATGATCAACCGCAACACCAGGGGAATTGCAGGTGCGTTGCCGGCCCTTTAGAAAGGAGTAAGCTCTTTTCTTGAAGGTCCCCAGGTCGTATCGGTCCGGAAAAATCGCCGGTTGTAAACTATTCCACAGAGAGGTTGTACGCGGAAGAAAACTCCTTTTGAAACGTACTGTGGTGGACCGCCAAGCATCCAGATGGTATGGATGGTATCGGGACGTTTGCCGCGTAGTGCGTTCACGAAATTTGGCGGCTGGGATTAATCCGAACAATTCCTCAGAGCACTCTCCATGGTATATGCGAAATAAAATGCAAAGAGATGTAACATCTCTTCGCAGTGCCAGTGAATCGAGCCGATCGGAAAGCACTCGGTCGTCGACGTTTCGAGCCGCTCTGCGCTGGATGCGGTCAAGTGGAAGGAGCTGATACTGGGGAGCCCCAGCCCAGAGATGAGAACAGTATTCCATGTGTGGCCGAACCTGCGCCTTGTAAAGTTGCAGGCGGTGTGCCGGCATGAAATACTGTCCCGCTCTGCTGAGCACGCCAAGCTTTTTAGAGGCCAATTTGGCCTTCTCTTCCAAGTGACCACGAAACTGCACGTCACTCGATATGTCAACGCCGAGGATTCCGATACTGGCTGGGGCAACAAGGGGAGTGCCTTGAAACTGAGGAGATACGACAAAGGGGTTCTTTTGCGGTTAACGTGCAAACTTTTGCCTTCTGGGGGTTAAACTGGACTAGATTTAGTCGCCCCCAATCAGAGACTGTTCAGCAAAGACTCGACTTCAGACACAAGTTTGTTCTGGCACTCGGAGAAGTTTTCCGGCGAAATATTGGCTCGGCTGGTGTAAAGAGCATCACCAGTGCTGTCATCTGCATAGCAATGAATGTTACGGGTTTGCAACATATCATTGATATGCAGAAGAAACAGCGTTGGCGATAGCACGCAGCCTTGTGGAACACCAGCATTAATAGGCTTGCAATCGGAGCTTGCACCGTCTACAACGACCTTGATGCTCCGATCTGCAAGAAAGCTGGTGATCCAATCGCACAATTTCTCGGGAAGCCCATAGGAAGGGAGCTTCGAAAGAAGCGCTTTGTGCCAAACCCGATCGAAGGCCTTCGCAATGTCCAAACTAACGGCCAATGCCTCCCCCTTGGACTCTACTGCTTCCGCCCATCTATGAGTGTTATCATGTTATATCCATAATATGGTACCTAAGCTGGACAATGCATCAAAAGAATTTAATACCGCATGCACCACAATAATATAATTTTAGACGATATTTTATTTGTTTATGATGAAGTGGACGATTAATAAATCATTAAAAGAGAAAGTGTTTTTAATTCATACTACCTCTGCTTTTTTATTATTATTTTAAACCTCTAGAATTTAGTTGGAAGGTGGCGTCAGAATCTTCTATGTGTGAATGTCCTACAATATATAAAATTATGGTAAAGTCTAGTTTACAATAAAGTCCAATAATTATTTTCTTAAAGTGTAATGTGAGAGCTTGGTGTAAGCAATAACATTGTTTTTATAAAAACCAATAACATCCTATATTTTTTCTCTCCCATGAAGCAGTCGTAAACATTTCAAGTTTTTTTTAAAATGGTATTGTTATATAAATAAAATAGTGCACTAATTTTTACTGTAACTACAGGCCCAGCTTTCTATGAACTTTCGCCCGTCTCCTTTGTATCAAAAATGTCGTTGCTACGGTAACGGGAACACATAGATATGTGGGCTTATGCCACAGATTTATGAGTGTCGTATATGTACTGCTTCAAGTGACACTACCTTCATAAAACTTAACCGATCTGACCTCAATCCTAGTACACTAGCTTATTATAAAAATTATAACTCTTCTATTTTCATGACACAAAAATATTATTAGTCAAGCTGTACTGTTTTATATTTGAAAAAAAAAATGTGCACTTATATTAATACTTAGTTTAATTATTGATTTTGTAATTTCCAAATTGGGCATTTATTTTACACATATAAAGGTGACAAACGGGCGCACTGTTACTATGGTGGATGTTGTGGTACATCTTACTCAATTCAAAATGCCTCACTAACATAAAATAGTCTCCAGTGCTTGTTGCTCACCATACTATACAAAGTAGCAGTGCGGTGACTATGGTGTTATTTTGTGAGGGTGTACTGCTTCTGCATTCAATCCGATCCATTCGTTCTACAGCCATAATACGTGGTAGAGCCATGCTGCAGTTATATACCAGCGTCAAATAGTAGCTTAATGCTGCTGTGTTTCGTATGGTGAGTGTAGAGAACCGGAGACTCATTTTACTGAAAACGAGGCATTCCGTCTTAGTCCTCACGGGTGACAACGCATCTCCATTTTGATTCGTAATCGAGAATAGATGTAAATGTCTATGGGCCGCAACAACCACTCATCATCAGGTGGACTGTGTGCTAGTTCGTTACCCTATCCTATAAAAAAATACAGCTTTATCGTAGCTCTGCAACTAGTTGGAAACGTAAGACTCTTTTTTGTCTGGGAATCCGCCATTGTAGGGGTAGTCCTTATCTATTTCTGCTGACAAAAAGCAGTTCCTGCACCGCTGTGTTCCGGTAGGTATAGAAAATTAATGTAATAACAGGTTGTGTGGCATTTCATGTTAGTCCTCAGCTGTGGCAATACATTTAGTAGTCTTCTTTGTTGGAAGTTGGTTGCAGGTATTCAATCCATGGGCAGCAATAACCACTTATCATCAGATAGACTGTATGTTTGTTTACCACTTCAGTTTTATAAATAAAAACCAAAATGTATTTTCAAACGTTAAATACAGGACGTTTCATATCCCTTTAGGATGTGTTTTTCTATCAGCATATAAAAATATTTTATACATGGGATAAAAATACAACTTAAACAAACTTAAAATTACATTTGTACAATTATGATTAAAATAGAATTGTATTGTTTCTCTTTTAGATTCAGTCACTTTGTAATTTATTTGGATCGAAAAATCAGCCCCCAGTCTTATAAGATCATGTCAAATATGCTTAAGGATATATTTTGGACTATATGGAATGTTATCACGAATGAGAGGAGAAAATAAAAAAATACAACGGAGTGAGGGGAGAACCCGAAATTTCCACTCGTTCGAGCAGTATCACGTACGGAACAAGCAACATTCGATCAGCCCTTCCAAACGTTGAGCCAAGTCTCCGTAGATCCCGTAAATATTACGGGGTCTACGGAGACTTTTGAACCTCCATTTCAACTCGATTCCTACGACCCTAATATCACAAGTCAATCGCTATACTATCCATGCAACTAGTGTTACAAATACAAGTAGGTCTGCAGATAGGACGCACACCACCTCCCTTCACAGCCTATACACGCCGTATACCCCTGCACTTTTGTCGTTTCTTACCGAGGAATATCAACCACTACTCAAAATTGACTGACACGATTAAGTCGTCAAGGCCATGGTGATGAGGCGATCCGTGATTCCGATAAAGCTGTAAAAGCTAACTGGCTAATAACTGCAATGTAAAGTTACAGCCTATATACGAGTACTTCCCACTGCTGAGCACAGCCCTACTCTTATTTCGGATGGTGTTAGGGCAAGGAAATGTCCGCCGCGCTGCTCCAATGCGTGTTGGCAAGCTTCCCTTACTTTACCTTCCTTATTTTTTCCTGTTTCCTCAGAGATGCAGGTTTCCTCACGATGTTATCCTTCACCGCCGAGCACGTGGTAAATTAGCACTTAAATTTGCAATTAATAATTTCATTGGTACCGGCGGGGTTCGAACCCGGGATACTCGCGTGCTGTGAGATTTACAGCTTATTAATATCACAAAAAATAAAATCTTAGATAGATTGAATTAGTCATTCTTCTAATTTTAATCGGTATCGTTATCTGTGTGTTGTAATAATTAATATTTGTTTTAGTACAAGCAGCCCTCTGTCACTCTTGCTACCTGCGTGAATTAATTACCTACAATCGCGAGGCACCCAGGGTAAGTCAGGCAGGCAGTAGGGGCTAGCCCGTTATAGTCGATTGAATGTTTAAGTTTTTTAACGCTGTTTAAATAGTTTTTTGTAAATACTTGTTGAAATAGTTTTTGTTTTGTGTTTAGTATATTTAATTGTAGGATAAAATAGTTAAAAAAGGTTTACTGTAATTTAAAAAAAAAAAAAAAAAAAAAAAAAATATCTATATTATGTATATTACCTATTTGATAAATTGTAATGGCAAAACGTTGTTTGTACTATAATTGTTGCGTGGATGGCTGCTAAACGACCAACACAAAGTTTCAGATATATCATTTCCTTAAGTTACTGAAGGATTTTAGTAGGAATTTATAAAAGGTGAATTTATTTCATTTTTTGTTAGATAGTTACTTATAGCAAAAAGGAACTAAGTATTAATTTATCTACAGAAGTTAATACCTACGTACTTTACAACAACTTTGTTGAAATTTACTTCACTATCCAAGTGTCTAATTACATACCTGTACTTGTGTTATAATAACACAAAACACTGAAATTAAAACTTTGTTTACTAAAATGATTTTTAATTAAGTAGAATACGATCACATTCCTGTTAGGAATCGTATTTCAGGTTTATTTGTTGTGTACGCTACCTACCTATTTCTTAAGAGCCGAGCATCGCGATTCCAGACGAATGGCCTTGCAATTTGTATTCGTTGGGCATCAATGAACTCACATAGGTGTGAAAATATGGTCAGTCGATCATAGTCAAAATAAGTACTTTACCTAAGTGACTCAATTAACATTTCGCAATGTATTTTTTTACTATTTATTGGCATCCCTTAAGGTACTGACGATACGTCCATTTAGTAGACTTCCAAATGGATGTACTCCAAATAAAAATGTATCCAGATACGGTACCATTGACGATACTTCCATTTAGACGCATAGCGTCACTTCGAACTTGGCGGTCGTACGGAATGGTAATAAATAATAATATGGATAATAATACTTTACCGGCGGCAAAAAGACAAAAAACCTAAATGGGAATCCGTCATAGTCTTAAAAGATGACAACGCATCTATATTTTGATTCTCAATTGAGGATACATATAAATGTCTATGGGCCACAGCACCCACCTGTGGTGTGTGGTGGACTGTGTGCTAGTTTGTCACTCCAGTTCTAGATATGGTATATATTATGATGGAGCAATATCATTGACTGAGGTTGAAGTTAAAGAAAACGTTGCATCTATATTATGGATGTAGCACAAATGGGTCGGCTCGAACGAAGAAGGACCACGATCTCACAAAATAGCATAAAATAGCGGCTTAAATCTGCTGCGTTTCGCATGCTGAGTGTAAAGAACCGGATAATATTTTTACTGGAAACTAGGCACTCCACATAGTTCTACAGGGGTGACAATGAATTTACATTTGGATTCTCATTCGATGACAGATTCAGTATATGGGCAACAGTATCAACTTAACATCATGTGGACTGTGTACTCGTTTGTTGGGTGACAAACAAGTACACAGTTCATAGTTTATATAATAAAAACATATTTAATCCAATACACAGTTTATGCTTGACAAACAGAGCACATGTACTACCATCAACACCAAAACATTAACTAACGCAATAACGTCCAAAAATTGGACGCCGCTTCGCCCACTCACTGACGATTCGGACTGCTTCCATTTGGCGTGGCGTACGTTTTTGACATCGACGGACGGCTGCGGACGACGTCCATTTGGACTGGACGCATGGATTTCAATCCATTTGGAAATCCAGGGCTGAATGAAATCCATCCAAATGGAATATGTTTTTACCATTCACGCAACGATTTTGGACGATTACCACTCCATTTGGATTAATGGACGTATCGTCAGTGGGTACCATTAGCAAACACGGAAAATTCGTCGTGACGAAGGAAGGGGAAAAGTTGCAAAGTAACACGAACATTCGCGGGCAGTGATAAAGTTTTATTTAGCTTCCGACTGTGATTTATCTAATTATTAATAATTATGTAGGCTATAAAACGTCGGCAAGCAGTCAACATTAAAGGAGTGCAACTTCTGTACGTAGTACTATTATTTATTCTGTGGTACAAGTGAGAAGTTTATGATCAGGACAGGCTGCCCATATCGTAATGGGCGGTGCTGCTGTTGGTTTACACGCTTAATTTTTTTACGGTATTATCTTTTATTTACTTTTAAGTACTTACTACGTTTCCCGAATGTTATAAAACGTAAAGTCATTACCAAGGATAATATTCCCCTTATTGAAATAGTTTTGAGGTTAATTTCTGATAAAATAAAAATATATACATAAACATTGTGTTTGATATTCTATTCTTTATCTTCTAAAGTATTTTACAAACATGTGTATGTTATTTATTCGCTTAACCGATGAAAATCGATTCTCAAAAACAACTCAGCCGATTTTAATGATTCTTCTTTTATTAAATAGGTTATTTTCAGAGGTCGTTCTAAAAATTCTATGAAAAAAACATTCAATCCTCAGGGTAAACAAAAGTGATTTTTTTATTGGCACTATTTAGGCAACATTCTAGTTGTTACCTTTAACTTAAGATAAACTTAAGTTTAACTTGAGATATTCCCTAGTCCACTAAAAAGTAAAGTAAAAAAAAGTAAAGTTACAGCCTATATACGTCCCACTGCTGGGCACAGGCCTCCTCTCATTTCTGAGAGGGTTTTAGGGCAAGGAATAGTCCACTAAAACGGGTTAAAAATTAATAATTTTTTGAAAAAAGTAAAACCGAGCTAAATGGACCTTCTCAATTTGGAGCCTTAATTTTAGAAATACAATGTTTTAGCACCAAGTTCAGGATTATTGTACTTACTTTATTGTTTTTGTATTTTTTCCACGGAGCGAAATAGAACGATGGATTCTCTTAAGCTTTCACCACATATCGAAAAAAATTCGCTATATGATAATTGGTAAAAACTTGCTCTTTCCTAAGCACGTCGTGTTGTGTCACTAACAAGTGGGACCGCATTATATGCGCAGAAGTCAGTCTTGCATCTTAGTTTAAATTGCGGACTTTCTTGCTGGACTTTTTTTAAATACGTCTTCTTCAACACTGCTTATGTTTGACAACATTTTGCAATGAAACTTAATATTTTTCTTCAAATGAAATCATTTTAATGAATAGTTATTAGTAATACTCGTAATACTTACATCCTATATACGTCCCACTGCTGGCCACAGGCCTCTCCTCATTTCTGAGAGGGTTTAGGGGAATAAAGTACCCACCACGCTCCCGATGGTGTATTGGGATACTTCACATGTTTTCGAGTTTTTTTTCTTATTTCTTCAAGAAATTATTTCGTCAGACATGCAGGTTTCCTCACGATGTTTTTATTCGATGTATTGTGTCGAGCACGTGGAGCAGCACTTGAAATTGCAATCAAGAATTTCATTGGTGTCGGCGGGGATCGAACCCGGGTTGCTCGCGTACTGTGAGACTTACAGCGAGTGCTAACCATTTGAGCTACCACTGCTGTTTATTTTAAACAGAAACAGAAACCTTTTATTTAATATGGATTATAAATAATACTTATTAAAAGTTACTTTTTTTTTCATTACCACTGGTTCGCAAAAAAACCTCTGTCCTGGAAAGAACTAGCAAGAAACCCAGCGGGACTATTTTTTTTTAATAAGAGCTTACAATCATGTTTGTTATAATTAACAACACAAAACAAATTAGAAATAGCTTGGTAGCGATCACCCTTCCCAGGTGTTATTATCATCGATAAATTTCTTAATATTATTATAATTCTTTTATTAATCAAACATAATACAATTTAATTTAAAATGGTTTGAAGGAAAAAACTTGTTGATTACTTCTGAGAATCCACCAAGGAGCTTAATCTAACAAGCTTGATCTAAATAAAGTTGAAGTAAATTGAAGATGAGTTGCTTAAGTTACTCAGAAACGTTCTCCTGGGTAATAATTTTAACTTATAATAACAATAGTATGTTTTTATTAAATATATTTTTTACGTTTACAACCTATTAAAGTCCACTACCGAACAAAGACCTCTGCCATAAATTGCCTAAAAGGGAAGAAATTTGCCATAGTTTATTTATTTATTGAAACTAACAACCTAATGCGACAGTGTAGTTCTTTTATGTAACAAAAATATAGAAATTAACTGTAACAAATTGTAAACAATCCCACCCTAGTAAATTCACTCAAGGAGCAATAGAATAGGTCCAATGTCTTCAGCCATTCTATTAAGAATGCGTAACGTTCGCGTTAAAGGTGCTTTTATCTAATAAATTGGTTCGGGCGCGCGGCACGGAGAGCAGCCACGGCCGCCACCTTTTTCATACGTACCCGTCCGGAACACACAGCCCAATCCGCCCCAATATGTCACTATTATATATTTTTCCTCTAAGCACTTTAAAAATATATAAGGCTAATGCGAGGTCTCGTCTTACCCTCAACTTGTTGTAGCCAACCATACCCAGTTGTCACGCATGGTAATATATTCCCCTTACTCGTGGTAAGCTTAAATTGCTTGTGTTACGAGTGGTTCACGTCAGTAGTCGAATGGCGGATTCGAACTCACGACCTTTTAGAGATCGCGGTCCGCGCCCTGCCATTGAGCTACTGTCGCTCTGTATAAATATCTTAAAAAGTAAAAAAATTAAGCGTGCTAACTAAGCATTTCTGCTATATTATAACGTACTATTTCTTTTATCACAGACTAATGGACGAGGACTATGAAAAATTACATTCGACTTTTGTATAATAATACACAAAACCTAATTTAAGCATCAAGTTTATTCATATGTGTATCACTTTAATACTAATGTACTTTTTTCACGTATAAGTGCGATATAAAAATAATAAAAATAAACACCTCTTGGTTTTAAAAATATATATATTATTAGATGTCTGTTATATGTTACATATTTTGTGCACTGAAGTTTACATAATTTCTAAGCGTAACTCTTCCACACCACACACAAACAGCAATGCAATTGGAATTTTAAATTAGGCCATGCTACTAAAGGCTTATTTCGCTGGAATGGAATCAACCGTTGTGAGTGGGTAAATAGCATTAAAGTCGGTGATCCGATACATCAGGTGGGTTCTAAATTATTTAGAAATGTTGAAAATATAGTATTTTGAGAAATTACAAGAATTTTATTACAATGATTATCAATTATAGTATTTTTATTTTAAAACTAGGTATATTACAAAATCATAATTAAAACAAAAAAACGTTTTCCTACTCGTTCTACTCTACTATGGAGAGCTTCCGAATATTGTTACCGACGGAATCCATCAACTTTTGTAGATTGACTTAATGTTGTAGTGCCACAAATATTGACGTTGGCAGCTACCTGCTTGTTATAAGTTATGTTATGGCTCAGTTATGAAGCTGTCGCTCTATTTAGATGATAATTATTTACAAGAATATGGTATATTAATATATATTTTTTATTAAATTTCGGACCACAAACAAGTTCACAATTATCAACTTATCTAATGTAATTACTACACAGTTTTTCTTTTTTTTTTCTTTAAAAAACGTTACCTCCACACTATGATTTTCTCCTGTATCGTGGGGGTAGATTACAAACATAAATTTCACAAGGACAAACATCCAGACCCGGAACAATTACTTGTAGGCTTATTATGAACTCTGCAACGCTGGTCACTAACTTAAGTATATGTAATATATTTTAATATAGTTAATATATTAAAATATACTTTAACATCGTCGACATGTAAAACTTAAACATCATTATGTTAAAGAATAATAAGTTCTACATAATCTATCTTAGTTGTATCCTAATATAATAATATAAAAAATATAAATTTTATACAATGCAATAATTTATAAAATATTGTTCAATTATATATAATAACATAACATAACATAAACACTCACTCCTGATCCTGACACACCTCTCTTGCCTTCTTCACATCCATACACCTACGCATAAATAATATATAATAATATATATTTAATAAATAAATATTTAACAGTGTCAGAGAAAATTTGTCGGTTAAATGTGAGTATTATTATTTTTATGGTACAATGTCAAATATTATTCTTCATTTTGTCCATCATTACAGATATTCGAATATAAATCTACGGTTATATTATGGTTATATCACGAATGGACCGGCTTGACAGGGGATCACGCTCTGGCAGATTACCAGCATAAAATAGCAGCTAAATGCTGCTGTGTTTCGTATGGTGAGTATAGAGAACCGGAGATCCTTTTTACTGGAAAGGAGGCATTCCATCTTATAGTCCTCAGGAGTGAGAACGCATCTGCATGTGTCTGTCGAGTCTTAATCGCGGATAAATGTAAGTGTCTATGAGCCAGAGCACCCACTTATCATCAGGTGGCTTGTTTGCTCGTTTTTCACCTTTATTCTGTAAAATAAATCGCAAAGTTACTTAATTAAAATCTGCTGACTTGAATAATTATATTCTGTAAATATAATTTATTATAGGGTCTTTTACATTTAAAAATTCGTTAACGGAATAATTATTATTTTCATTATTTTCAACTATACTACAGATTATATTCAACTAAAGCTTCTATTTTTGTATCTACCATAACTTTCAATTTATGACACTTATGTTGAAATAAATTCAAATGTTTATGAACAAACATACACATATCAAATCCATATTATGTAACTTTGAATGCAAATGCAGAATCGTTTTAGTTTTTAACAGAAGCTTAACTTAAAAGATGACAGACACCACATAGGCATATCATCATTATATACAACATTTTTATGCCTTGAATACTGAGAATCAACTACAAATCCCTAGAGTATGCTATCATACCGACTACGGTATCATCTATACTATAGATGAGATGTAAACATGATATGCCATCAGTGGGGCCTTTTCTGACACAATTTGTCTCAGTTTATGCAATAAAAAACCAAAATGATTTAACACATGCGCTTTATATAAGGCTTCCAAGTACAAAATACATCAAATGTTATTTCCGAAAACGATGTAGAAGCGACTTGTTTTTCCCCAGCGGATATCATTTTTTATGAATAAAAACAGTATATTGCCGCTCTGACTCACTAATCCTTTAGCTTACGTTTATATCACCTTTCCTACGATAAGCATGGAATAAGTTGATCCATCACCCCTTTTTGTCGCCGGGGTATCGTAAGAAACGACGATGAGAAATTTGGTTCTCATATCCTCCTTGCCCAGGAGCACGTCTGGTTAGGTCATATCTATTTACTTATTTAGCCGCCAAGCAGCAATTTACTGATGTATTCCGAAGTGTTCATAGAACCAGTATAACTATAGGCTGTGAGTTGTTCCATCTTAGTCCTCAAAGGTGACAACGCATCTTTACTCTTCTTTGTTTGGACATGGTTACAGCTGTCCATGAACTCTAGCAGTCGCCTACCATCAGGACTGTAAATTTGCTTGTCATTTAATTTTTATGGGAAATATGGCAGTATAACCATATTGTTTATGCCAGACTTAAAACACCTATACCGGCTACGGTCAGCAGTGTCTAAGCTGCGAGGTGCCTGGTACTGTGATGACAAGACAAATGAAGAGGAAGAAGAATAATTGGTACGTGGTAGACGAATGGGTCGGCTCAACCGGAGCAGAACCACGCTCTCACAGAATACCAGCGTAAAATAGCAGCGTAATGCTTCTGTTTCGTGTGGTGAGTGTAGAGAACCAGAGACCCTTTTTACTGGAATCGAATCATTCCATCTTAGTCCTCAGGGGTGAGAGCGCATCTGCATTTTAATTTGTAACCGAGGATAGATGTAGATGTCTATGGGCCACAACAACCACTTACCATCAGGTGGACTGTGTGCTCGTTAGTCACCCTATCCTATAAAAAAAAGTAAAAAGAGGCAAGTTTGATCCTTAATTGAGGATAAATGTGAATGTCATTGGGACACAGCATCCACTTGCCATTGCCTTTCTCCAATTCGGTATCTGAGCGTCTTTAGGTACCCTATAGTAAAGGACCACTCCCAGATTAAATACGTTATCTGGCATCATCATTATGGGCAACTCCTACATAACTTGCGCCTGAAAATCTAAAACAAATTATGACCTAATGCTTAGGTCTTCATTCATCTATACATTTATTACAAGTTCTCAACTCTCATATTTTTCTCGTAGTTTCTACGCTCGGTAAGCGGATTGGTAACCATTTTTTATTATTTAGAATTGTTATCAGATAGATAGATATAATGATACTGCCTATTTACTGTTTAATTTCCCTTTGACACCTCTTACGACACTAACGGCACGATACAGAGTAGTAAATGTATGTATCATCCACCATGCAAATCAAGCTTAGGTTTTAATATTTAATCAATTAATAATTACAAATTTAAATTAATAATTCACAATTAATTATGAGTTAAAATAAAGATAAAGCAGAACATTAACTTTTAATAAAAAGTAAAGACCGACTTAAAAAAAATTGAATAAAATAATTTCAAATTCTGAATTCGGTGATTAGATACAGAAAAATTAAGGCTCTGACTTCATGTGAATTTTCTTTTAATTTTTAATTTCATGTCTCGGCCCATGAGCAACATGTGCCACCAGCACGGCGGACTGGAAGAGTGTAGCCATAGCATTTTTCTTCAAAATTTGCGCACACAAAAACAATCGTCTGTCTCTATGAAACTCATACATAAAAATTAAACCATATACTAACAATTTCATACACACAAATATACATTGTAATAGTTTCACTTGGTGAGAGCGACAGCTAGGATACAGATTCAAATCAGTCGCTCAACCAATCTGCATATTGTATGAGGGCGAGCGGCCTCAGTTGGTACACAAATTCAAAACAATACGACCGTTGTTATTGTAATTTTTAAGTTAAAAAAGAAGCCAACCATCCATTCCATTCATCCATGGATTGCCTCATTGGAGGATTTAGCCATAGATGCCACGCTTTGCAAGCGGGTTGGCAACCGCAGATTATCTTGAGTCGTTATTATATTTTATTATTTTGAGCATTTCAGCACTTTTATTATCAGAAAAATGCTGCTGCCCATCTACTGTTTCTTTTTCCCTCTATCGCCTCTTACGACACCCACGGGATGATACGGGTTAGTGGATATTCTTACACCGCCACTAAACGGTTAAAAAGAATTAATAGAAATAATGAGACATTACTTATATATGAAAGGTAACGCTATCTTTTTGTATATTTGACGTGCGAGATCTCTTTTTGCAGCAAAATACTAAACTATTCGGCATTTTTGGACGTCGATCCAGCCGCGCAACCAGATTCTAGTGAGGAGTGCATCTGCAACTAGTTTTATTGCACACATAAGACCGCGTGGACTTATAATTTAGCAGAGGGGAACGCCTGCATATGGCTACTTCCCTTAAGACCGTCGATGATCCGTTTTCTTTCCATAAGAGTATAATCTCAATGTCATCAAATTAGTAACATTAAAAACTTTACCCCTTATGGGTAGAATTATTTCTCTATGTTTATATAAAGGCCGGGCCACCCCTGCAATATTCTTCAAAATCAGTTTAAAATTGAAATTGCGTAACACACATAATAAAACGTAAAGTCGAAATGAAAACCTTCTTTTTGAAGTCAGCAAAAAACCACAACTAAGAACAAAATAAATAATATATATAAATACACACATTCATGCATGTTATGTTGTATTTGATTTATTTTTATTGTATTATTAAAAAAAATTTTATGTATAAAATTAGCTCGTCACTCTATGGTGGTATCTTAATATTTAGTTCAGAGTATATAATTTTTCTAACATATCTTGATAGATTATCTCATATATAATAATAATTTTTTGTATGTTCGTATTTTATGCGCTGCCATACCGTTCATCAGATTGCGCTGAAGCTTTGTCAACTTATTGCTTGCACTTACGTAAAGGTTATTGGCATAGTACAATTAACTTACGGTGGCGCGTGTATCGTACCGACAAATTTATTTGAAAGTTATAAATTATATCATTCAACTTCAATAAATGTATTATAGTTCCTAATTAAACAATATAACTCTTCTTGGTTGCGCGGAAAACCATTCGTATTTATTTAATTTTTATTTTAAATTTATTTTAATCGCTTTGTAGGCTGCTAAATCGGTTATCCCATTACAAAACGATATCATTCATACCCTCCTATCGACACATCGGGGTGGTGGGGTGGGAGGGGAAGAAGATGATTCTAGAATATCACCTAATCATCGCAACCGAAGATATAAAAGGCACGCGCGACCGACGCGCGCTCTTCCCGCCGCGCTCGTTGTTGGAACCACACCACTAGTAGAACCGCTTTAGCCTGGAAGCAGTCGAGCTCCAGGAAACCCGCCTCACCTCGTGTGAGATATAGTCGCGCACCGCCTCTCTCCGGAGTGTTCCAGAAGAAGTTCCAGAAGTCGCAGCTATAGTGCTCGACCGAATAGAAGAAACCCCGGTGAGTCAACATTCCGAAATATATCCTGCTTGATATAATTGTGTTTTAACCCGCTCCAATTTGTTTTTCTCCTAATCAAGCAGGATTCCTTTCATCGATTTGGCAAATAATAGTTCGTTTTTAGGGAAGAGCGAGTGCATTGTACCGCATGCTATAGTCGCCGTTTATATAAGTGTAGAAACATTTTGTAATACAGTCCACTTAGATTAATAGCTCGCGTAATAGGTTTAAGGTTCGACCGGGGAATTAGACTTCGGCGACCTTAGGCTCGACGCTCCACCATTTTATGGTCACTTCGGCAAGGATTTGGACTGGTGTTTAGTAATCGTTCAACCATTTTCTGGTCGAATTATTAGATTAATTATTTAGATAATGCACTCTAGTTTATGGAATAGTCCTAAATAGTGTTCGTTTAAATTTAAATTTTGGTTAGGTACTCGCAAACAGAATTATTCATTTAAATAGTGTTTGTATTTGGTTTAAATTTAAAGCTTATTAGTCGCTTAAATAATTGAAACAGTGTAATAGCAATCGTTTTGTACGCGTACCCGACAATTTTGATAAAATTATATTGAGTCTAGCGAGCGACACGCGTCACCTCGACTCGCTGTAACAGGTGTTCGATTTAATTACGTAATACAGCATACGAGTGTCCATCCTTCATTATTTGTGCGTTGTGAGATTAATTGTGATTAATATAACTTTATTACAATAATTTAAAATGGCAGTTAGTGGAAATGAAATTAAAATTAAAACGCTTTATGCCAAGAGGGACATACTTTTTTCACGTATACAAAGTATTAGTGATCACATAAAGAACATCCATGTAGAAGCAGTGCGGGAAACTTTTTTTGAATGAAAGTGAAACGGTAGATTCTTTGCGGACGGATTACGAAAGAATATTAGACCAAATTAATCATTTGGAATTACAAATCGACCCGAAATACATAGTGAACTACCAACCGCTTCTAGCATTTGAAGATATGTTGTGTCGCGTGAAAAGAACGGAGAAACTCTTACAATCTCAAAACGAAGCAAAGTCGGAAATACAGGTACGTTCACGTAACTCAATTAGGTTGTCGCCAATAGATATTCCGGTATTCAATGGTGATATTAAGACATGGCCCTTCTTCTTCAGTAGTTTTCAAAACAATATACACAATAACCCATCGTTAGCGGACGCTGAAAAATTATATTATTTAATTAGTAAACTTAGTGGCAGAGCACAGTCAATTTGCTCTGGTTTTACACCTACAGCAAACAATTACTTGTTAATATTCGAAACGCTTAAAACTAAATATGAAGATAGGAGAATGTTAGCTTCCGAATATTTGAACCAGATATTCGATCTTAAACCTATATCATCCGCGAACATCAACGGCTTAGAGCAGTTTTTAGATAAATTTATGGCATCGGTAGCTGCACTTAAGAATTTGAAATTTAATGACCTTATGGACGTGGTGTTTCTCCATATTGCACTAAAGAAATTAGACCCCGACACCGTGCGTGCGTTTGAAATGGAGCATCGTAGCTCGGAGATGCCTTCCTTTCATTCATTAGCATCGTTCGTGCGAGATCAAATAAAGGTGATGCAGCGCTCTCCGAACGTTAAACAGGAGATTAAAAGGTGCGTCGACCGTAGACAGACTCAACCATCTAAAATAGCAGGGTCGTTAACGTACGTTTACGTCGTAACCGCTACGTCAACATCTTACAGTACTTGTACGTATGTAAAGATAAACACGGTAATTTATATAATTGTGCGACTTTTCGTAAATATTCACCAAGCGAACGTTATAATTTACTAAAGACAAACAACCTATGTCTGAACTGCTTAAGTGATAAGCATTTAGTTGCAAAATGCAATTCGAGTTCCGTATGTAGCAAGTGCGCCAGGAAACATCACACGCTATTACATTTTGAAAATAGCAACATAGCAGCGTCAAGTAAAGCGGACAAGGAATTCCCCCCTACTAAAGTCAACGATTCTAGCGGTCGACCTGGTGATGTCGCTCTGTGCTCATTGGCAAATATGGGAGCACAACCTCCTTCAACCGTGTTACTGGGTACGGCGCGTATTTTGGTTAGGGATTCGCGTGGAAACGAACAAAGCGTCCGTGCACTGCTGGACAGCGGAGCCCAAAATAGCTTTATAACGCGACAATGTTGTCAGCGCTTAGGCTTAGTAATAAATAGGTCACTTTCATGTCCTGTAGTCAAAGGCATCGGAGGTACTAGTAAAGCTACCCAGGGACATATAAATTTAAAATTTTATTCTCGGATAGATCGTAATGTTAACTTTGATATAAATGCACTAGTAGTGGATAGGGTCACTGAACGGTTGCCAACCGTTTCGGTTGACACCTCGGCAATGATTGAATTTAAAAATTTGACTCTAGCAGATGACACTTACGCCGTTCCTGGAAACATAGACATGCTCATTGGAGCATCGCTTTTCCCTCATCTTTTGTTAAACAATAAGGTCAGGGGCAACACCTCGCATACCGCGCCTTACGCACTGGAAAACGTATTGGTCTATGTTATCGTTGGCTCCGCCCCCATCATAGATAGTATTTCGGCAACCTCTTATTGTGGTATGGCTGTCGAACCGCTCGAGTCGTTAGTCCGCAAATTTTGGGAGATGGAGGAGGTGTACGTCCCACCCAGAGCTAGCTCAGATGACAGATTATGCGAGGAAATTTACGTCCGCACGACCGTTCGTGATCGCGACGGTAGATATAGTGTAGCGCTACCCTTTAAAGGAGATGTTTTATCTCTCGGCGATTCGCGTCAAATGGCGGAAAAACGTTTCTACAGCTTGGAGCGTAGGATGCTCGCTTCACCCCAGTTAAAGGAAGCTTATGACGGCGTCATTAACGAATATATAAGAGAAGGTTACATATCACTCGTGGCTTCGAAATTAGATAACTACGAAGACACACCGTCGTATTTCATACCACACCACGGGGTCATTAGGGAGGACAAACTTACATCTAAGTTACGTGTAGTGCTCGACGCTAGTGCTAAAACTAGCACTCACCTGTCGCTTAACGATATCCTCTATAGTGGGCAAAATTTACAGGGCAGTTTATTTAATATAATAGCCAATTTTCGTTTGTTTAGTATAGCACTATCCGCCGATATTCGCCAAATGTTTCTTTGCATAGGGGTCCGTGAATGCGACCGTAGATTCCAACGCATTTTATATCGTTTCAATCCAAAGGAACCTCTAATGGTGTTTGAATTTAACCGCGTTTGTTTTGGTTTAAAGTCGAGCCCATTTCATGCGTTACGCACGGTGAAACAGCTCGCCCACGATGAAGGTCCCTCTTACCCTAAAGCTAAGAGGGCAATTGAGAGCGGTTTATATATGGATGATTTTGTATACTCGGTCGATAGCGTGGAGGAGGCTACCCTAACCACCGCCGAGGTTATAAGGCTCATGAAATCGGGTCAATTCGATCTTGTGAAGTGGACTAGTAATTCGCGTCCGGTTTTAGATACAATCCCACTATCACACCGTCTTTCGGCGATAAAGGAATTCAACGATTCTGATACACACAAGGTGCTCGGTCTGTGTTGGTCACCAGAGTCCGACGTGTTTAGCCTTAAGGTAAATCCGCCCGTAGAGAAATGCACAAAGTGCATAATACTGTCATGCGTTGCTAGATTATGGGATGTCATGGGTTTCGTAGCTCCGGTGGTATTATACGCTAAGCTTTTGATTAAACAACTTTGGTTATTTGAATGCGATTGGGATGATTCGCCGCCTGATAGCATTGTTCGGTTGTGGCAGCATTTTAGAGAGGAACTTCCTTTACTAAGAGAAATTAAAATACCGCGTCATATAAACGTCGATAGAAATAGCGTCATAACGGTCGTTGGGTTTGCAGACGCCAGCGAGAAGGCTTACGGGGGCGTTGTATATTTCCATGTTCAGAATAATGGTAGAAATTCGATTAGCCTCATTAGTTCTAAGTCGAGAGTCTCCCCCCGTAAGGTTGTCTCTCTGGCGCGCTTAGAGCTTTGCGCAATATTAGTACTCACCAAGCTTATTACCGCAGTTATCAGCGCATGTAGGGATAGAGTTCACATAGAAAGGATATTTGCCTTTTCCGACTCCACCGTCGCCTTATGCTGGGTTCATTCTTCACCCCACCGTTGGGATACGTTTGTCGCGAACCGAGTGGCCAAGATCCAAGACGAGTTAGAAACGCGGAACTTTTATCACGTGTCCGGTACGGAAAACCCTGCCGATTGTCCATCTCGTGGACTCACCCCGATGCAAATAATAGACCACCCGCTTTGGTTCCACGGACCTTCTTGGGTTCACTTGGATCCCTCGCAATGGCCAATAACCGATTTCGAACCTTCGTCAGTGTCACAACCGCCGGAAGAGAAGAGACACGCTCTAGCGGCGAACGTTTCGAGCGAGGTTTCTCCAATCATTGCTTTGGCGAACCGCTTGTCCTCTTGGTCGAAATTATTGCGTAGCGTAATTTACGTTTGTCGATTCGCGAAGCTTTTACCGCGACGTTCGTATGTCTTAGCGTCCGATTACAACTATGCCGAGTCGCTAGTATTACGTGAACTTCAACGTGCGCACTTCTCTGAAGAAATTACAAGATTACAATCGAATAGAGCTGGTAGTCGCGCCTTTCAACGCCTTAAGCCATTTTTACAGGATGGGATTGTAAGGTTAGGTGGACGCTTGTCCAACTCGCAGTTGAGTTTCGATCAACGGCACCCTATAGTTTTACCGCGCAAAGACCATATCATGAATTTATTAGTCAATTACCATCATAAATTGAATTCGCACGCTGGCCCCGACTTGCTGATGTCGATCTTGCGTCAGAATTATTGGATTCTTTCTGCACGTAGTTTAATACGCAATCGGGTGCACAGATGTATAGCTTGCTTTCGGGCACGCCCCAAGCCGTCATTTCCGGAAATGGCGGAACTTAGATCTTGTAGAGTAATACAATCAGTAAAGCCCTTTACGCACACCGGGTCTGATTTCGCTGGTCCGTTTAAGGTCACGCTCACTCGCGGGCGTGGTATAAGATCCACAAAGGCTTACGTCTGCATTTTCGTATGTCTAACTACTCGAGCGAACGAGCGGTCGAGTACTTCCAGACTCGATTGCTTCCAGGCTAAAGCGGCAGCTCGAACCGCTTTAGCCTGGAAGCAGTCGAGCTCCAGGAAACTCGCCTCACCTCGTGTGAGATATAGTCGCGCACCGCCTCTCTCCGGAGTGTTCCAGAAGAAGTTCCAGAAGTCGCAGCTATAGTGCTCGACCGAATAGAAGAAACCCCGGTGAGTCAACATTCCGAAATATATCCTGCTTGATATAATTGTGTTTTAACCCGCTCCAATTTGTTTTTCTCCTAATCAAGCAGGATTCCTTTCATCGATTTGGCAAATAATAGTTCGTTTTTAGGGAAGAGCGAGTGCATTGTACCGCATGCTATAGTCGCCGTTTATATAAGTGTAGAAACATTTTGTAGATACAGTCCACTTAGATTAATAGCTCGCGTAATAGGTTTAAGGTTCGACCGGGGAATTAGACTTCGGCGACCTTAGGCTCGACGCTCCACCACTTCTAAATTTAAAGCGATATTTCCACGGTTATGTCTTCTGCGGGAGCAACGCGCCGAGTACCCGTTAGCCATAAATAAATAATAGTAGGTACTTGAGAGGTTGCTCCTTTGAGAATATAATTTTAAAGGGATGACATTTATCTAGATATATTTGGAAAATAAGTACAAAATGTAATTTAAGTCCTTAGAGCAGTTTCAAAGAAACCAATTAAATATATATAATCAATGAGCCAATTATTTATTTATTTATTTAATTCAGAGACATGGTACGACTGTCTAATTTAATAGCCTGCTCACAAAATTTAACAAGAAAAACAAACATAAGTATAGAAATATCTTTATATACTGAAAACCCTGTAAAAGGGTTATACAACCAATAAACGCCTCAAGTGCCCGCTATATTTCCTATTACCAAAATTATTACGTCCTAAGAAGAGAATTTTTGTTTGTTTTGAAACAATGCAATTTTTAAACTTAAATTTAAACTATGATTATGGCACTGAAATGTTTTTTTATCAAGCTGCAATGATTTAATGCAAACTTGTATCGAGTCTGGCCGAAATTCGACCATTTACTTGGATACGTATGCTTAACGGCAACATACAAACACGACATTTTTTCTGCGTATCCATAGTACCTTTCGAAAGTTTAAAAGTTTATTCCACTCATTATACAATAAACGTACAAATTATTAATATTATTATTCTGTCCATTCATTTTCTCCTAACACAAGTATCATACTTAAAAGGAGATTCCGAACATCAGTAATGTATGTACATTTCGTAAGTTTAAAAGTTTATTCCACTCATTATATAATAAACGTACAAATTATTAATATTATTACTCTGTCCATTCATTTTCTCCTAACACAAGTATCATACTTAAAAGGAGATTCCGAACATCAGTAATGTATGTACATTTCGTAAGTTTAAAAATTTATTCCACTCATTATACAATAAACGTACAAATTATTAATATTATTATTCTGTCCATCCATTTTCTCCTAACACAAGTATCATACTTAAAAGGAGATTCCGGACATTAGTAATGTATGTACATTTCGTAAGTTTAAAAGTTTATTCCACTCATTATATAATAAACGTACAAATTATTAATATTATTACTCTGTCCATTCATTTTCTCCTAACACAAGTATCATACTTAAAAGGAGATTCCGAACATCAGTAATGTATGTACATTTCGTAAGTTTAAAAGTTTATTCCACTCATTATACAATAAACGTACAAATTATTAATATTATTATTCTGTCCATCCATTTTCTCCTAACACAAGTATCATACTTAAAAGGAGATTCCGGACATTAGTAATGTATGTACCTTTCGAAAGCTTAAAAGTTTATTCCACTCATTATACAATAAACGTACAAATTATTAATATTATTATTCTGTCCATCCATTTTCTCCTAACACAAGTATCATACTTAAAAGGAGATTCCTAACATCAGTAATGTATGTACATTTCGTAAGTTTAAAAGTTTATTCCACTCATTATATAATAAACGTACAAATTATTAATATTATTACTCTGTCCATTCATTTTCTCCTAACACAAGTATCATACTTAAAAGGAGATTCCGGACATCAGTAATGTATGTACATTTCGTAAGTTTAAAAGTTTATTCCACTCATTATATAATAAACGTACAAATTATTAATATTATTATTCAGTCCATTCATTTTCTCCTAACACAAGTATCATACTTAAAAGGAGATTCCGAACATCAGTAATGTATGTACATTTCGTAAGTTTAAAAGTTTATTCCACTCATTATATAATAAACGTACAAATTATTAATATTATTATTCTGTCCATCCATTTTCTCCTAACACAAGTATCATACTTAAAAAGAGATTCCGAACATCAGTAGTGTATGTACATTTCGTAAGTTTAAAAGTTTATTCCACTCATTATATAATAAACGTACAAATTATTAATATTATTACTCTGTTCATTCATTTTCTCCTAACACAAGTATCATACTTAAAAGGAGTTTCCGAACATCAGTAATGTATGTACATTTCGTAAGTTTAAAAGTTTATTCCACTCATTATACAATAAACGTACAAATTATTAATATTATTATTCTGTCCATTCATTTTCTCCTAACACAAGTATCATACTTAAAAGGAGATTCCGGACATTAGTAATGTATGTACCTTTCGAAAGTTTAAAAGTTTATTCCACTCATTATATAATAAACGTACAAGTTATTAATATTATTACTCTGTCCATTCATTTTCTCCTAACACAAGTATCATACTTAAAAGGAGATTCCGGACATTAGTAATGTTACTATGTAAGATACTGAATAAAGATTTTTCGTTTTCCATCCATTACAGCCTTTAAACATAACGTAAACACTCACGCCTGTCACCCAGATGGGTAGGCAGAGAC
Source organism: Parnassius apollo (assembly GCA_907164705.1). Taxonomy (NCBI): domain Eukaryota; kingdom Metazoa; phylum Arthropoda; class Insecta; order Lepidoptera; family Papilionidae; genus Parnassius; species Parnassius apollo. The sequence continues at coordinate 2,076,012 of CAJQZP010001367.1, forward strand.
AACAGACTTCCATTTCTACGATCTTGATACACCTCTCTTGCCTCCTTCACATCCATATACCAACGCATACATGTTCATCGGGTAAGGATACTCTTAATTTGGCTCATTTTCAATATATCGCCAATTTGGTCAATAAACTTTCGCCTAAGACGTCCCTTTCTAACTCTTCCATTCACTTCTGCAACATAAATTTGCTTTGTCACTCTTGTCTCATTCATTCTTTCTACATGACCAAACCACCGAAGCTTTAAAGAGACGCGATTTTGTGGTATATTGCACACAAAATTGTGGTATTTTTTTGCCTCAGAACAAGCGTGATTTAAAAATAAAATCTTAAAAATTGAATATAAAATATTGAATTCAATTGAATTCAATTTGACACATTCAAAGAAAAAATAAATCGACCATGACCAAGTAAATGGATTCCACGATTGCGAAATTAATGCTTTATTATTTCCTGCCACGAATCTTCGCCTCCAATTTCAATATAAAAGCCTCCTCCGGAGGATAAATCAAACGCCCTTCTTGAACCGTAATCATTTTAGATAGCAAAGATGGCTGGGATAGAACAGTAAGTGTTAGGAGTTTGTAAACTCTTTGAGTATTTATACTTAACACAATAATGTGATATGACATACTTTTACTTATTAATTTATTTATTTATTAGGAAACTCAACAACATTTTAACACTTACGAAGGAGAGGTAAATTTGTAACTTAGTGTAATTTAAATAATATTTTATTGCTTTACTTACTTTATCACGTAAGAAAATAATATGAGGTTTTTCGCGTTGCTAAGGATAAAAATATTTTTGAATCTACAAGTCTTTATCATGTAAGTGGAACTCGTATTATCAAACGCAATAAGTGATGTTTTAACCATATTAAATAAATAAAATACGACCCTATATCCCCGTGCAACACCGCAGAAACTGAGTACAAATATGTCACGTTTACTTTGTTAAAGCACAAAAGTTTTGCAACCACGTTTTGTTAAAAATATTGAAATCTATTATATCCTACTGAGCAGTAGAACTAGTTTAAAAACTGTCCATTTTGTTCTACATTAGAACTAATGTAAAACTAATTGGCCAAACTCCACGATAACTATGCATGCTGTACGTTCCAAAAAAAGATATATGTGATAAATAAATAAAAATAAATGGGTAAAATCCGTAAAAACTATTTAATATGTACTATTCGCGTTTTTTTTTAATAGAATAAGGGTGACAATTGAGCACACAGTACACCTGAGGGTAAGTAGATGCTGTGGCCCATAGACATCTACATTTATCCTCGAATCGTATATATCTCATAAAAATTGAAACGCAGATTCGTTGTCACCTCTGGGGACTAAGATGGAATGCCTCGATTTTAGTAAAAAAGTTCTCCGGATCTCTACACTCACCATACGAAACACAGCAGCATTAAGCTGCTATTTTACGCTGATATTCTGTGAGAGCGTGATCCTACCCCGGTCGAGTCGACCCATTCGTGATACAACCATTATATAGCTGCAGCGTGGCTCTACCACGTTTCAAAATTTGTGATTTTCGATGTTGCTCCAGTCTACTTTCATTTTATATTATACCTGTTTGACTATTATGATTGTCGTGTAGTGACGGTGTAAAAACACTACTTCAAATCATCTCGTGGTTATCGTAAGCGGCGACAGTGGGATACTAATCAGGAGATAGACAGCAGTGTCTTCCTAATAACGACTAAAAATACAAAAATCTGTGGTTGCCAACCCACTTGCCAATCGTGGCAACTATGGCAAATATGCTCCCTGTGAGGCAATCTATGGGAAAGGCCTCTGTTCAACAGTTGACTTTAATAGTCTGTAACGTACGGACGGACTATTATGAAATGTCTTTATAGAACAATATTTTATAGACATTTTTTATAAATCCTCATCAATTGATTTCTGCGTTGCACTAAAACATTAAAATAATGCAAAAACAAGGCAGTTGATTTCTAAAATTGTATTGAAGGATAATTAAAAAATCTTTAGCGCTAGTTACTTTGGTAACACGGTACATAATATGAATGTAGAAGTATTCAAGGATTTTCTTAGTATGCTGATAACGCTGCGTACTTCGTATATTTTCCATACGAAGTTTAAAATATTTAATACGGTTATTTAGCTATTTTTGAGCCATAGGTTTTCAGCTATTCATATTAGGCAGAATTGCGATTTCACACACACACTGCTGTCACCCTTATTCTATAAAAAAATTGTTTCGATAAATATACGTAAATGATAATAAAAATGTATAAGCATTAAAAATATGGTTCGAAGCTTTTCTTTCGCGCGTGAACGAAATTGTGAAATCTTCATAATACGTTTTCCTTAATATCAAAAGAATTTTAAATATTCAATAATGTTAATAATCTATTTAAAAGACCACATTTTTAAGCGTCGTTTTTATTTATATAAATAATGATACTACGAGAAATACTGTACAACGATTGGATAATATTTAGCTCAAAATTTTTATCCAATACTAGCGTCCTGCCCGGATTCACGCGGGAAGCGCTAAGTATCTCCCGCCCTTTCTTGACCTGGAGGCATAGTGCTAAGTTTATATATTAGTCTACTGCACATCGCTCCTAAATTTGATTATTGACAGAAATTCTTCAAGGAGCATTAACGTAACCAAATACTGACTCCGAATTATAGTAGTGTGTTACGAAGTGACTCTAACGTTAACCTAACGACTGAGTAAACCAAAGTACCTACACACAACTTTTATGTACAACCTTTAGATATTTACAATCATGACCAATTAAAAAGTTCTACTAAGTCCTTAAACTTAAACAAATTTGAGTCAAATGAAACCACTTTCGCAAAAATTAAATCTTAATGCTCCAGGAATACAACGCAAAATTCCAAAAAATACAACCATACGACCATCCGCAACGATGTGTGCCTTCTTGGTATCTCGCAAATTTTAACAACTTAAACGAAAGGATATTGCACTCGTCAGGATAAAACTGTTTTAACCTACATAAAATGTATATATTTGAGAAGAAAAATTCCGAAATTAAGCCATTGCACATGTTGGCGCTTGATCTCTAACCAGAAATATCAGATTGCCGACGCAACGGACTTGAGAGTGAGGGAGATATTTAAATAGTGCACCTGTGTTTGCGCACGCACTTGTGCAATATAATCCAGTCCTGCGCAGATGGCTTGAAATGTGTTTCCATTCGAAGACTGTTGTTTTTAATACCTATTAAAGTCGACTTAAAGCTGGATAAAGGAAAGACACAATAAAAGAACTCAAGTGACACGTAATCAAGTGTCTAATCAAAAACGTGATTGGAATATTTATACACTACAATAATTTAAGTCTGAGTCCTTTAGCACGAAATCTTAAACCTGTTCGTAATTGAATTTTACTAAGAAGTTTACTAGCACCAAAGGTTCAGTTAACAAGTAGATAAAACATCGTTAACGTACCTATTTTATGCGAATGATTTCAAGAATATTAATCAAAAATTGGTCGGTAGCGATACGAATACATCAATTAATTAAATTTCTGATACTGTAACGAATCAATAATATATATTATACCATGTACATCACCATCATAAAGCTTATCGTTAGCCTATATTTTATTGCGGAACGTAAAGATGTCTTAGACGATCAGCTAAATTGAAAAGCCTGTCATAATATTATATTTTTATTATATTACATTGGAGTGTCGATGTTAACTAAACTAACAAAGAATACCGTGAAATATTTTTGCTTAAGTTTTCTTAGATATTCCAATAACGCAAGAGAGGTTAACGTCTTTTCGAAAGGCCAGCAAATTAAGCCGATGGGAAAGAACTTAGTCATCGAAGATTCGGGCCACTCTCCGTTTAATGTAGACAAGTAGATGGAGCTACTGCGAGATGTTCTGTATTATATGTGAGGCGCAACATGTGCTTTGTAAAGCTGAAGCGATGGGCTGTTGTGAGATACCGTCTCGCTCTACTGAGCACACCGAGCTTTTAGAGGTCAAATTAGCTTTCCCTTCCATGTGACTGCGGACCGGTACGTCACTCCACATGTCGACGCCGAGGATCAGATACTGACGGAGGCATTAAGTACGTCTTTTGTTTTCCTTCTTGTCGTAAGAGTAATAAATATTTAAAATAAAAAATACTAACAATAAAATAAACATACCTTTATAAATAGTGAACTTAATACTGAAATTTCGGACCTTGATTCTGCTTCCTGTTGCTGGGGAATTGATAAGCCACCGTTTATTGGAGTCTTTAAAATATTTTTGACATTATCTTATTTAAACTTCTAAGTAATGAAACTGGGTTATGGATTCGCTAAAACCGTAAACTGTTTTGTCCCTTGTCAGTTCTTATAGATTTTTCCTAACCATATACTTTTATTATTTTTTGTCTAGAATGACGTTTTACCAATCTTTTTACTTTTCGAAAGCATAGAAGGTTATATCGCTACCTTTTTCTTGATTATATATAGATTAAAAAATACGTGTGGCACTCGGTGACCGCCGCGGTAAAGCTATTGCATAGCATTTTTTATCAACTTATGCAATTATAATTATTTATTTATTTTATTTATGCAGTTAAGTCTTTGATATTAAATCAAGTTACACTTTTTGAGCATGGTGACCAACAAGAAAACAATTTTTTTCTCTTATTGAATAAATGAGAAGTTAATATTGTTTAAAATATTTTTAATATCTTACAATACATGTAGGTTATTCAGGAATTTTTTATCATTGAGTTAGCAGCTAGTGTACACGCACACAAACACCGTGCCGAAGTCTGCCGAGTACCGAAGTCTGCCGAACTAAAACGACGTTAGACGATGCACGGCTTTCAACGCCACACCTCCGTGCCCGTCGGAGTGGGGAGCGTGAGGTTTTTTCGTTACGGAATTTCTGGATTCGGTCGCCGCGCTCAAGGCCCGCGATAGAAGCTATGCAATAGCTTAAAATATAAAAACTTAAAAGCGCAAGTTATTTATTTCAACATAATTTTTTAATTAACTGTGACTTGCAGTGTGGTGGCGGTGAAAGAATATCCACTACCCTATATCGTCCCGTGTCGTATGAGGGAATATCGTAAGAGAGAAATTGAAGTAGGTGATAGGTAGTAGCATCTTTCTAATAACAATCAAAATAATAAAAAACTTTGGTTGACAACCCGCTCGCCAGGCCTGTCGACTATGGCAAAATCCCCCTATACTTTTATAGACTTTAACAGGCTGTTATGAATGTATCGATGGATATTTTAACTCAAGTTATAGCTCGCAAGTTTGTTTTACTGTAGGTTAATAACTACTGAGTTGTTTAACTTTATAGAGCTTACGTTCATATCATAAGAATTTCTATGAATAAAAAGAGCATCTGATATCAATTCATACGTATTATGAAAAAACTTCCCTGCAAACTTTTAAATTGTTTCGCTAGCATGAAGCTTTAATTTATTTTGGAATGAATGAAATTTAAATCTCGAATAGTCCATGAGCCCATACATCTCCAAATAATAAATAACTGCAGTTGCCACCCCATTGTATATTAATATATTAACATTTATTTTGGTAATAACTTGGATACTATATGCACGTGAATACTAGTACTTCTTTTTATAGAATAGGGGTTTCAAACGAGCTTACCATCAGATGGACTGTGTTCCCCTGATGGTAAGTGGATACTGTTGCTCATAGGCATCTACATTTAACCTCGATTAAGAATCAAAATGCAGATGCGTTGTCACCCCTGAGGACTAAGATGGAATGCCTCGATTCCAGGTAAACGTGTCTCCGGTTATCTACACTCACCATACGAAACACATCGGCATTAATCTGCTATTTTACGCTAGTATTCTGTGAAAGCATGGTCCTTGCCCGATCGAGCTGACCCATTCGTGCTACTACCATAATATAGCTGGCCCGGCAGCGTGGTTCTACCACGTAACTTTTTATTACTGTATAATATACTTATCTATCACATATATATATGAACTTATGACACTGCTCTTCATCGCCAGTCTGGGTATTTTATGTCTGACGTATAACATAACGATTTATACTATTAAGAAGTAAATTAGACTATCAAAATTCTTCCTGGTAAGCTGCGTCATCATTATAGTATTTAAGTCTGTTTTAGTTTAATATTATGTACCTTATATTATAGTTTCCTGTCCTGTCTGTGAATTTCTGCAACATGAGGAGACATTATTCGAACCTTAACGCGGTTCACTACCATCTGCAGATGGCGAAGTCCATCTTGCGCTTTCGGACCGATACATAGGTGTCATTTCCGGCTGATTCATCATATCATTCTTACCAGGAGTATAAATTGGAACATTTCTTCGTTGCAGATTCTGGTAAAACTATAGACAAGGGGGGGGGGAGAGTGATGAAAAAGCCCCCTACCCTTCCCAATTAAAAAATCATAACCTTTCTTTTTACACAGGAGTGTTGACCCAAAGTTACTTCTGTAACAGCTTTGGCGCCACGGGAAGTGCATCCCCTTCGCCCTTGCGTAGCAAATCGCTGGCACTCATGCTCGCCTCCGCAACTTTGGCTTATTGGTCATCTTCGGCGACCAGCCTCAGCCGCTACGGCTCCCACGCGTGCCTTTTTTTATTTGCTAGTGCGGGCGTGGGTTGCACTTCCCTCCACGCCTTTGGCTTTACAAAAACGCTCTAAGGGTAGGGCAGACAAGACTACGTGGAGGCGGAGCGTGCTGATTCAGTTTTAGAACAGATTCGAACAATCGTATTTGTAAAATCAGGTTACCCTAAACTTTGCTATGATAGTGGTAAATGAAACAATGTAATGTGAGATGTTATAATTTTGTTTTCTATAAAACCTCTTGAGTGCTCTCCAATTTGTTGTAGGTATATGAGTCCCGTCGTCAGCCACAAATGGATTGTCTGGATTTGAGTGATTAACTTTTTATGGATTTATCCGTGTTAAAAAAAGCAAATTAACGTATTTACGTTTCGTTATATGTTAATTTTAGTGAAATTTATTTTTATCACAATTAATTCTAAAGGCATTTTCGAAATCCAAAAAAGTCCAAAAAAGTGTAAAAGTTCCAAGCTTAAGTCTGACTGAAACCTCGTAAATTGAAACGAAAATTGAAAAATCAAGTACCGGACGTATAAAGCCAACCCAGATCCCTTCCAATTGCAACAGATCCCTTGCTGCATCAGATCCCATCCGCAGCGATTATGACCCTTGGCGTGGCGGAGATGGCCTTTGCCTTGTTGCTCTGCTTACCCCAAGCAGTGGTAGTGTTTAGCGGAATTTCGCTACCAGTCTGAGCACCTACGCTCAGGTAGGGTAGATTATTAAAAGTTGCCGTATGGGTCTACCTCTGTTAACTGTATTGCTAAAACTAAATATAAAGTACATAATTACATTTGCTTTGCCCAAGCGAAACATAAGAGCAATTTATATCCTAAATTCGAGTGAGTCTCTTAGGGAAAATCAAAAGAAGTAAATATATTAAGTTAGGTCTCTCAGTATACCTACTGACGAAAATTTAATGTAACACTAAATGTTAACACAATAAGTGGCAAAATTAAAAAATTTTTTCAACCGATCTCTACATTAACATAATGAGAACATCATCAAAGTAGTCGAAGTGAATTAATTAAGCTTTATTAAGGATTAGTCAAAAGCTACTAGTCGGAACTTGATCAAATTTATATGGAACCACATGAGAAGCATCAGCTTTCAAATAAAAAAGGAATCATCAATATCAGTTTACTTAGAAAAAAGTTTATTTCGGAACACACATAAAAAATGCAGTCGAATTGAGAAACTCCTCCTTTTTTGAAGTCGGTTGAAAACAAAAAAAATCTTATTAAAAATCATAAATAGTGATGTACATTCTGTAAATATTTGGAACAAGCACAAACTAATAAAACCAGTTACTCGACCCCAAACAGACAGTAATTCCTTCATCAGACAGTGTATACGCTTTATTAATATTATTTATATTTGGGTTAACAACAGCTTAGCTTCTAAAGTTTTACAAATTGTAAGTACCAAATTAAATTAAACCAATTACAGCCAACCTCACAACTAAGTCTCAGAAAATATTAAAGGGCTCCATTATTTTTTTTTTTTTTTTTATTAATTAAATTCAGTGTCTGTAAACAGAGTTATTTTAAAATTAAGGTTATCGCTGTCGAGCTGTTTTAAATTTAATTACGGATTTTCTCGCTGTTTCTCCCTAGGACAGAGAATTTTTTCCGAATAACTAATAATAATAATAATGGATGATGGATTTGACTAGAATGCACGAAGGGCCGCTGCCTGGAGGACGCCAGGGCGCGTCTGGAGCTGGCGCTTATCGCGACAGCTGCGAACCGCCAGCCAACGAGCGCGAGGTGCTGCACGACCACCCAGCAGCCCCTCGCATCCATCATCCCCACCAGCTCGTTTGGTGTCAGCAGGGTCTTCGTGGGCCCAGCAATCGGTACCCGCCACTGGTGGAGCACACCGCATGCGTTGGACAACTCAAATGAACAGCAACGCATTGCGGGCGTATTTTAGGGCGAAAGGGGGAGAAATTGGAAGTTTTGCGTATCGGGCAAGGATGCATCGACTTTTTGCTGAGCTGAAGCCACCTGTAATCGTCACCGAGCAAAACCTGGCAGACCGAGTTCGGTATATCTTGCGCTCAAATACATTTGATGTCACCGAACTCGAACAGCTACGACGTGAGGCTGTTCCTTCATCATCAGTTTTGGTTGATTAAACGATGACGGAACAGTCGCCCAGGAACTGGAACTGGAGCAAATGAGGAATACATTAGATGAGGCGATTTTGGAAACGCGCAGTACGCCTCTCGAAAATCTACCGCGACTTCCCTGCATAGCCCTCAGCAAGCGGAATCGGGCTATTTTGAGGGCTCTGAACCCAATTCTGGTGACCTATTTGGAAGCTAGCCGGGAATTTTAATTAGAATTGAGTCCGTCTCGCAAAGGAGACGGATTTAATTCTCTTTGGCGCCGCACTCGCAGTCTGCCGTATTATAGGCGCCAAACTTTCCACGGCTGGACGCACTACTGGATAAAGTAGTATCCCAGCCTGGAGAACAAGAATTGAAGAACGTATCGCAAAGGCCCTCATCGGCAGACTGGTTTCTTCAGGTCAGGCAATACCAGGCCAAGAACTGTGCGCATCGTCATGAAGGCGTTTGCTGGGACAAATGTTAGCTTGCCCCAGCCGGATATAATGCAAAAACTGACCGAGCGCATAGACGACCTGAAGCAGAGAATCGCTGCTTGGGGAAAGCGGATTCGGCGATATACCGAGAGGTCGACACGGTTCAACTAGAATCGTCTCTTCCAGAGTGATCAGAAGAGGCTCTATAAATCATTGGAGCGACCAATGGTAAGTGGAACGGGCCCAGTACCGAATCAGGTAGACACGGTCGCGTTCTGGCGCAGCCTGTGGTCAGAGCCCGTAAACCACAACGAGAGCCCTTGGACGGAAGTTGTGGCGAATCAGTGTGCGGGTATTACGCCCATGGACCCCGTCATCATAACGCCGAATGACGTAGCTGAGACGGTCCGTAGGGCCCCGAACTGGAAAATTCCGGGGCTTGACGGGCTGCATCACTACTGGCTGAAGGGGTTCATGGTATGTCATGCTGTGTTCGCTCGACAGTTTCAAGAGGCTCTCAACCAGAAGTCGCTCCCGAGCCTCTTCACTACTGGGATCACTCATTTGGTCCTAAAGATCAGGGTACCACAGACCCGAGCAAATACCGCCCCATCACGTGTCTACCGACCATATACAGGACACTAACATCCATTTTGAGCGCGAGAATCACTCATCACCTGGACTCAAATCAGGTGATGTCGCGCGCTCAAAATGGATGTTGGGGCGGCGGTCGTGGAACCAAGGAACCACTCTTCATTGACGCGGTCATTGGCAAAGTGGTGAAACGCAACCGTCGGAACTTCTCCGCCGCCTGGATAGATTACAGAAAGGCATTTGACTCGGTCCCCCATACATGGCTAAAGAGGGTCCTCGAGCTATACAAGATTGACTGTACAGTTCGGCTTCCTCGAGCAGTGTATGGGGCAGTGGAGTACGATCCTCTGTCATCGAGGCGAGCGGATGACGGCTGCGGAAAGCCGCATAAGGATAATAAGGGGTATATTCCAGGGCGACTGTCTGAGTCCAATCTGGTTCTGCCTCTTTTTGAACCCCCTCAGTACTTTACTGGAGGGCTCCGGGAGGGGATTTCAGCTTCGGAAAGGAGATACAAAAGTGACCCACCTTTTCTATATGGATGACCTCAAATTATTCGCTTCCATTCGCTCCCATCTTATGGAATTGCTAACATCACTTGTGAATTTAGCAATTCTATTAGAATGGAGCTGGGGACGGATAAGTGTGCGGTCCTCCATGTTGAAAGGGGAAGGGTTGCTAAATCTGAGGGCATAGACTTATCTATGCCCGTCAACTTAAGAACTCTTTCCACAGAACATCGGTATTGATGAGGCTGGTATGAAACAGTCAGTTTGCGACGTGTTTTATGCACGTTTGACCAAAGTGCTTAACAGCCTTTTGTCCGGTGTGAATAAGACATACGCATATAACGGCTGGGTCATGCCTGTCCTCATGTATACCTTTGGCATACTCAGGTGGAGTCAGACTGAACTAAACGCCCTGGATAGAAAAGTCCGCACTACAATGACGTCCCATAGGATGCTCCGTGATTACTTCCTGGCGAGATCGAATGATCCATTCTATAATGACGTCATTTCTATTGATAAAGGGCTTACCCCTCTATCCTTAGCCAACGAGCAATGGCAGGACCCAGCAGTGCTTAGCATTTCCGACCGGGAGACCGTATAGAAGGAGAAGGAGCTCCACTGGAGGTACTACAGGGCTCTACATGAGCCCTTAGTAGATACAGTCGCCTCCCTCAACTGGTTACGTTTCGGTGACCTCTTCGGGGAAACCGAGTGTTTTGTCTGTGCAATACAGGATCAGGTTATTAATACCAACAACTATCGGAGATACATCCTAAAGGATGGCACCGTCGACATCTGTCGAACTTGTCGCCATCCCGGTGAGTCACTTAGGCATGTCATCTCCGGTTGTTCGGCGCTTTCTAACTCTGAGTACTTGCACAGGCACAACCTAGTAGCCAGAATTCTTCAACAGAAGCTCGCTCTGAAATACGGTCTCGTGGATCAGAAATTTCCGTATTACAAGTACTTGCTGAAAGCCGTGCTCGAAAATGATCGCGCCAGGCTCTATTGGGACTGGGCCATCATCACAGATAGGACTATTCTTGCGAATAAGCCTGATATTGTGCTGATGGATCGGGCACAGTCAAAGATATTTTTGGTCTACATTACCATTCCGTATGACGAGAACCTAGTCAAAGCCGAAACAGATAAGCAATCAAAATATCTGGACCTGGCTCACGAGGTGACCGACATGTGGGTGGTCTGCCGACCGAAATTATTCCTGTAGTCGTGTCTGCAAACGGGTTAATCCCAGCCAGCCTCTCGAGCCATCTGAGGCAACTGGGACTCCGTGACGGACCGGGCTCAAATGCAGAAGGCGGTGCTCCTCGATACCGCCCGCATCGTCCGCCGGTTTCTTTCCCTTTCCCCCTAACCCTCGGCCGTTTGGTCTCCCCCTGCCGAGGGCTTCCATCTGGTTGGGCTTTTATTTATTTATGTATTATTTATTTATTTAAGTTAGTATAGTAAATATATATTTAAGTATATTTATTTTTTCCTTTTATGTATTTATCCAGCCCAACCAGATGAGATTACTCTATCAATAACCCAAAATAATTTATGACTCACACATAAGGAAAAGTTACACAATTCACAATTTTACAATTTTATTACATTTGGTACAAAATAAGAAATGTGCAAACAGTGATATTTGACTCCTGTGCTAGGAAAGCCTGTGTTACAGGAGTCAATGCTCTTTATGTCTCTCGTCTATATTGTACATAATATATTACTTACGGTGTACAAAAATTGTGTATGTGCTAGGAGCACGTGGTAAAAAACCTAAATAACTTGCAATAATTATTGCTTGTTGTATATTATATAGAATAAAAATAGTTCTATTTATTTGCTTGTACAGCAAATATTCGAAATACAGTCTACTAGTCTTTAAAAATCTTTCTAATAAACAAGACACGTGTATATATGACTAGCAGCTACTAAAATCTGCTTTCATTTTAAGTATGATGGCAGTATTACAAAAAAATCCGCAAAAAATACGAGCACTTACAGTTTTACACCTCACCGTCATTTTATGATATTGCCTTAAATGTTGGAAGCCATCGAAAGTACTCACTCGTTCTAAGATAATTATTTATGACCAGGTTTTATTCGTTTTAAAAATAAATAGGATAGAATAGAATTATTTACATTCAATATAGATTACAAGAATACTTCATCATCATTATCATTACAGTCCTTCACAAGTCCACTGCTGAACATAGGCCTCCCCCAAGGAATGCCACAAAGTACGGTCCTGAGTCACCGGCATCCATCGAATTCCTGCTTGTCTAACCAGGTCGTCACTCCAACTACGAGGCTACCACTCGAGAATCTTTTTTCCACATCGATTATCGGTTCTTCGAGATACTCGTATATGGCCAACCCACTGCCACTTCAGCTTACTAATCCGTTGGGCTATGTCGATCACTCTGGTTCTACTGCGGGTGTCCTCATTTCTAAGTTTATCACGCAGAGAAACCCCGAGCTCCTCATACCCTAGACCTCTCCATAGCTTGACCTTGAACATCCTCATATCCATGTCCATGTTGTTCTTAAGACTTATCCGTTAGGAGCCACTATTGAGGTTAAGCATACTGCTTATGTCCTCCAGCGATTCTGCCATTAGGACTATATCGTTGGCAAATCGAAGATGAGTGATATACTCGCCATCGATATAAATACCGTACCATTTCCAGTTCAGTAACTTGAAAACATCTTCCAATGCAGCGGTGAAGAGTTTCGGGGATATAAAGTCACCCTGCCTTAAACCTCTTTGCAGTTGGATAGGTTTCGTACTCTGGTTTTGTACTCGGATAGCCATCGTAGACCTACTGTGCAAACACTTCAGCACTTAGATGTACCGACAGTCAACTTGGTACCGCTGAAGGGACTTTACTACCGCCCAAATTTTGACGGAATCAAAGGCTTTCTCATAGTCCACATACACAAGTCAAAGGGGCATATTATACTCATTGGTTTTCTGTACAATCTGCCGCAGGGTATGTATGTGGTACTGTAACCTTTTCGGAAACAGGCTTGTTTGAGAGACTGGAAGTCGTCGAGTCTGCGTGCGAGACGATCGTAATGACTCTCGAAAACAGCAAGTATACGCGGCTCAGAAGGGAAATCGGTCTGTAGTTCTTCAAGAGAGCGACGACTATACTTCTGCTCCACGTCTCCGTAGTATTTCCACCATGGAGGACGGAATTAAAGAACGTTTGAAGAACTACAAGTACCGGTTTTCTACCCACTTTCAGAAGCTCCGCTGTAATTCCATCCGTGTTGAAGAATTATTCTAATCTCGATCAGACTGACGTCCGGAATATGCCGGGCTAGCATGGGCAGGAGAGAATATATCCCCGGGGAAGGGATAAAATTTTTATCCCTTGCTTAGTTTTATCAACCCTGCGAGCAGGAGACAAAAATTATATCCCCCGATTATATCCACTGACAAGAGATAAAATTATCTTATCTCTATAGTATGTCCCCGTTTGACATAACGAGTGGACATATATCTCCCCGTCCGTAGCATGGGGCCAAGGGAAAGAGAAAAAAATATCCCTTTTTTGACATTTGAAAGGGACAATTTTATCCTCTTTCGTGGACGTGGGTTTAAGTTTATCTTCAAACTATTTTAATACAAAAAAAGATGTCTCGAGCCTATTGCAACTACATTTTCGTGTCAGAAATTGAAAAACAAGAAAGAAAATTACATCGGCGATCGATATGTGATCAGAATACTTAATCTATTGGAATTCCCCGACAAAGAATATCTACGCCGGTTTCGGATGCTCAAAGATTGTTTTGTATTTGTGTAAAGAACTGTATGAGGCTTTAAAACCTATTAATTCTTTGGATGGACTACCGGTGCATATTGAAGTAAGCATCTATAACAACCACCTTGTCCAAAAACATCGTATATTTGCAATCAATACATATGGCTGACTTATCTTAATATTTTTTATAGGTAGGTAGTTAACATCTTTCAGTCTCTTGGCAGATGGTAGTTACCTACTAGAGAGGTACGAGTCAAGACCATGGCATGGCTGTTGTTCAAACAACAAATAATCAGCAAATACTTGACCTAAGTTATTGGGGCCATCATTAGAATGTGGGGAGCAATATACTTTAATTAGCCTCTTGTGTAGGTAAATACAAGTCTCAGTGCATCTACTTCTTTCATTTTATTTTTTACTAATACTGATGTGAATGTCATTTCCGGGCATATAATAAGCAAGGCAAAATGTAGCTAGAGGATACCTAGCAGAGCACGGTTTGCCAGATATTCTTAGGGTTATTGACTGCACCCATGTTGATATATTTCACCTACCATCCTAGACTGGGGTTTAGTACAAGGAAAGGGCGGTCTAAAATTCTAATTTAAATTGTTCAACTGGTAATAGCAAACAAGTTATAGTTTTTAAAAACCTAAACCCTAATAATCAATTTTTTTCTCTAAATAAAAAATAGTAGTATTATATTAATCTAATATTCCCCTTTCCCCAAAAAATAACTGTAATGCATGTGTGCCACAATAATCTTACAGGTGGTCCCATGAGACTATAGTCGTCCCGGTTAAAGATTCCACAACCTTTCAGATTGTAGTCACCGCCTAAACATTGAGTTATTGAGTCTCAATAGCTCAATACCATGATTTAATTACATAGGTTGTTTCAACAATACCCAAGGCGAGTCCATGGTCAAGTCATATTTAATGATAATAGAATCGGTCTATACTATATTTTAGGTAAGTATAATGTTTTAAAATAAAGTTATCAAACTTAATAAAGTTACAATTCAAAGGTTTAAATTACGAAATATGTTGATTCTTTATCAAAGCTTGTTAAATATTTTAAAGACTAATATACATAATATTAGGAATACAAATAACACAATACTCATGATTATAAAATTATTTATTCCTTGTTTTGTTTGAAATCATTACATTTTCATTCTTCATGCTTCATCATTTTCAACTAAAATTAAAATCTTTGTGACTTTAGAATAGACATCAATTTTGATGTATTTTGTAATTTTCTTATAATGGCAGTAATTGCGGGGATAAGATTTTTTTTAATTTCCTCCAGAGGTTACACCACCTCCAAAAGGTCTGTATTGTCCAGTTTCACAATTGGCTTAATTATAGACACATATTTTTTAATAAATGCAATCACAAGCCAAGTAATACAGATTGCCTGCGATTTGATACAAACAATGTATACTTAACTTAAATATTATTCAAAAGAAAATAAAGAAAGAATTAGAATAATAGATAAAATAAAAACAAAGCAGAAATATGCTTAAACTAAATATAACAATTATTATGAATGACATATTGTTTAACAAAAATAATTAACAGTTTAGCAATATAATAAACAAAAGGTAAAAGAAAATATAAGTTAATGTAAATCTACTTAATCTTAAAACTAAACAAAACAAAACAAATTAAAATATAAATAAAAACATAAGTAAAAATATAATATTTCTATAGTTAGCACACTGTCTATATAAATTTTAATTTACAATTTTACTATTTTACAATGACAATATTACATTAATTATTTACAGTAGTCTCTAGTCGCCACAGCAATGTATTAGTAACATTTAATGTATTGTGTATTATTAAAGGAAAGGCATGAAATAATAATTTAAACATTTATGTTAATAATGTTAAAAGGGAGAAAAAAAGGTAAGTATATACAAAAAAGAACTTATCAGCTATATAAAGTCTACTAAATTAATTAAAAATATAAAGTCGATATTACACTTCACTTCTTTCTTATATCTATGGGATATTACAACTAAATTAGCATCGACAAGTAAAATTTGTAACATGGAAAGAAGACTGCAAAATTAAAATAGGATAATAAGAAAGTAGACCTTATAGCTACACTAACTCTAATATGTTAACTTAACAATGTGCAGAGATGTTATAACAGATATAGAATAAAACAGTTTGGGCATGAAATAAAGATAATAGAAAAAAAAGTAAAATGGATATAAATCAATATATTCTTAACTATTAAAGTGAACGACAATTTCATTATTTTGTTTTGAGCTTGCTTAGTTTAGCTACCCACTACACGTAAAACAAACTTATCACGGAATGGCGAAAAGGGATACGTTTTACAAAAAAAAATCACTATTAAAAAACTGCTTACCTAAAAAATTTGAAATTTTACCCACAGTAAGGGCATGAGTTTGTCCTCTATATACAAAAAATTAAGATGGGTCGTTACTCAAAAATAAAAGTTATTAGAGTACAAACTTCCAAGACGTGGGACACCAGTTGCAAAAGTGTGGTTATTCCGAGGATATACACTTCCGGCTGATGATGCATATATTTTCGGAAAGAGCTTTCCGAGACGCTGCAAGTGACATCTTCAATTCCATCCGCAGACTCCTGGTTCTTGAAACCACCAACCACATGGTTTTCGTTTTTCATCTAACTCAGGTGTCCTTTATCCAAAAATTCAAATTTTTGGAGGATGATGTGTCCCTAGGTGGCCCACAAAATCACTACAAAAATAGCAGGTTGTGGCGACTAATCGAGCGCCGCAAGTGATTTACTGTTTTGCTTATATGAGAAAAAACGGTTTTTCACTTAGAATATTACTAAAAATTGTTTTGCGGCAAAAAATACACCACTAGATGCATCTCGTTAATACGCAAATTTTTACACTAAGTACATACAATAGTACATACACAATATGGTATATTATCTATGCGCGGGGATAAGTTTATCTACTGTCGATATTATATCCACCATAGGCTCATGCTCGCAGGGTGGATATAGCTTTTACATAGGGATAAGATAATTTTATCCATTGTCAGTGGATATAATCGGGGGATAAAATTTTTATCCCCTGCCCATGCTAGCCCGAATGAACGGAATAGTAGCGGCTAATAATAGCTCTTGGATCGTTAATCACACTTGCGTGTGGCTTTAACGATGATGTGTACAGCTGACCATAGAACCTCTCAATCTCACTCAAAATCTCAGGTATCCCGGAAACGATGCCACCAAACTCGGTTTTCAGCTTTGACAGTTGACTCTTTCTGGCAGTCAGAACTCTGGTAAAGACTTTGGAGCATTGGTTTTGCTATTAAATACGTGCAGAATTAAAATTGCGTACGTCTCGCTGCATAAATTTGGAGATATGTATGTTCATTTGCCTGTATGCTGTCAAATCTGTTAAAGACTGCAACTTCATTTCCCGTCTGAAATAGCCACGAGATTAAGAATGTGATCGGAGAGTTTTTGTGTTCTGCGATGGGTCTTGCAGAACTTATCTCCGACTGCATGGACAATTTCCACGAGCTTTTTATTCATATCATCCACTGCATTGCAGTCTTCTAGGCACTGAAAACGGTTTTGTAACACGAGCTGAAAAGTTTCGGGACTATGAATTAGTACAGAAGGGGGACGGAGCGTTGATTTCATTAGACAAGATCTCTCCAACTTAACGTTTAGGTTCAGTGTTCACCCTTGCGATTACTGACACATCACTGAACAGTTGGCGTCTAATCCTCATAATGAAGTCAATCTAATTTTTTTGTTGAACTGTCGAGGCTCGACCTGGTCTACTTTCAGTGGGCTCGCTACCGGAACAAAGAGTTAATAATAAAGATGAACTCTTTGTTCCAGAAGAGATTAACAATAATGACAATCATTCATGAAATCTATTGAATCTCGAAGCGCTGTTATATTTTTATGATCGCGTGTTCAAAGTACTGAGAACACCCTACCTCGCAAGCGCCAGTGCTCACAGTACAAAAATGGCGGCGATTTATGACGTCAAATATTTCCCTAAGGTACTTCGGCAGTATACTAGTAGTCCATAACGGAACGAATTTTTCACCAGCGAGAGCACTGAGCTGTACTCGCAGTGTATATGGGAACACGGCCATAGTCTGTTCACTAAGATAGTGGAGGAGGTGCTTTTATTATTTTGCTTTTATGTTATTATTTTTCACTGTGTTTGTTAAAAATGTTTTTCTTTTCTAGAATACTTTTTTATTCTTATCGTTATTACAATAAAATACGATTATAAATAATAAACACTAGTTCGGCATTAAGCAAAGAAAATTTAAATGAAAAATATGAGTATGTAAAAATAAACGAAAGTAAGATAGAGACTATTATTCACCACTTGGAAGTATCGGAGTTATTGCCACCTGTATTTATAATAAGGCATCACGTTCTGAATCCATACTAAAAGAGAACTTTTCTCCATGAAGTTGGCTTCAGCTCACCGTTCTCTCTTGTTTCTAGTTTTGTGTCGAAGTCCCTTAATAACACCGTATAGTGTGGGTTTGAAGGAATGCGTGGCTCTAGAGATATCCTCAAACATTGCCTCCACCTTCCCATCGGGATATGTCGAGGTTGGTGCGTAAACCTGTATAACCTTTAGCGAATACTGTTTAGTGATTCTGAGTATAAGATACCCAATCCTCGTCGTCACACTTCCAATCTTTGCAACGTTGTTAACGAGATACTTGTGGACGATAAACCCAACACTCCCTTGGGACAGATGGTTGCTATACCGGTGATGGAACAAATAGCTAGATTCGAGGATCACTCTTTTTGGTCCAGCGCAACTTGTCTATCTCTTCTTCCAGCTCTAGAATCTTTTCGTCAGTCCTCAGAGTACGTACGTTGTGTGTTGGCAGGTCGAATCGTCTTAGGTTGCAACCGAACCTCCACCGGAGATTCTTAGCACCCCCTGCCCCACCTTTACCATGGTCGCCACCGTAGCCAGGAATAGCGGGCCACCGGGGACTGGGGGCCGTCCCTTCGTTACTCTTCATCATTGGGGTATATTGCCATAGTTGCCACATTTGGCAAGCGGGTTGGCAATCGCAGTTTTTTTTGTTGTACCGTTTCTGTTATCAGGAAGATGCTACTACACACATCTGCCTGTTTCCCTCTGTCGACTTTTACGACACCCACGAAAAGATATGGGGTAGTGGATATTCTTAACCGCCACTACACGGCATGAATATGTAATACAGACTGGCTGAAAATTTTTGATTATGAAGGTACGGAGAGCCTTCTTTCTTTGGACATGTAAACAACACACGCTAATACACACACACACACACACACACACACACACACACCACACACACACACACACGCACGCACGCACGCACGCACGCACGCACGCACGCACGCACGCACACACGCACACATAATTTTTTTTTATCCCCCTTTTTACTGTCATAAATTTTACATTTTAAATAATACTTGTTAATATTATATAATAAATAAACATTATAAATATAATACATAGATAAACAAATTATAGAAATAGAACTAAGAATAGGGAAGGAAACTAGCCCCTGAAATACAGGTATTATATCCTAGTTTAGGGGCTAATGACCACTGTAAATTTGGTGCATGTAATATGTTTATCAATAAAGATTATTATTATTATTATTATACTGAAATTCATTTAAAAAATTAATTATTCCTTCATTAGAAAATCATTAATGCTTTCACCACTGGTTATAAAAAATTTACCTGACTATTGCAACAATTAAATAATAATTTACATTAAAATATGTTAATACATAAATGGTCCTTATAGGTCTCTTCTGCCGAACTTCAATGTCGGTCACATTACCCCACAGAAAAAGGGACAGTAGCCGAATATCAGGGTGCAGACCGCGAACTCAAAAGTTCATGGGTTCAAGACCGCTACTCGTCTACTGTAATGAACTACTCCTAAAACAAGCATTTTAAGCTTACCTGGAGTGGTTAAAGAGAATATTAGTGATATTAATATACATTTTAACATTCCTAGCATTTTATTTAAAAAATAAAATAAAATAAATCTATAGAAAAACTCCATACGACATACCTGCTTAATGAATGAGTAGCTACTTTAGTCATGAACTCATTAACAGCACGTAGGCAGAATGTCATACTAGTGAAATTGAAAATAATTGAATGCAATTATTAAAAAGACGATCATAATTGTCAAAATAAAACAGAAATAATTGTGGATTTTTAAAATTTGTTTCTCTTCACAATTTATTTTGGTAACATGAGATTAATGAAAATGAAATAAAAAAAAATCTTTAATGGTTTGCTTACTTTAACGGCCTTTGAATATCAATCTAATGAGCTATTGCCGAAGTTGACATTCTTTAAATCGATTTCTCGAATCATCTAGTCGTTTTGCGTTTGAAACGACGCTATAGATAAGGAAAATTTTCACAATTTTATCAAAGAAAAGCCTTTCAATTTCTATTTAAGTAAATTAATTAATTTTAAATTGAGAACTCAGAATCGAGACAAGAGCGTGTCACAATATAATTAGTTTTATCAGTATCATTACAGCCTATCAAAACTCCACAGCTTATCAGAGGCTTCCCTCCAAGAAATTCCACAAGCCGGTCATAAGCCACCTGCAGCCATTAACTACCAGCATGTCTTACCGAGAACTCTCTTTTGTTTGTCAGTTTTTTATAGAATCAGGGTAACAAATGAGAAAACAGTCCATCTGATAGTAAATGGATGCTGTGGCCCATAGACATCTATCTACATTTATCCTCGATTGAGAATCAAAATGCAGATGCGTTGTCACCGCTGAGGACTAAGATAGAATGCTTTGTTTCTAACAAAAAAGATCTCTGGATCTCTATACTCACCATACGAAACACAACAGTATTAAGCTGCTATTTTACGCTGGTTTAGTGAGAGCATGGTCCTTCCCCGGACGAGACGACCCATTCGTGCTACAACCAAGCTGGCTAATATGGCTGGCGCAAATCGAGAAGTCGACCACGTAGGGAAATTCCAAACCTACCATTTTCCATAGCTCATTCACACTCTTGTTTTAAATTTTTATGGAATATGTCCCGAGAAATAATGTCGTAATCTGGCGAGTTATTAGCAAAGCTGAGTCCATCGATTAACCTATTATTCGAAGTTGGACAGAACTCGAAGCTAGACAATTTGTCCTAGGTAAAAAGAATCGTAAACAACTTGAAACGTAGTATTCCTAACAACTACCAACATATGTATATCTATGTCACATTATTGTACAACTTAAGACCTATCTGTTGGGAGAAACTATTGAGAATATTGAGCACTAGCTGTTACCCGCGGCTTCGCCCGCATGGTCACTGGGAAATGAACTATCCAATGCTTTTTGAATTGAAAGAAAACTGAGTTTTATAGATTTGTCAGAGATGCAGCCATTAAAATGAAACTGAGAAAAATTGATTCGTCAGCCTATTTAAATGTTTTGAAACGCAGCTTATAGGAAAGCATGAAAATAGCCTGTTTATTCCAAATGGAAATAGGATATTTTTTTAATTAAAGGAAACTGAGCATAATTATCCGTAAGGGATGCAGACTTTTGAAAAGAAACTGAGATAAATTGATTCGTCAGAGATGCAGTTTTCTGAATTGAAAGGAAACTGAGCCAAATAAAAGATCTGTCAGAGATACAGCCTTTTGAGTTGAAAAGAGACTCTCAAAGGTCCATCAGAGTCGCATTTGGAATTGAAAGAAACTGAGCTAAATAGGAAATTCTGAATTGAAAGGGAAGATCTGTGGAATTCTGATTAATTGATTGTGGGAATTTTGGAAAAAAAACTAACTGAACACTATTTTAAGACGCTACTGTACACAATGTTATATGTTTTTCCATTCGGGGAAAGAATGTGGAGATTCTGGGCATTTGAAACACGCGAACATGCTACATACAGCTGACCATGAGAGAAGCACGGTTTTTCTAAGTTGACCCACGCTACCTGCAACGTTTGTCCTTGCGCTTTATTAATTGTCATTGAAAAACTGAGCTTAATAGGGAACTGCAACCTATTGAATTGAAAAGGAAGATCTGTGGAAATTATAGGGATCTGTGGTATAATAACATTTTCACCTTTTCCTACGCCTGTCAAAATTGTAGCACCGATTATGTTTCGTCCAAGATGGGTCGTCACACGCAGCCTTGTCCCGTTACATAACCGAGGAGCATCTAAATTTCGCATTAGCATGACTGGGATGCTTAATTTTAATTGAAGCATATGTGAGGGCACACCTGACAACTCTAGAGCATTTAGAAACTCTGCGGGATATGAAGTGCTCTGTTCTGTGTCCATAACTGTGTCTACTGACAAATACTCTGTTATTTCTCCTGCTACTTCGCTTAATATATCTGAATTTATTTTGTTAACGCTCTCATTTTTTGGTGCAAGAATCGCCCTTTCACATAACCATTTATCTTCATGCATGTTGTACGTTAAATCTGAGTAAACGCTCGCAATTAATTCGGAATGACTCTGTACTAAATTACAAAAATCTCGTTAATTTAACGCAGCCCTCAGCATCGGTTTCCAACCGCCCATCGCCAATTTTTAATAGTGTGTCAGAATAGTTTCCAGCATAGATATCATTATACAAATGCACTCTCATATTCGTAGTTAAACTGAATTTTGTCACATTGTTCCATAAAATAGACGACTTGAGGCATGCTTTAATTTCATCTGCAAGTGTGCCCTTTTGAATGACAGGTTAAGTTTGGCGAAAGTCACCAGCCATTAAAACCATCATTCCTCCCATTACATCGGTATTGCTGCGCAAATCCTGGAGCGTTCGATTTAGTGTTTCTACAGCTTTTTTATGCGACACTGTACTTTCGTCCCACACTAAAAGTTTGCATTGTCGTAGCATTATACTTCGTGCACTATTTTTGCTAAATGTTTGCAGATCGGCGATTCTTCCTGGGCTATATTTAGAGGGAGTTTTAAAACAGAATGTGCAGTGCGGCCCCCGCTTAGCAGCCTGACGGCTATACCTGAGGAAGCTAGGGCCACAGCAATGTTTTTTCTTTCCGTACTTGCGCTAATAATAAATTTAACAAAAATGTCTTCCCAGTTCCTCCAGGGGCATCTAAAAAGAAAAGTGCACCATTTCCAGATTCAATTTGTCTTAATACTTTGTCAAAAACTCGTTTTTGTTCAGGAAGCAAGCGGGGTACAAATTCGGCTACTTGCTGCTGCAAAGCTGGTATATCGTAGTTTGTTTCACGTATAATTTAATCACTTAGTTCATTTTCGGTTGTTCGCTGAGGGCTTATCATTCCAAAGTCGCTTAATTTTTTGCCTACCATTGCCATTACTTTATCTTCAATTTTTCCAAGTGCTTCATTATAAATGTGTTCATTGTATGTCATGTTCGCGTGTGTCTGCTGTAACCTTCGCAAAATATCTTCCGCCATGTACTCTTTATATTTGTCCCACAATTCATGTGCATTAGATAGCCCGCAAGATGATATGAGAGTTGCATAAAGATCCCTAATTTTAGCTGGTGACTGGCACTGCACAGCTTCCTCCATGGTTTCATCCCAGTGATTATCGTTTTCTAAAAGATACAGAGCTTCACATTCTTCTCTATAAGTTGCGCATTCCTGACCGTTGACAGTTTTAAGGTCTTTATATCCTGTAGGACCCCGAACATGGTGCAGCAGCAATCGTAAACAGAAACATTCAAAATTAGTAACATGGACGGTATACACACGACCAAGGGCATCTGATGACTACACTGGGCCAATTTGCAACAGGCGCGCCTTGAATACGGCGTTTTCACTCCTTCCTAGATGTGTTCCAAGTATAATAGCGGGGGACTTCAGAATATAACAACGTTTTTGCAAAGGTGTCGGTTTGACAAAGTTGAAAGAAGGCTGTTAGTTTAGTTCTTGGCGGTGATACAATTCTTTCTTGGAAATTTCTTTCGGTGAAATATACACGCTCTCCATTTTCTAAGTGCAAAGGGAAGCCAAGGAGACGCCAAGCTGCCTCGCTACTGCTGACATAA
The DNA here is from genome assembly GCA_907164705.1 of Parnassius apollo. Taxonomy (NCBI): domain Eukaryota; kingdom Metazoa; phylum Arthropoda; class Insecta; order Lepidoptera; family Papilionidae; genus Parnassius; species Parnassius apollo. The sequence goes on from CAJQZP010001367.1 coordinate 2,100,111, forward strand.
CGCCCTGCTTGAAAGGTCTGTACTTCATTAACGGGATTTGCGTCACCTTCACTCCTGAGATTAAATATTGCTTAATCGCTTCCTTTATTTATGTAAATACTTACAGATATACTTGATTGCGCGGACAGAGCTACTTGCTTCTACATCAATGTGGGCATTAAACATTTTACATAGAATGGGTGAATACGGGACAATCCAGCTGTTATCTAAGGTTTCGAACGCTCCAGAGCGAGATTTGATTGTAACTTTCCTACCACCATCTTCGGGAGCTCTGCATCTGTATAAAGGGTAGCCATTGTCATTGTGCACTGTTTCTTTTAATAGCCTCTTCTTTTAATAATCCTCTTTTTTGCCATTCAATGGAATACATGAAGCACTGCACCTCTCCGAAAATTTTCCCTTAGTTAATTACATACATTAATTTTTGTACTTTTAATCTAAATACACTAGCAACTAAATCATGTTCGTCAGTACTTTTTGGCCTGGCATTAACTCCTCGGTTATTTCTTTCCATGTGGGATTGCAAGTAAAAGTAACAAAAAGATCAGGTCTTCCGTAAATTCGTACATAGGCGAATGGGTCTTGTGTGTACTCATGTAGGTAGCGTGGACTGTTAACGAATGATAGGCAGAATTACCATTTTACCTAAATCTCTGGGGTTTACATTGGCGTCGCTAGAAACTGCATCTTGTAAATGTATATAATTCTCAACGCGCAGCTTTTTTGATTTAAAGATATATAACGGAGACGTTCACTTTCTACCTTCACATACATGTCTACCAAAAATTGATAAAATAATTGTCTACAATGGGCTATGAGGTTAAAATCATTTTCTCGCAACATCATCTGATACGCATTAAAATCCATACATGATACTTTTTTTTCGGAGTAGGCTCCTTTGTGACCAGGTTAATGAGTGGAATTTGAAAATGATAACCCTCTTGTCCTTTGCAATAAATCAATGGGTATTGCAGAGCGTCATAAAACTTGTGTGTATCGGCTACCCGTTGCACGTATCATCACGTGCTTGCAAGACAATGTCTCGTGAAGAAAATTGATCACCACTAATTACGGCTGCTATTTCGTTTATCAAAGGTGCATTGTAGCGCCTTTCATGCTCTCCTCGAGGGGTCCGATCTGCGTGAATGACGACTTTATAATCCTCTTCAGATAGGTTTTCTAAAGCAGTTTTAAATGTTTTGACTAAAATGTTACCAAGAATCTTTGAATTTTGAACACTGTGTCTCTCTCAACTCCCTGGATAAATTGGCAGCGACGGTCTACCTCAATTTCTTCGTCACCCATAAAATACACTTGTAAAAATTTATGCTGTTCGTTTTCAGCTGGAAAAAGTGAACCTATTCTAAGATAATTTTGCCCTTGCAACGTAAATGTAGGCGAAAATCCCGGCATTATTATTTCCCGGTCAACTCCGAAGGCATGAGTTATATTTCCGGATCCTGATTAAAAAGCGCCGTGACTCATTAGCATAATATAAAAAGAGAGTTTTCAAAGGTTCTTCTGGTTCCCCAAGTAACGGAAGATACACTTTGCCATTGGAACAGCACATGCATGCGGTCTCATCTTTCCATTTTAAAGCGCTGCAAAATCGACACGCCTTGTCCATCAGTCCAATAACAACTAACCTTTGATTTTTATAATCAATCAATGGATCATAATTGAATGCTACGTCATTAAAATCCGACCAATTGTTTTTTTGAAAATTTTGTCAACGTTCAGCTTGGATTGCATCTCTTCGCGCCTATGTCTGTTCTGGTGTTTCAGATGCCCTTATAGTAGATTGACGTTCAGCTTGCTCAATGAGTCTGTGTTGAGTTTCATCAGGTGTTTCCGCGGCTCTTAAGGCGGCCTGATGTTTCACTTGTTCGAATATCCTTTGCTGACTTTGAGCAGGTGTTTCAGTAGCTCTTAAAGTAGAATGACGCTCTGCCTGTTCAAGACGTCTTTGCTGACTTTGGTCAGGTGTTTCAGTAGCTCTTAAAGTAGCTTGATGCTCTGCCTATTCAAGACGCTTTCGCTGATTTTGAGAAGGTGTTTCAGAAGCTCTTAAAGTAGCTTGACGTTCTGCCTGTTCAAGACGCCTTTCCTGACTTTAAGAAGGTGTTTCGGAAGCTCTTAAAGCAGCCTGACGCTCTGTCTGTTCAAGACGCCTTTTCTGACGTTGAGAAGGTGTCTCAGATGTTCTAAAAGCAGCCTGACGCTCTGCTTGTTCTTGCCTTCTCAGTTCAGCATCTTCTAAAGATTCTAGCGATCGAGCTAATCTTTTCGCTTGTTTTTGAGAAGATACTCTTGAAAGGCTGGACTTACGTTTGCGATGCATTATGAAGTAACAAAAAACCTATTTATAAAAAAAAAACGTTAAAATACCTAAAAGGAATTAAATTTCCTTTTAAATATATTTTTAAAAGCAAATGTAAAATATCTAAAAGGATTAAATATTTCTTTTAAATATTTTTTAAAATCAAAACAACAAAACCAATTCAAGACACAACACGAATCCGAAAACGATAGCCAAAAAAAATCGAATCAACTTAAACCAAATCGCAGAAAACCGAAATCGAAAGCAGTAGTCAATATAAATATAACCAACGAAAAAAGAAGTAAGTGTATAAGTACCGTATACACTATCTATACTATGAATATTCCTTTGAAATATTGTTAAACAACCTAAAATAACGAAAACCAATTCACGATTCTAAATAAACAAAATCCAAAATCAAAGCCAGAGTCTAAATATGTATAAAGGAATACCAACCAAATCAACAAAACCAATCCTAGAAAATACACAAATCCGAAAATGAAAGCTGATATAAATCTATTCAACCTTAACCAAATCACAAAGCAAATAACAAACAACTGAAATCGAAAGCATATATAGGTCAGAAAAAATTTCGTTACCGCGTTTTAAAAACCTAGTAACGACATCTAGCGGAATCAATTTAAACTATGTATACGTTAGTTAATAAGAACTCTGAAAAAATATTTTTCTTATAATTTTGCACTATTTTTCTTATTCTAATACCGATTCATTCTTAACCACATATAAGAACTGTATTCATTTCCGTTCAATAAATATTACTAAGACTTATTAATAAGGCTTACTAAGAACTGTTTCTACCACAGTTAAGTAATAGTTAAGGGTGAAAGCGTGACAGGTGGTGATAGTATTTCTGATCCATACTTATAATCACGCCTGTAACCCTTGCGGGGTAGGCAGAGCATCAACGGATTACTTAATATCGTCTGCAAGGTTATCACCTATTCTGTGAATTACAATGCACCAAAACGTTTGAAGAAAATCAGCTGGTGAATTTTATGTTTTTTATCGGTCTCTTCCAGGTGCTGCGTGGAAAAATACAGATCCATACATTTTTTATCTTAATTTTGGTAAAAGACATAATAATCCAGATATTCTGACCTTCTGTGTTCGGCCATCGTACCGTCGTCCGTCTTGTAGAATCACGGTGGCGCCACCTAGCTGAATTTAATTTTGCATCATACTAGTATGGATAGTTCTAAAGTTCTTCAGCGATTCTGCAATAGTAAAAATAAGTCTGCAAATCGAAGGTGAGTAGTATACTCGTCATTCATGTTGATACCGTATACTTTCAAGTCCAGTAGTTCGAAACAGTTTTATAATAACAATAAAACGTTAAGAGTTTCGAGAATATTTCCGGTTTCCGCCTTCACGTCACCACCCTACCTCACGCCTTTCTGCAGTGGAATTTCATACTCTTGTTTACTCATTTACTCATACTTAATTCTACTTTACTTTCAAACAATACTATTTCCTTCATTTTTTAGTCTCGTAAGATAACATACACCCTTATTAAAATAAGTAAACCATTATAATTCATAGAGAAAGTGGACAAAGAATCATCGTCATCATCACAGCGCCTCACAAGTTCAAATGGATCAATTAACCTTGTCCCACCTGGTTGTCACTCCATGCAGTGAGGAGTTTTCCCAGACTCACGCTAAGATTACAGGTGCAAAGCTGCCACATAACTCTGCACATCGGATGCCGATTCTTGGACATTTATGGTGAAACCAATTATACCTCAGATAACTCTTTGTCTTATTAAATAAGAAACATTCTGCTTGGAAAAATTATATTCAAATATGAATTAATATATTTCCCTCGAAAAAATAATAACTTCGAGCCGTGTTATATAATTTCTTTCATTTGTATTGATCTTGTCGTGGCTATGGTAACATGAAGCTAAACTTATGACACTATAAACTTATATTAACTAAATTATTTATCGGTGGACGTGGAAGAAAATCCATCACACCATTTTGACCCTTGTACTGTTGTAGAAGGTGACTTCGAAAAATATTATGATCTCAGAACCTATTTATGGCAGAGGTATGACTGGTAAACCGGTGACGAAAATAAGTGTATATTAGCAAGAAATACCTGGAATTACGATCGTCAGTCTGCCGGTCAAGCGTGTGGCGATTATGGCAAATCCCCTCTACAAGAGCGGAGGTCGAATCCATGATTAGACTTACGGCTGATTAAAAATGCTGTTGTGCCATTTTTTTATTAATGAGTGACTTAATCTTTATTTTAAATGATACTTACTACCAGTATAGAAGCTTTTGCATCTATAGAGAATTTTGATTTTTTTCTGGTCTACCAGTTACACTTTATCATTATGTTTTAATCTTTATATGTAAAATTCTGGTGTGCTTTTAAAAGGTTTTGTCGATTTTAATGATTTTTATAGAGTCACCTAAATGGTTTCTAATTATAGTCGGACTTGGTAGGTGGCGCTGTTGTTGAGATCCAGAAATTATCCGTGCAAAACCGAGGCGGATCACTGGTATGTCAATCATCATCATTACAGCCCTTCACAAGTCCACTGCTGAACATAGGCCTCCCCCAAGTAATGCCACAAAGCACGGTCCTGAGCCACCTGCATCCATCGACTTCCTGCATGTCTTACCAGGTCGTCACTCCATCTAGTGGGGGGTCGCCCTACACTACGCCTACCGGGACGAGGCTGCCACTCGAGAACCTTTCTTCCCCATCGGTTATCGGTTCTTCGAGCTATATGGCCGACCCATTGCCACTTCAGCTTACTAATCCATTGGGCTATGTCGGTCACTCTGGTTTCACAGCGGATATCCTCATTTCTGAGTCTATCACGCAGAGAAACTCCGAACATAGCCCTCTCCATAGCTCGCTGAGCGACCTTGAGCGTCCTCATACGGCAAGCGGTGAAGGACCACGTCTCAGATCCGTAAGTCATCACTGGCAACACGCACTGGTTGTACACTTTAGTTTTCAAAGATTGAGGTATACCTGATGAGAAGATGTGTCGTAATTTCCCGAACGCTGCCCAGCCGAGTTGAATCCGTCGATTGACCTCTCGGTCGAAGTTGGACTTACCTAGTCGGACTATTTGTCCCAGGTAAACGTACTCGTTAACAACTTCGAGCATAGTGCTCCCAACAATTACCGGCATAGGTGTGACATGGACATTAAACATGATCTTTGTTTTGTCCATGTTCATCTTAAGACCTAATCCCTTGGGAGACACCATTGAGGTCATTGAGCATAGTGCTAAGGTTCTCCAGCGATTCTGCCATAAGGACTATATCGTCGGCAAATCGAAGGTGAGTGATGTACTCGCCATTGATGTTAATACCGTATCCTTTCCAGTCCAGTAGCTTGAAAACGTCTTCCAACGCAGCGGTGAAGAGTTTCGGGGATATAACTACCCTGTCTTACACCTCTCTGCAGTTGGATAGGTTTCGTACTCTGGTTCTGTACTCGGATAGCCATCGTAGCCCTACTGTACAAACACTTCAGCACTTCAATATACCGATAGTCAACTAGGCACCGCTGAAGAGACTGTAGCACCGCCCAAATTTCGACGGAATCAAAGGCTTTCTCATAGTCCACATACGCCAGGCAAAGTGGCAGATTGTACTCTTCGGACTTCTGTATAATTTGCCGAAGGGTATGTATGTGGTCTATGGTACTGAAGCCTTTTCGGAAACCGGCTTGTTCGGGAGGCTGGAAGTCGTCGAGTCTGCGTGCGAGACGATTCGTAATGACTCTCGAAAACAGCACGTAGACGCGACTCAGAAGGGAAATCGGACTGTAGTTCTTCAAGAGAGCGTTGTCGCCTTTCTTAAAGAACAAGACCACCGCGCTTCTGCTCCACGCCTCCGGAGTAATGCCACCATGGTGGACGGAATTGAAGAGCTTCTGAAGGACTTCAAGTACCGGTGTTCCACCAGCTTTCAGAAGCTCCGCTGTAATTCCATCCTCGCCCGGGGCCTTGCCATTTTTAAGGTGGTGGAGAGCCATTCTAATCTCGCTCAGACTGACGTCCGGGATATCATCGGAATAGTGTCGGATAAGACTTGCTCTTGGATCGTTACTCACACTTGCGTGTGGCTCCAACGATGATGTGTACAGCTGCTCATGGAACCTCTCAAACTCACTCAGAATCTCAGGTGTCCCGGAAACGATGTTGCCACACTCAGCTTCAGCCTTGACAGTTGGCTCTTTCTGGCAGACAGATCGTCTGGCAGGTTCTCTACGGTCCTAGTTCCGCTCGATCGCTTCTTTAATACGAGCAGTATTAAAGTTGCGTAAGTCTCGCCGCATGCATTTGGAGATCTGTCTGTTCAGCTGCCTGTATGCTGTCAAATCTGTTGACGATTGCAGCCTCATCTCCCGTCTAACAGCCATGAGATTAAGAGTGTGATCGGAGAGTTTTTGTGTTCTTCTGCGGCGGGTCTTGCAGAACTTAGTTCCGACCGCATGGACAGTTTCCACGAGCTTGTCATTCATATTGTCCACTGCATTGCAATCCTCTAGGCACTGAAAGCGGTTTTGTAACTCGAGCTGAAAGGTTTCGGGATTCTGGATTAGAGCACGAGGGGGGACGGAGCGTTGACTTCATTAGACGAGACCTCTCCAACTTAACGTTTAGGTTCAGTGTGCCTCTAACCATTCGGTGATCGCTGCCAGTTTTCGCCCTTGCGATCACTGAGACACCACTTAACAGTTGGCGTCTGGTCGTCATAATGAAGTCAATCTCATTTTTTGTCGAACCGTCGGGGCTCGACCAGGTCCACTTCCTGTGGGGCCGCTTCTGGAAGAAAGAGTTCATCATAAAGAGTCCCTCTTTCTCCATAAAGTCGGCCAGCTGCTGGTCCCTTCGGTTCCGTTGCCCTACTCCAAATTTTCCCACCTTCAGCTCACCGCTTTCTCTTGTGCCCAGTTTTGCGTTGAAGTCTCCCATCAACACCGTGTAGTGGGTTTTGGAGGAATGCATGGCTCTGGAAATATCCTAATACATTTCCTCCACCTCCTCATCGGGATGTGCCGAGGTTGGTGCTTAAACCTGTATGACCTTCAGCGAATACCGTTTGGTGATTCTGAGAATCAGGTACGCGACCCTCGTCGACACACTCCCAATCTTTACAACGTTGTTGACGAGAGACTTGTGGACGATAAATCCGACACCTCCTTGGGACAGATGGTCGCCCTACCGGTGGTAGAACAAGTTGCCGGACTCGAGGATTGCCGTATCCTCCCCCTCGCTTCGGACCTCGAATAATCCAATAATATGCCAGCGCAACTTGTTTACCTCTTCTTCCAGCTCCAGTATCTTCTCGTCAGTCCTCAGGGTGCGTGCGTTATATGTTGCCAGGTCGAGTCAATAATATCAGGTATGTCAATAAAATATAACAACTAACAATTATAATACTTTATCGCGAAAACAGAAAGCAACCGTGTACAGACTTACTTTTACTTACACTGGACTTTATCATCAAAGCATGAACATCCTCCCAAAATTCATCATACAATATTTACCTAGAGGTTAAATTAATGCTATATCAAAATTTATTTTGTTTTATCAGAAACAATTATTGTACCTGAATAGAATTTTCTAATAATTAATCATGTTTTCCATATAAATTCCTTTTGGGTTTAACTTTGAAAAAAAAATAAAAAATATTAAAAGCAATAATTCAAGTTGGTAGCGCGAAAAAAAAAACGGATAGGTACTCTCACATTTTGTTTGGTTGGTTGTTGTTTGCCAGTGTCCCTTCCATCCTATCCACGCATTCCATTCCACACGCACTAAAAGGGTGTGGGGGAGTCTTAAATGTGACGTGATTTTCGGCCAACCAAGAAACGCGCCCCGCGTAAATGAAGGATAAAGAAGGCTCAGCTCTGCCGCCGCTTGCTCTTCTTGCATTATAGTCGAAGAATCGCTAGTTGTGACTGCACCTCTGTGGCAGTCGGCCACAGAACAATCTAGAAGTAACTGCCTTGCATAGTGCAAGTTATCGTCGCGCACCACCACTCTCTTCCAGCGCATCACAACACCCCCAATTTAACGCATCACAAGAAGTGCCAGTAAGTGCTGCTTAAATTGCCTTGAGCTGTTTATTTTCTTTTTTCTACTGTTTTCTTTCTCTTAATAGCTCAAGTTAAATTCCATCACATCACCCATACAGTCCACAAGAAAAACGATCCCGAAGAATAAAATATTATCCCAACCCGGGAATTGAACCCGAGACCCTGTCGCTCCACCATCTTCAGGTTCCTTCGATCCGGATACGAGGGGTAACATAGTCATTCTAATCATTTATTGACCATCCGTTTCCGGATTAGAACCCAGGAACCAGTAGCGCGACAATTTTCTGGTTCCTTCAAGCAGGATTTGAAAGGAAAGCCAGTGGCCGCACCACAAGTAGTCCCTGATGTCTCTAATAAAAAAAATTAAAATTTTAAAGATGATTTGACTTGTTTTTTCTTCCAATGTATGTTTCATTCATGTTTAAAGCGTAGCGCCTGAATTGTCTCCAAGGGGAACCTCTATCTTGAATTCTAGTGTTTATGTGAGGGCAATAAAGAGGGAATAGCCTTTGATTTAACGTAAGGCGGACTTTGCCAATTCCGAAATACAAGTCTTCTATTTCGGGAAGAAAAAAAGAAGAAATTTTATCAAAATTTGTAAAACGGAACACTTAAGAAATTACTTCAGTATGTTTGCCGCAGACGATTTGAGAGACTCTTATTTAGGTGATTAAAATTCGGCATAGATTTAACGTGTTGTAAATCATTCCTCATATAAGTAATTTTTGAAATTCGAATTTTCAACAAATGGAATTAGTTCGGTAGAAGAACTGAAGAATTGGGAAATAATTATATAAAATATATAATTTTTGAATTATTGTAAGACATAAACATAGATTTATTTTATATAATAATAAGACTCAACAACAACAAGCTCTATGAAGAACTATTATTTCAAAAACGTATAATTTGTTTTACTGCATTTATATTGATAATATTAAAGGGCTAAGCGGGCCTACTGATAAGCTAGACGTAGGACACGTATATATTAATTTTATTTTTACATAAATAAGGAATTTTTAATTAAAATTTTTTATTAAAAAATCAGTATGTTCTCATTTTGTGCGTTATTTTTAATTTTTTTTTCGAGAAAATATTTTACTTTCACCCCTGCTAGGGCATCTGTATTAACACATACGTATTTATTATGGTACTATAATATCTCCTGCACATCAACTGCACAAAATACGGGTAGCTTCCGACAATACTAAGGCTGCGAACGATGGCGGCAGCGGGGGTGGCGCGATACGACAGCGACGTGAACAAAACATAGTTTAATATAGCGACGCGCACGAAACGAGCGAGATCGAGAGCACCACACCGCCCGCTACCGCCATCGCTCGACCGTCGCTGATTTTGTGGACGCAGCCTTGGTATTGTAGGAAGCTACCCCGTATTTTGTGCAGTTGATGTGCAGGAGATATGATGGTACCATAATAAATAAGTATGTGTTAATACAGATGCCCTAGCAGGGGTGAAAGTAAAATATTTTCTCGAAAAAAGAAATTAAAAATAACGCACAAAATGAGACCATACTGATTTTTTAATAAAAACTTTTAATTAAAAATACCACATTTATGTAAAAACAAAATTAATATATATAATATATAGTTATGCTTGTGCTGTCGACGGGTCAACAAGCAATTTTCATAATCATAACTATTATTTATAATTCGCAACGACTTCAAATTCTTACACTGTGCGACTACCCAGCTCAACAACTTGTCGTAGGCGCACCTGCTAATTATGAGTCCCGGGTTCGAATGTCTATCAAGAACTATCTAGAATTTATCGGAAGTCGCCTGGAAGTTGGCGGTAATTTACGCTAATACCTCGGCAATCATGTTAAGCAGTTTCTCCGTTGAGACTGATGCCGGTACCAAAAATCTATCTTAAGAACATTATGTTATTAAACGTTTTAAGCATTTACCAATATTAGTTAATTAAAATAAAATTGAGGACATAGTAAAGAACCGTAAGGAAGAAAGATTGAATTTCTTTCTCTACCACGTAACTCTTTAAAAATCGTGGCTTTTAAATTGTAGACATGCTATTTCACTAGATTTTACTGCTACGTCACTTTAGTTGTCATTAAAACGAAGGACGTTATATACTCTTTGTCTAAATCATTTAACAGTCCTTGCGAATGAATAATACTCATTCCCTCGTGACCGGTCTCAAACACAAGATAACAATAAAAACTTCAACCTAAAGCAATGGCCACAAATACAAAATAAACCGTACACGGCGTTCATGTCTTTAAACTACATAAAGAAAATAATTTTCACTTTTATGACCAAAAATAATAAAAAGTTTATGCAGAACTCTTATTACCAGAAAAAATCTACGAACATTTTGATGGCCTCGTAAAATATGTAGTAAAGACCGTGACACCACTCTTGCTTCACTTTTACTTACATAATCTTCATCTTTGTTTTTGTTTACAAATAAAAGGCTCAATCTTTGAAAGGCTTATGTCTAATAGACTTATATCATCAGTTCGTAGAGGTTCACAGCTGGATATAAACCACTTCCAGGCTTTGCCTGAGCAGATCGATTTATATTAAGTAGATTTATGAGACTAAAACAGAAACTTATTTATTCAATATAGATTATAAATATACTTATTGAAAGTCACTCTTTTTTTTTTAATTTACCACTAGTTTGGGAAAAAACCTGTGCCCTGGGGAAGAACCAGCAAGAAACCCAGCAGACGTTTTTGTGAAGAAAAATATGTTATATACGACACAAAATAGTTTTGACGTCTCAGTAGCACAACGCAGGTTTAACTGCAGCGCTACTGACTGCGGGTTTGAATCCCGCCGGAACAGTTATTTAAATAACCTAGAAATAATTAACTCTGGTCTTAGATTTTTGGCCATTTGCAATTTTTGGCTGTTAAATTGCTACCACGATACAAGTAAAATTTACTCTTAAAGTTTTAAAAAACCACTTTGGTATGTGTTGGAATTCCATTTATGTACACTATAAATATGGGATGTAATAAGCATTCATAATAATGATTTCTTAAATTTACGCGAACACTACACATTGAATAAAATTTTATCGCGTTTAATTCAACTTTAATTTATTTTTTATTATCCCGACGTTTCGGGTGCTTTACAGCACCTGTGGTCACGGGGGAGGGGGGAACTGAGATGTTTGATGTCCCAATGTCATAGTTAGTCCGGCTACCTTCAGTTTTTGAATATAATTTTTGGACCGATTTACGCAAAATGAGCTTATATTATCATAAAGTCTTGCAGTGGTATGCTTGGGTTTGGGTTTAATTTTGTAAATTATAGAATCCCAAGCAGCTGGCAGCACGCATCCATCTTCTCTATTGAAATTTGGATGTTTTTTAATTTCAATAGCCTCGCGTATCATCCTTGGTAGGAATCGGTGTTCTTTTGCGAAGATTTGTGGTTTATCAAATCTAATGTAATGGTGGGGACGATCTTGAACATGTTCGCAGACTGCAGACTTCCCGGAGCGTCGGTGCTTCACGTCAGCTATATGTTTCTTCACGCGGGTTTTAATAGATCTTTTTGTTTGACCTATGTAAGAGAGACCACATTCACAATCTAGCTTGTACACACCTGCATCTTGTAGAGGAATATTGCATTTGATGGATGGTAAAAATTGACTAATCTTCTTCGGCGGCTTGTAGTATGTTTTAATGGACGCTCGCTTCAAGATGTAGCCAATCTTGTCTGTGACTCCTCTAACATACGGTAGTACAGCAGGCGCGCGCTCGACTGTGACCGGCTTCACTCGCTCACCGTGGCGCGGGATCCGAAGCTTGTTGTTTTGCAATACTTGCTTGACATGCTGAAGCTCGACGGCCAGATGTTTTCTGTCACAGATCCCTCGTGCTCTCTGAAACAAAGATTTACCCACGGTAGCTAACTGTGAAGGATGATGGTGAGATTCACCATTTAGATATCGGTTGGTATGGGTCTTTTTTCTATACACAGTGTGACCAATAATGTTATCAGGATTTCAGATGACTAAAACATCTAGGAAGGCTAAAGAATTATTTGCCTCTAACTCCATTGTAAATTGTATTTTAGAGTTTATGGAGTTAAGGTAGTCTAAAAATGCGGTTACTTTGTCAGATGGTAAAGTTGTGAAAGTGTCGTCTACGTACCGCTTGTAGAACCTTGGATTTACAGGAGCAGTAAGAAGGGCTTTCTCCTCAAAGTCCTCCATGAATATGTCGGCGACTATGGGAGATACGGGTGAGCCCATCGCCACACCATCTACTTGCTTGTAGAACTCCTCCTTCCACAATAGATAGCCAGATGTGAGGCAGTGTTCAAGTAATATTAAATATTCTTGAGGCGTGTTATTTTCTTCTAGGTTCATAGTTACAATTGAGATGCAGTCAACAATAGATAGGCATGTAAATAGTGACTGAACATCAAAACTGACCATAACCATAGTTTCATTGTCAGCGAGATGTAGGTCTTTTATCTCACTCACAAAATGGTATGAATCCTTTGTGTGTGCTTTGGTATGTCCTCTCAGTGGTGATAGTATTTTTGCTAAGTATTGTGCCAGCTTATAAGTTGGTGAATCGATCTGGCTCACTATGGGACGTAGTGGAGCGTTTGGTTTGTGTATCTTCGGTAACCCATACAACCTCGGCGGTTTGGTACATGGTGGTATTAGCGAATTCACGTCGAGATTTAATTTTTCGGAGTATTTCTTTATTAAATCGCTAGTTGTTTTAAGCGTGCTAGTTGTGGGGTCTGTTTTGACCTTTTTATATGTACTTTCGTCCGATAAAAGTTGTTGTATTTTAAAATTATATTCCGACGTGTCCATTATTAGCGTAGCATTTCCTTTATCAGAATTTTTAGCATTCATAATATTATACAATAAAGATTGAAAATTCAGTGATCTCCAGCAACACTCCAGCAAATCAGATAATGTATAGGGAGGAGCAAAATCAACAGGTTTCTTAGAAACACTGCCTTGCCGAGATTAAAGGGTCGCGTCTGAATTACTTTCGAGTTTCCTCATAAAATGAAGTGCTCTTCGAGATGGTTTTGTAGAAAACTTCATCAACTTCGTGTTCGTAATTAGTATTAGTTTATTGACAAGCAAATGTTTGCTAAACTACGAGTGTTTTGAGGAACTGCCCGTTTCGACAGGCACATCGTTAAGTAATTGCGATTCAATTTATCTTAATTAGCTTTAATTAATGTTACTTAATAAAACCTTAATATATCTACAATTGATTCAACAATCGACATAGGAAGATATTCTGTATTATTGTAATTTCCTAAGTATAGTATAAGAAAGCCTTTGCTTTTGGTATACCATGCCGGGTACCGGGTACATATATTATCATTATGACATATTATCTTGATCAGGCGTATCGTATCTCTAGATCTTGTATCTTTCACCCATTTCGACCATATGTTAACACTATTTCATTAATACAACTCAATAATGGACGTTTATACTTGATACAGCTCAACTTTTAATAATAATCAATTTTCATAAATTTTAATACGTTATAGGTATTTTTTACCCTGATATTATTCATAAATAACATTTCTTTTCTAAAGTATTGACAATTTGTATTGTTGTTATTAATTTTATTATATTGTATAAGTGGTTATAACGAAAAAAGTTTTTCCAAAAGCGAGTATTAGCGTTTATAATACTTTCCCCCAGTATTAGTCTGTTGCATTCCCTACAAAATAGTTATTACCAAATTACGTCGTGACAAAATTATGAAGGAATCGATGAAGAAACCTTGGACATTTAAAATTTTGAACAAACAAGTATTTATAATATCATTTATATAGATTCAATAGAACTTTTTATTTATTTTGATATTTTTATTTGATTTTTATCCACTAATAAGATATCGCTTAGAAGAAAGTATCATGTCAAAGCTTTTTTTCTCGACTATCTTCCCTCGTTTGTGGCTATTTATGTTAGAGGTCGATTGAACGATTCGCTTCGTTTACTTTACTTTTGGATGGGTATTAGCCCGAAAATACGAAATCTGAAAAGTTTCTTTGTTCTTTCCTTTTAAATTGCTATCGTATGGTGACTACTTGATCTTAATTACTGAAATCGAAACATGAAAACGTCTGGAACGGGTTTGTTATCGTTATATATAAATTATCATTACGTGAATTCGTAAATTTATGAGGCTTCATGGTGAACCAACAAGTTTTTTTACCCTTGTCTGTATCAGCTGTACCTTTATCAGCTGAAGAACGAATGTCTGGCGAACGACTGATTACGAAAAATCCAAAGAAGGAGAACTGAAATTCTACAATCTAATCTATTGAACTCAACACTCAACACATAGGATCTCTTTCGGTTTATCAAACATCAGCCCAGGTGAAAGCTTCCATTAAATACGTAATTTAATTTATTCTTAATAATGTTAAATTCAAATGTCATATAACTAAAAAATAGAAATCACTTATGTAGGTACATATTTATTAAAGTAATTTTATTTAAGAAGTAATTTTTTATTGTCAGTAAATGTATGCTACAAGAAGTTAAATCCGCCTGTTAAATTCTACTGTTAGACTACTGTAGATAAGTCTTGCACGATGTAGGGAGGATTAAGGATGTTAAAAATTAATTTTCTCAGTTTCGCACAATAAAAAAATTAGGTGTCTTAGTTTTGTCCTAGTTAATCTGGCACTAGTTTGAAGAGCACCTTCCGCTCTCATAAATTTCGTCAACTATCCCCGTCACAACTAATCCCAGCACCATTATTCCCAACACCACTCCACTAGGGAATACACCACCCTCGATAATACGACACGTGTTTCGTCGGAGGATGCCTTATGTAGAGGACACGAGGCGTCCGCATGTGAAATTTACTCTGCGGAAATAAATTAATTTTTGACATTTCCGCAAAGTAACTCCTGATTCTATTAATTATGTAGTGAGAATTAGTAGTACTTAATCAATAAAAAAATACCCGCTTGGCGGTTGGATTGGCAATGGCAGTACCATTACGCAGCTTTGACGCTATTCTAGGAGTTTTCATCCGACATAAACGAGATGGTAAAACCGTCATCCATCGTAAGACAAAAATTCCATGGAGAAGAAATAGTCACCTCTTACGACACCAGCGAGACGAAATGGGATGATAGCTTCCCTAAGCCGTCAAATAAGGCACTAATTATATATACGCATTTCTAGCCTTGTCAGTAAGCGAAGTGTAGGGGAACCCCCCCCTCCCCCCTAATAGATGGAGTGAGGACTAAGACATGCAGGAAGTTGACTGACGCAGTTGTCTTTGTATCATTCAATTTTATATACTTATTTTTGGCCTTGTCAGCCCCACCCAAAAGATCGAGTGAGGACCTGATAAGACATGCAGGAAGTTGACGGATGCAGTTATCTTTGTATTATTCCTTTTGGGAGACTTAAGTACAGTAGCAAACTTCTGAACTTCAGAAGTTCGCTACTGTACTTCAGGTCAGACTTTGACCACGAGACAGTACCACTCACTTTAGATGGGATATGATTAAGTGGCACAAGTGTACCAACATCTTCTCTTTTTCGGCCTGGTAAAGTCTACTGCTGGAAATAGGCCTCTCCTATTGAAGTGAATATTTACCTCAATTGTCATGCAGTATCTGCCTGGTCTGAATATTTTATGAATTAACTGATTAATGAGACGGTTATACCGTCGTTTATAGTCGTGTCACGTTCACACAATAGAATCGATGCAAAGCCACGAAGTAGTGTCAAAGGAAATGTGATACCTGGGATAAGAAAACAATCATAATACAACCAAATCTAAAATCCAACAATGTTCAAGCAAACATGTCGGCTTGTACAGGGACCCCGACTCGAGTTTGCGTAGACATGGTTGTAAATTTTGATTTTTTGTTTTGTTGAAAGTTTGATTAGGATTAGAAATTTTTATACGTGGTAAATTTTTATTCGTAGGACGAATATACTGTCGAACTGAAACTCCTTGAACGACAGAAATCCAGACATCACCCGTGCAAAGCTGGGGCAAGTCGCTAGTAATATATTCATATAAACATTGTAAACTTTTTTGTACGTAGTAGAGCCATGCTGCAGTTATATTAGTAGTATAGTTGTAGCGCGAATGGGATGGCTCGACCGGGGAAGGACCACGCTCTCACAGAATATCAGCGTAAAATAGTAGCTTAATGCTGTTGTGTTTCATATGGTGAATGTAGAGAACCTGAGACCCTTTTTACTGTAAAAGAGGCGTTCCATCTTGGTCCTCATGGGTGACAACGTATCTGCATTTTGATTTGTAATCGAGGATAGATGTAGATGTCTATGGGCCGCAGCAACCACTTACCGTCAGGTGGACTGTGTGCTCGTTTGTCACCCTATCCTATAAAAAAAATTAAAAATATAATTCAAAGTTCTAAGAAGTCCGCCAACACGCATAGGGAGAGTGGTGAGTCCAGGACTTTGAAACCAACTTAGATACGAGAAGAGTCCTCTACATAAGTATGTATAGACGTATGTAATTTTGTAATATCAAATTATGTTTTAATAAAAACTCAAATGCAATTTTATATTTTCTTTTGCTATAATTATTATTTATTAACTTCACCGTACGAATTAAAAAAAAAATACCAATTAAGTTAATGACAAAAAGATCTATTTGGTAAGTGTCGAAAGTATTTGCATAGCCTTGTATTGAACATAGTGTTGCTATGGAAACAAAGTCAAACGACAGCCTAAACCAATAAAGTGAATACAATACAACTACAATACAACTTTTCCCAATTTAATTCGAATTTAATGTGTTTCCTTTTATTCAGTAAATAGGTCTTAAAATAAAATGTTTTTCTTAAGTACAACCAATGCTATTAAAACTAATTAGGACCCGCGTAAAAGAACATATAGCTGATGTGAAGCATCAACGTTCCGGGAAGTCTGCAGTTTGTGATCATATCCTAGACGGCTCCAACCATTACATCAGATTTGATAGACCACAAATCCTCGCGAAAGAACACCGATTCCTACCAAGGATGATACGTGAGGCTATTGAAATTAAAAAAACATCCTAATTTCAATAGAGAAGGAGGCTGGGTACTACCACCTGCTTGGGATCCTATAATCAATAAAATTAAAACTAAACCCAAGCATACCACTGCAAGACCTCAGGACATAGTCAGTTTATTTTGCATAGATCGGACCATAAACAATAATTAAAAAAGCTGAAGGTTCTCCGGGTTTAACAATGACATCGGGACGTCAGTCATCTCAGTCCCCCGTGACCATGGGTGCTGGAAAGCGCCCGAAACGTCGGGAATTAAAAATAAAAAGTAAAAATAAACGCGATAAAATCCGTAGAAGTAGTTTTAATCATGTGCAATGTTCGCGTAAATATAAGAAATCACAATGCTATTAACTTTAATTAGTATTCCAATTCCTAACTGCAGTTAAGCTTCAATTGTTTATGTTAGGAGTGGTTCACGACAGTAATCGCGAATAGCCGAGGATTTTTGAGTTCCCAGTCCGCTGCCATTGGGGTACTGTCGCTTTTTGTAAATAAACATTTTTTACCACATCTAAATTCAATAATAATTGATATATTGTGTTTTAAAATAATAGAACAAAGTAGCTTTATTGTAATATAAAAGTTCACAGCAGTAGTCGAATAGCGGATTCGAACCCAGGGATTTTAAGGCCCCGATCCGCTACCCTACCATTGGGATACTGTCGCTTTTTGTAAACAACCACTCTTAAATTTAATAAAAAATAATATGTTATGATTTAAAATAATTTTAGAACAAAGTAGAATAATTGTAATATAAATAAAAACAACACACAATTACAAAACATGATCGATTCACTAAACACAGCTAGTAAGCAGGTAGGATTAGAAATGAATCTTTCGACACAATGGTCATGACAAATAGTATACAGAGAAGAATATCAGTGGACAATGAAACTCTGAAATATACAGAGAAATACATATACCTTGGAAAACAAATTGGCTCCAACAGAAAACAAAATTAACTAGAAGTAGAACGAAGAGTACAAAATACTTGGAACAAGTACTGGTCCTTAAAAGAGATATTCAAAAGTAACATGCCAACAAATATCAAAACGAAAGTCATGATGTCATACCTCCTACCTTATCTAACCTACGCATGTCAAAATTGGAAATTTACACCCAAATTAAAAAGCAAAATCACTACCTGCCAACGCGGATTAGAACGAAGTATGCTCAACATTAAAAAGATGCAAAAAATTCGTCACACAAAAATTAGAGAAACCAAGAGACGGATGCTCTAACCTACGCTAAAAAACTAGCTGGACACGTAGCGAGGCTAAAGGACGAGAGATGAACCACCAGGGTCCATCATTGAAGGGTCCAATCGGCAAACGTCTCAAAGGCAGACCCTACACAAGATGGGCAGATGAGTTGATAAAAATAGCTGGTACCTGCTGACCGCAAATAGGTCAAGATAGAGACGCATGGAATTCTTTAGAGGAGGCCTTCACCTTCACTTGAGGAGGGGTTCATGCAAACAAACTTATATATTATTATCCAGATTTAAATTTTTTTTCTATTCACTACCTTTTTCTCTAAACTATGTGTGTATCTCATTTTAGCATGAAATAAAAGGTAATGATTTCTTAAATTTACGCGAACACTACACATTGAATAAAACTATTATTTACGGATTTTATCGCGTTTAATTACTTTAATTTATTTTTATTATTATCTCGACGTTTCGGGTGTTTTACAGCACCCATGGTCCTGAGGGGGACTGAGATGTTTTGACGTCCCAATGTCATTGTTAGCCCGGCTACCTTCAGTTTTTGAATATTAATTTTTGGTCCGATTTACGCAAAACTAACTTAGAGTATCTTGAAGTCTTGCAGTGGTATGCTTGGGTTTGGGTTTAATTTTGTTAATTATGGGATCCCAAGCAGATGGCAGCACCCAACCATCTTCTCTATTGAAATTAGGATGTTTTTTAATTTCAATAGCCTCACGTATCATCCTTGGTAGGAATCGGTGTTCTTTTGCGAGGACTTGTGGTTTATCAAATCTGACGTAATGGTGGGGACGATCCTGAACATGTTCACAGACTGCAGACTTCCCGGAGCGTCGGTGTTTCACGTCAGCTATATGTTCTTTCACGCGGGTCAAACATATAGCTGACGTGAAACACCGACGCTCCGGGAAGTCTGCAGTCTGTGAACATGTTCAGGATCGTCCCCACCATTACATCAGATTTGATAAACCACAAGTCCTCGCAAAAGAACACCGATTCCTACCAAGGATGATACGTGAGGCTATTGAAATTAAAAAACATCCTAATTTCAATAGAGAAGATTGTTGGGTGCTGCCATCTGCTTGGGATCCTATAATTAACAAAATTAAACCCAAACCCAAGCATACCACTGCAAGACTTCAAGATACTGTAAGTTCGTTTTGCGTAAATCGGACCAAAAATTAATATTCAAAAACTGAAGGTAGCCGGGCTAACAATGACATTGGGACGTCAAACATCTCAGTCCCCCCGTGACCATGGGTGTTGTAAAGCACCCGAAACGTCGGGATAATAATAAAAATAAATTAAAGTAATTAAACGCGATAAAATCCGTAAATAATAGTTTTATTCAATGAAATAAAAGGCTTAATGTTATTACTATTATTAAATAAAAACAACAAACGTCGTCTTTCGTCCGTGTTTTTAAAGGCATACTGAAACGAAAGGGCATTTACTGTCACCTATTCTAGGCGATAAAATCTTTCTTTCGCGTATTCTTTCTCGCATTTCCTTTTATCATGTCCCGTGTTGTTGATGTCTTTCTTTAATACCCACTAACCTGTTTCCAAATTATCCTATTATCTGTCCTTAAATACTCACAATATTACCCGCTCTGTCCTAAAAGTAGTTTTAATGAAATATGTAAAAATGTTAAACTAATAAAAAGCAAAGATAAAAAGTTACTTACAGTATAAAAATGAACTTTTAATACGAAGTACAGACTTCAACAGAATAAAATAACATCACATTCTAAATTTGGTGCAAAGACAACATTTATTATTAAAAGTATTTTTTTATTCTATTGGGTCGACTAAGGCATACCACAATCGCAATGTTATTTGAATATTTTAATCTCTCTGAATTAACCTATTTCGTCAACCTGTTTTTCTGAAAATTTATTCCTGAAGTACAATCTTTTTATAGAAAAAAATCATGAAAATCGGTTTACAACTGACGGATATATCGCGTAACATACTGGATGATTTTTTACCGTCTGAAAAAAAAATAGGATGTAAAGGTGAACGGAAAGAAGCCTATGGCACTGATATTTTACAACTTTTAAAATTTTTAATTAATATAATATGAAATTGATCTATCAATAAACACTAGTAATTGGGTACTGTGACGGCCCAATATTATTATTAATAATTAAATTCAATATAAAGGGGCGTCAAAAATAGTCTTAAAAGATATATATTAAACAATAAAATTACATTAATAACCATAAAGTTAATATAAATACATTTCAGACATTAGACCAATAACATAGTAAATTAAAGGCAAAATATTGTCTTCCATAATAAATAAATTTATTAAAAACTTGAAAAAATATTTAAGATAAGATAATTAATAGAAATACAAGTCGAAAATATTATAAAAATTAAGATAAGTAGCATTTATAAGATAATTAGAAAATTTGTTGAAAATTGTCTAAGTGGTGGAAGGAGTTCATGTATAAAAGAAAATTTTCCTAAGTTGTTGAAGGAGTTCACGTATAAAAGAAAAGTTTCCTAAGTTATGGAAGGTGTTCATGTATAGATGTCTTGTATAGAGGAGCTGCCGGAGATACATACCTGCAGTTGTACATATATTTGGGGTGGTCGGGAGCCCGACTGCCTGAAATACTGTAGCACAATGACTAGTCCTATGTTAGGGACTTATGATAATAAACTCAATGATACAAAAACAATACTATAGAAGGTCTCTATGATGAATATGCATTACAATAGAAGGGTAGTGGGTTCGAACCCTATATATTAATGACTTATGAAAGTAAAGTCTATGATACAAAAGCAATACTATAGAAGGTCTCTATGATTAATATGCATTACAATAGTAGGGTCGTGGGTTCGAATCCTATATATTAATGACTTATGAAAGTAAGGTCTATGAAACAAAAGCAATACTATAGAAGGTCTCTATGATTAATATGCATTACAATAGTAGGGTCGTAGGTTCGAATCCTATATATGAATGACTTATGAAAGTAAGGTCTATGATACAAAAGCAATACTATAGAAGGTCTCTATGATGAATATGCATTACAATAGTAGGGTCGTGGGTTCGAACCCCATATATTAATGACTTATGAAAGTAAGGTCTATGATACAAAAATAATACTATAGAAGGTCTCTATGATGAATATGCATTACAATAGTAGGGTCGTGGGTTCGAACCCCATATATTAATGACTTATGATACAAAAGCAATATTATAGAAGGTCTCCTTGATGCATAAGCATTGTATGGAGTGGTCAGGTGACCGACTGCTCCTAGTACTGTAGCAAAATGACTAGTCCTTATTAGGGACTTGAAAAGGAATATTATGGTGGCGTATGCTGCTTCACGAGCAATTGGTCCGAGGTAAACTTGGACTCGCTAACCGATGTGTCCTAGACATATCATCTTAGTGCTGGTGGTAAGCGGGTTTGTTGTAGCAATACGGCTTTCCCGTGGACATCGCAAACCCATACCGTTTGTGGGCGACGTCGTAGCGCATAGCGATGCGTCGTCTGTCTTTCGGATTTGGATGATGAGTGTGTTTGGTAGCACTTTTAAGTGTAACAGGCATACTCAGCTTCATGTCTTAGTGCATTAGCGCTATGATACGTGGCATTTTGTTCATTGGCGTCTTAGTAGCGTGCTACCATGATACGTTGGTGATATTTTTTATATAACAACAATAAAAACTTTGTTACCAAAATCGATAGAGGTCATGTGGGTATGTTGTGAGGGGGCGCCATCCGTATGATAGTTGCATTGATGTTTACTGCTACTTGCGGTAATGCGTCTTGTGATGGATCTGCGGGTGTGTTGCACCTGATTCGACGCACTCTTGTGGTTCTGGTCGATGGAGGTATGCGGGTGGTGATGTCGGCTGGAATGTATGGGGGACCTTGGGATGGTGTAAGCCCGACGATAGTCGTATTGATGCTTGTTGCGTTCTGCAGCGTTGCGTCTTTGCGATGGTTGTTTGGTGGGACGCTATTCTCAATGGCGCTCTCTGCGTCTTGGTTTGACTCACGCCTGAGTAGCTTTGCCCAAGTCGGGTCCCTTCATTACGGGGCTGCAGACTGTCTGCCCTCCACAATGTTTTATATAACAACATAATATTATATCTCTGTAACTTTCCCACCTTTGAATGATTGAAGGCAACTTGTTGGTGGGTGAGACAAACATGATCGAAAATGCATTTACTCAACGTCAGTGACACAAACCCTTTCTGATGGCGAATTATTACTCTTATCTTATAACTGCCTTTTTGCTATACCTGCCGTTGTATTGGTTGGTGGAGCATATGTGTCGACCTCATGCGGGTGGTAGCTGGCGGGAGGATCTGAGGAGACTCTCAAGGCTGCGGCCGAAAGCCGCACAACGTGGGACCCCATTCCCTTGAGGTGAGCGGTAGACTCATGACACGCTCTGCGGCTAGTAGCCGTGCTGATCATGAAATTGGTGGTGATGCCATACACTTACATCACGTCTGCAGGAGCGGCGGTCTGGCAGGTGGTGGCGCTCACGGAGGGTTTACGGCCAGTGTACCTATTTGCCTAAACCGTGTGACGTACATTCACTGTGGCTGGATTCGTTCGTATTCTGTTTGGCGTTTACACGTATTGACATACGCGACTTCGGTCGATGTTTGTGCTTACGCTCTAACAAAGGGCCAAGCCTCTTTTACTGGTTCGCCAGTTATTTTGCTGTGGACTACGGTCCAGTTCCAGAATTAGCTTTCCCTTCGGGGGGAGTGCATCAAAATGGTTGGCGCTCACCGTGCACGGCGTTTGTGGGGCCGTATGCCTCCCCTACATTTTTTAATAAATGTAGGAGAGCGAAGCCCTTGTATCGGGTATTTTGTATAAATATATTTTGAGCCTTTTCCGAGCGGGAAGGGATAAATAATATTAAGTTAATAATGTAAACCTGATACAAGTGGAATTGGGACGTTTTATGTTCTTAACCTTTCTCGAGCCCTGTCTTCGTGAACGGGGTTCACTTAGCTTATAAGGCACTACCAACAGCTTTCAATTGCTCCAGCGAATATTCATTCTTCCAAAAGACACCTAAAAGAACTAAGTTACTAAACAAACACAACGTAAATAAGGGTCCTAACCAAGTCGATCACGCTAAAATATTACAAACGGCCTATTATTAAACCTTTAGAAAGATCATTTAGAAAGACCAAAACATATTTTATTTATCCTAGTCACATATATATAATTTTTATTATAAAGGGGAATATAATACATTTAGTATTTTATATATTTATTATTATGAGAGGGGTGGAAGTGTTACAGTACGTATTATTTTAATTTCGATAGTTTTCAATTGATTTATTTATTTAGTTCAAAAATGTTGTTGTTATTATTTTAGTACCAAAAGTTTATTTCAAATTAGTACTATTTATTTATAGATCAATTTAATAATATGTTAACGTAAAATAAAATAAAAGTTGATAAAACATCAGTGCCATAGGCTTCTATTCCGTTCCCCTGTTACACCCTATTTTTTCTTTGTAAAAATAATCATCCAGTATATACAAAAAATATATACTTATTGAATAAAACTATTATTTACGGATTTTATCGCGTTTAATTACTTTAATTTATTTTTATTATTATCCCGACGTTTCGGGTGCTTTACAGCACCCATGGTCACGGGGTGATTTACCCACGGTAGCTAACTGTGAAGGATGATGGTGAGATTCGCCATTTAGATATCGGTTAGTATGGGTATTTTTCCTATACACAGTGTGACCAATAGTGTTATCAGGGTTTCGGATGACTAAAAAATCTAGGAAGGCTAAAGAATTATTTGTCTCTAACTCCATTGTGAATTGTATTTTAGAGTTTATAAATATAGAGTTTATACATAAATATGACATTGGGACGTCAAACATCTCAGTCCCCCCGTGACCATGGGTGCTGTAAAGCACCCGAAACGTCGGGATAATAATAATAATAAATTAAAGTAATTAAACGAGATAAAATCCGTAAATAATAGTTTTATTCAATGTGTAGTGTTCGCGTAAATTTAAGAAATCATTAATATATACTTAGTTCAATTCCTGTAAAAAAATCATCCAGTATATATAAAAAATATATAGTTCAATTGTTAACCTCTTGCTATTTTAAGTAGGTTTTAAATATACAGTTAATTAGAAAACCAAATTTTAAGAAAAAAAAATGAAATACTAATGCTACTCAGAATTGTCTTAGTCTTCATAACAATTTATACTCGTACCTCCTTTTTCACTGGCACCTACGTCAAACTTTCAACACTACTCCGTGGGTTGATTGGCAAAGCATAAGGCAATAAGTCCTCTCTTTCTATCCTTTTTGATAAAGGGAATGCAATTTTTACACTGACTACACAAGCTTCTGCCTGTTATAATGAAATAACTGGCTTCTGTTAAAATCTCTTGCATGCCAATAAGAAATTTTATTTATTTGTTCATCTCTTCACAACTTCTTACTGGCTAGTTAACAATAACAATGTAGTAAGGAGCTAACGTTATGAGAGACTGGTGCCTATTAGAGGTTTTATAATAAAAACCTAAGTTATAGGTCACCTAAGTAATAAACATATTTTATACGTGATAGAGCCACGCTGCAGCTATACTATAGTTGTAGCCTTTGAGTATTCAACCAACTGGAGAGGCCATGCGCGTTAATTCCTAAACAAAAATTCTGTCAACATCAGGGGGCGCAAGAAAACCACACAACTGTATACTTAACTACAAATGCAAAATTAAATCGCGTCACTATAAACGCACACTACAGCATTTGTGTTTGTGTTCATCGCGTTTACGCATACCATCAAATTGTACACGTGTCGATACACTGGTGGCGCTGTCTAAATGCGTAAGCAACGTAAGGCGTGGACTATGTCGATATTTTTAATCGATAAACAAATCACCATAGTCTGCATAAGTTTTTATTTGATTATAAGTAATACATAGATAAATAATACCAAGGTGTTTTTGAAATTCTTTTTTTAAAGTATTTAGAAATGTTCTTCGGAAAAAACTTAGAAATTATTGAAAATAAATTTATTATTTTGCTACAGGTTTATTTTACATTATGCAGGATAAAATTTAAAACATTAAACAAATCGAAATAGGTTTAGTTAACTTATTTTAAAAATCAGATTTGTGAAAAGAAAAGTCCTATCAGTTTATCTTCTTAGATGGTGTTAACAAAGTTTTCGTTTTTATTATAAGGCTTCAATCACAAAACCGCTATTTAAAAAAAGTTGTTGATTTTCAAGATTTATTAAATGAACTATCTGGAAAATATTTAATAAATTAGGAAAACAAGAAAGTTTTACACTATATAATAGTTTAACAAAGAGCACTTTAAGCAGACAGCTACTTAAAAATAAAACGTGACATCTACCTAGGGCTAAGTATTCCCCAGAAAGACGTTTTGCTTTAACTTTACATTACTATTCACCGAAATCTTAACAAAATGTGCGAAATATCAAAAGTTTTGAAATTGGTCTGCCTTCATCACATACTATAACAAAGTGATACAGTACAATTTATGGCCAACTTGGCTACACAAAAAAAGCGTTAACTGTTTTAAAACTAAGACTAGAGAGTAACCCTGACAAGAAATTATATTATATATTAGTGATAGATGAAATGAAAATAAAACAATTGACGGAGTCATGCAAGTTCTAAAAGACATTTTGGTTATATACATAATGCCTTTGGCTACTTGCATGGTATTCTGTCAAATGCTTAATTTTCATTTCATCCATTACCAAGGTACAATAACAAATTTTATCAGGGTTACTCTCCGCTCTCAATATTAATGCCGTCAGCGCTTCTTGAGTAAACCCTGGTCGGCGATCGATGGTAGTGTACCACTTATTCAATGTACGTGGTGCAGGCAAACATGTTCCAAAAGTTTTACGTACATAGCGATGGGCTTTTGGTGAGTAATAGTTAAGTGTTAGGGCGTAGTATTTCTTGCAAACTTGTGAAGCCTGTTTATGCTATTGTTTTTATTTCAAGGCATTTTTTCATTTTAATTTTCCTTGACCTAAGTGTTGGCTCGTACTTGCAGTGGGAGTAGGACTAGTTTTTTTCGAATTGTGAATTTCGAGATAACTTACGGAATTTTGCCGGAACATCCAGCTTTCTTTTTTCGATGTAGATGATATTGTGCAATCACGACGATCACCCCAAAATAAATAATTTTATTATAGTCAGAAGATTCAAGATGTATATTTATATATATATATATATATATATATATATATATATATATATATATATAACATGTAACATAATTAACGCACTTTGAGAAAGTAGTTTGTTCAGAATCGTTTACTGAATCGATTCCTATCATTTTTCATATAGGTAATTTTTTATCCCAAAAATACTTAAAACTACGTAAATTACAGTCACACTAAAGCTGTACAGTCAAAACAAACTGAAATGGACCTTACCTTAAGGCAATAAGACTTTTAAGAGTGCAGTTGTATTTGTATTATTACTAATTCTGTCATTCAATAAAAATAAAGAAAAATGAACTTTATTTCAAGCAAGTTAAAGTCTGCGTTCGTGGATTTGTACTTTGGCCACAACATTCTTCGGGAATTAGTATAACTAATTTGATAAATCCGCCTGATGGTAAGTGGTTGCTGTGGCCCATAGATATCTACATCTATTCTCGATTACGAATTAAAAAGCAAATGCGTTGTCACCCGTGAGGACTAAAATGGAATGCCTTCTTTTCAGTAAAAAGGGTCTCCGGTTCGCTACACTCACCATACGAAACCCAGCAGCGTTCAGATGCTATTTAACGCTGGTATTCTGTGAGAGCGTGGTCCTTCCCGGGTCGAGCCGACCCATTCGTGCTATAACTACACTACTAATATAGCTGCAGTATGGCTTTACCACGTAAAAAGATTTTAAGACAAGGTTTTAAGTCAAAATACTGAAAACTAAAATAAAACTGCGGTTAGCAACCTGCCTCAAAAGCGAGACAACTATGGCAAATATCCCCCCTATGAGGCAAGCTATGGAGGAGGCCTATGTTTAGCAGTAATTTTTTAATTAAACTTAATGAATGAATTAATTAAAGAATTTTAAAACCTCATAAACGTTCCATTTGCGAGCCATAATCATTACTTGCCTCTTTTACGATAATAACTAGATTAATTAAAATATATATTAGCCTATTTTAGTATATTACTAGCGACCGGCCCCGGTTTTGCATGGGTGATATTAAGACATGGACAACAGTGCCACCGCCATCTACTGTATCTATAGTAGAATCATTCACGTGACCCGTGATAAGTACCCCACAAAAAATATCAAAAATAACCTAAGAGGAGAAAGAATTCGAACACTCGCACACCGAAATTTTTAAAATAAAGATTATCTAATAAACCTTTCATACATATATAAATCTATGTACAGGCAAATATAAATTAAAGGTGTATTGAATAACAGAAAGAAATTATATTACCTTTTTGGACACGATAAGTACTATAACTATAATTTTTTTAAATGACCAATTTTAAATTTTCGTGGTAGAAATACGCTGCAGCTATATTAAGGACCACCACCGCTCTCACAAAATTCCAGCAAAAACAAGGCATTCCATCGTTGGCCCAGGGGTCCAACGCATGTGCATTTTGATTCTCGATTAATCGAAGATAAATGTAGATGTCTATGGGTCACAGCATCCATTTACCATCAGGTGAACTGCGTGCTCGTTTATACCCCATTCTATAATGAACGTTAAGTTTTGCAGATTGTAATGGTAGGTACTGACTTGAGTATAGTGAATGTGGGTTTCACAGAATATTATATATATATATATATATATATATATATATATATATATATATATATATATATATATATATATATAATATGTAATATTCTTTATGTCGGCGCGGATGCCTCGGGTTGTTTTTTGGTGAGGCAGCACCACTGTCCCCATTTGACAAGGGTTCAGTCGTGCTACCGTATATTGTGTCCATTATAATGAAAGATCTAAGATCACACACTTTTAATTTTATACCACAATAACTTTATTTTACACTTATTATAAAAACTCACAATTAATAATCACAAAGAAAAGGTCTAAGATTACACACTTTTAATTTTATACCACAATAACTTTATTCTTTTTTATAAAAACTCACAAATAATACTCACAAAGTTTTACCAAGAAAATAGAATTACACCGAAGAGCGCAGAAACTGAAGTGAGTGTATTCCCGCGTTCGTACAATAAGGAAAACGTAATAACGTCTTAGGTGTGCTCTGATTGGTCGACGATTTGATTGGTCAATACTTCACTAAACAATAACTTTTTATTGAATTCATTATGTTACTTAAGTAATTTCAATTACCAGGATTAATAGTCAAATCGACAATTATTTATTCTATGATTTAAAACAATATTTGAGTTAAAAGTTGATAATCGAATAAATAGTTGTTTTAATAGGAATTAGTCGTCAATAAAGAGATTTGTAAACCAAAAGAGTTTTAAAGAATTAGCTAGTTACATGTTATGTTTCTGATAAATTGTTATACACTGTTGATTATTATATTATAACATATTATATATATATATATATATATATATATATATATATATATATATATATATATATATATATATCTACACTATGCAAATATATCATTGGCATTATTATTAACCTCGAAGATATCATTTAACAAACATACCAAAGAAAATAAAAATGGAATATGTCTTCAATTTAGTACTTGAGTGGTTGTGGTTTGGCTTGAAACAATGAAATGGCATGTTGCTATGAGTTTGCTCGTGTTTAAAAAAATCATAGAATCGTGGGACTAATTTGTTCAGAACGTAACATAATCTACCAAATTTAACCCACTTTTTGAGGCGAAAAATACAGCTCTCCTCTAGGTATAAAACAATTATTTTCATCTCAAGCGTTGACAAAATACCAGATTTTATGAAACAAATTCGGGCTCGATCGGAAAAAACTGCGCTCTTTTTTCCGTGTTTCGTAGGACATCTTAATAATTGGGATGGAAGTATTTGTCTGCGGCCAACAGCATCAACTTTCCATTAGTCATTCCATCCTCTTTATTATATAAAAACACTACCTAGAATTTTTCTTATGGTTAAGCTGATGCTTTAAAACGCGATAAAGTGTGCCTACATAAGCACCTGTGAACTTCCACAACAGTAATAAAAAAGGCAAATGTCCCAAATTTAAAACATCCTAACTACCATGCATATAATCAGTGACTTCACTCATACCTGTTGCGTGAGTGGTCGAACGGCGTGAGGCGCGGCTTGCGGCCGTCGTCAACTTCGCGACATGACTCCCGCCTTGGCGGTCTGTAACCCGGAACTGGTCTGCTAACACTACGATAATCACTTTTTCACTCCACTTCACTTTACCACATTTTTGATGAACACTTGTAGGCAAACCCCTCCATCCACTTTTCACTCCACTTTAAACCTGCAACAAAATTTAATAATATAATTTTTGAATAAACTTTTTATAACTTATATTATCGTTAAGTTTTACAAATGATAACTTCCTTGAAATTAATTAATAACAAAAAAGCTTATTGTACGGATTTTATCGAATGTTAATTTTAACTTATTTTTAATTCCCGACGATCCGAGCACTTTGCAGTAACTAGGGGCACCGAGATTTGACCTATCATAACACGGGTTTTCTTCATCTTTAAATAAATAATTTTGATCCGACCCAAAAATAATGTGTTTTTAGTGAAGTCTTGCTATTAAATATTTTGATTTGAACTTATTGTAATTATTACTAAGGTACATGTATCTACATATACATTACGTGAGGGTAATATGGTACCTTAAGCTTAGCCGCCCTATAAAACCACAACTAGAAGGACAGAGACAAAGCACAAAGTCGTATACTATAACTAATATATTTAGAAAAAAATAGCAAACAAGCCTTGACAATTATTATGAACACTTCGAAAAAGCAACATTAAAAAAATCTAACTACACTACACCATACCAAAATCGATTAAAATGTTTACTATAAATGTCAAAATGGCGTCGATAAAGCAGCGCCCTTTTGACCCTTTATTATTTGATTGACTGATGAGTTTGAGAGTTATAAGAAAGTGGCCATATAGTTAGTTATGTTTTGATGTGAAAGTATAATTATAAAAGAGGGAATTCTTTAAAATTGAAATTGAAATTTATTTAAAACAAGCATGCCCATAAACCTCGTACGTAATAGCGAAACTAAATTAAAAATGTACTCTTTTAAAACTCAACGCGTGGACAAATTGAATGACGCCGTCATTTTGGTATAAAAACACTATCAACTGTGCCGCGTCCTGGAAAAATCGCAGTTTTTATTACTAAAGTCTTGGACTTCACTGCACATGATCTATTCTTAATATACTTCGAAAAATTGTCAGAAATTCACCGTTAAAAAATGAAATTGTAGAAAAAGGAAACTTTTTTCACGTTTAAAGGCTATGTGTTAGCTATAATATTTTATTTAAGTATTAGCCATAATTTTTATTCCAATGAAGATGAAAGAATAAAAACGGTTATTTATTAATTGTTAAAAAGTACAAGGTAAAACAAGAGCTTATATACCGTATCACTACCAAAAACAGGATTCCCCTCGTTAATTTTAATGTATTAATAATGTTCTTCAGACCGGATTTCGGTCAGAGAGGCCAGCATCAACGGAGACTAGCTATCGGCGCAAGAATGCGCAAGCACAGGTACACTCTCTACTCCCTCGTCGTTGTTGTCTTCTGCAAGGCATAGTGCCATGCAGGTCTCGGGCCTCGGGGTATACCCCTTTACCCGGACATTCCTCACGGCACACTACAATGTGCCGGTCCTGGGCGCCTTGATGGTAAAAGGCGTATTAAATTAGCGACTTTGGTCGCAGTCGGGTAAATTTATCATTAAAGGAGGTTGTCCTGATAATTGTGTTTAAGCACAATTATTTTGTCGAAGTTGGCCTTTCTGCGGCATTGTGGGGTTTACTCGGCTCCCTAATCTATATAGGGAGGAGTTCTCTTGGATAGGGTCGCCCGTCCGGTGGCCGTAAGTGCAACGGCGCAAAGCCGTTGAGATGTTCATGTGGCCCGTTGTTGGCGCGGTCGAACATACCACGCGCCAGCCGGACCACGAATTCATAAAGGCTCTCTATCTTCAGGTTGGCCGCTATGACGTCGTTCCGGACGTAGCGACAAATTCAGTAATGACAAATTCTGCGGGGCCTGAAGTCGCCGCTTCTGATGATCGCTCAGGAGTGCATACCAGGCCGGAGCAGCGTATGTTAGCAGGGGTCTTATGTACGTTTTGTAAATGGTCAACTTCGACTTTGTCGGTAACTTGGATGTCAGGACATGACGGAGCATCGCCCGCGCACATCGAGCCTTGCGGATAACAAGGTCGACGTGCGCAGTCATGCGCAACATCCTGTCGATCCGGCACCCAAGATAGGTCACGGCCTTCTCATATGCGATCTCCTGGCCTCTGAGGGTTAGCGGTGGTGGTAGATTTCTATAGCGGCGAGTGAATAGAGCGGTCGTCTTACTAACATTGACAGCCATCCTCCACTCATCTAACCATGGTGGCAGCAGGTCCAGCAGACGTTGCATCCTGGCAGCGGCGATATGGGCTCTTCTGGACGACGTGAAGTATACGCTGTCATCCGCAAACAGCGCCAGCTCGACGTCGTCCTCCCATTCGTGCAGATGCCCTGCCAGGGTAGGTATGTCATTGGTGTAAGCCGCGTACAGGACTGGAGACAGACAGCTGCCCTGTGGCACACCAGCTCTTATCGATTTTATTGCGGACTCGGCGTCCTCTACACAGACGTAGAACTTCTTGTCTACGAGGAAGGACGCCACTAGCCGCAATATAGCAGGAGGGACACTGGTCTGATCGTCTAACTTGTAGAGTAATCCAGGGTGCCACACCCGGTCGAACGCCTTCTCGATATCGAGAAAGACGCCTAACGATATGCGGCCGCGGTTGTGCTCGGCCGCAAGCAGGTTCAGCACTCTGGTCAGCTGTGTTGCTGTGGAGTGATCCCTCCTGAATCCATACTGCTCTGCCCGAAGTTGAATGCACGGGCGGAGACGTCTTAGCAATAATCTTTCGCACAGTTTAGCTATATGCGGTAGCAGCGTGATCGGCCTGTAGTTGGCAGCTCTACGCCTGTCCTTCCCGGGTTTCGGCAAGACGATGATTTTGCCTTTCTTCCAGTCCTCCGGGAAGTGGGATGTCCACGATACGCCATTGTAGAGTCGACCTATCTCTACAAGGACTCTATTGGGCATCTGTCGTAGTGCAGCGTTGGTAATCCCGTCGTGCCCAGGCGCCTTCCTCGGTTGCAGGCGGGTTACTGTCCTCCGCAGTTCAGCGGGGGAGATGAACCACTCTCCTGCAAGCGGTGGCGTGGGCAACGACAGGAACTCCTGCACGTGGCTCTCCTTCCGGGTGTGGATTTCCATGAACTCCGCATTTGCTAGGTTCGGCATAAACTGCTCCTCGAAGTGCTCAGCCTCTACTCCCTCGTTACCATAGTCCAATGGGACGGTAAACCGACACGACCGGAAAGAGATCAGGCGCAGGGCCAATGACTTTACGTACTTTCCGAGGCACGGGGGTGAGACACCGCAAACTTTCTGACTCTGGACAGCTAATGTGAATTTCTTGACAGAAAAACTAAATAACTGATTTTTGGCCCGACCCAGGATTCAAACCCGTTACTTTATTATCAACAGCCGTGTTTTCAATTATTAAACGAACGAGGCAGTTTTAATTTAATATTTTACGATTAAAGGGCAAAGAACAATCTATCACCAACGCGTGTTGACTGGCCTAGACTAGATTTGTGTAATTGCAAACGATGATAGACACCTCGCTATCAAATAAACGTGATTTGACAATTACTCTAGTCTAAAACAATGCTCGTCAACATACTGTACACAAGTCTTACATTACAGGAGCTTCGAATGGGAGCCCTCCGTTATCCGCCGAACTTTGTAGACCTTGTTGAGTTCAGAATGGTGCTAGATAAGTTCATTTAGTTACTTTTTACTGAGGGAAATTCTCAACTGCAATAAGACGATATTTTTTTTTTCAAATTCATTGATACTACTTTCTACTATTCTACTATTTATACCTAAGATGCCTGGAAATACTTCCATTTATATGATACAAATGTTCGATACTTAGATCAAATAACTATAGGATTTTCATTTACAAAATTGTCAAAAAATTTCTATCTATATATTGATAAGTTTAGCGAAAACTTTGTAATCATTTTTAAGCACTCGTATGGAGCAATGTAAAATTTGATAAGGTTATAGTTTATATGGAGAAGTGTAGAAAGCTAAAATTTATATATGATATGTGTTACAAATACATTTAATTAAATATGATAAAACATTCATTGTTTACGTTCATAATGCCCACAATTACTTGGACAAATTATACAAGTACTACGTATGTTATTACTTTAAGACCAATGTCAAACACTTAATGGTCTGTAGTCAAAGAGTGGTACAGAGTAGAGATTGTCGCCAATGAATTTTAAAACGTTAACAACAAACATTTACTGACCTATTGCCTGAATAAGAATTTTGTGTGATTTCAAACATTCCTTGTCCAATAGTGTGTGGATTGTATGTCAAGGCAAAAAGTATTTTTTTATATTTTGTAAATTAGATATTTGTGTTTTATATAAATTAAAGTGTGGCCGAAAATTAAATACACCTTGTTTAATATACGAAATGGCGATGTCATATGTGAGCACCAATCAATCAAAACGATAAACATCTGCAGCACATTCAAACTTAATGTATTAATAGCTACATTTTATTATCACTGTACCATTACACGCACTACAAAGATAACGTCCTATCTAAGATAACGAGCAAAAACCAGCTTAACGTACAATATTTTTAGCAATAAAACAGATTTTATGGTTGGTTTAGGTAATAATGTTTAGTATCTGTTTTTGTTACGAAATACACTTGACGTAAAATGCTATTGAAAAGCTTTGTAAAATGTAGAGATCTAATAAAATGACTCATGGTCATTACTCATCAAGTTTAAACGTATAAATAGTACAAATTTTAATGATTAACCTCACGCCGTAAAGTGTCGGTGTCATATATTTTTTCGGTGTCATAGATTTTTAAATCGCTGTGAGATGGTTTAATATCAAATGACAGACCCAGACATCAAAATTTGATACTATACCATTGACTTACATATTTTACTAGTACAGGTTGGTTTTTTTTTTTAATTAACTAAGCCTCTTCATTAGCTCTTAAAGTCTACTACTGTTTATGGGTTTCTCCTGATGGATGGAAGACAAACTTTGATCTGCCTCGTGGATCTATTAGTCGTAAGCGCGACTACAAACCTTATAGTTCTGGGTACGAATCCCGGATTGGGCCAAAAAATGACAGTGGGTTGGGTTTTTCAATCAAGAAATTCTTGGTAGCATTTTTGACGCTACTCTCCGTCGCCAGTCCGGGTTGTTTACTTTTTTATAGAAACAACTAGCATACAGCCTGCCTCATGGTAAGTGTAAACTGTGGCCCATAGATCTACATTTATTCTCGATTAATAATCAAAATGCAGATGCGTTGTCAGCCCTGAGAACTAAAATAGAATGCTTTGTTTCCAGTAAAAAGGGTCTTCTGTTTTCTACACTCAACGTAAGAAACACAACAGCATTAAGCTAATATTGTACGCTGATATTCTGTGAGAGCGTAGTCTCCTACTCCGGTCGAGCCGATCTTTTCGGGTTACAACAATAATATAACTGCAGCGTGGCTCTATCACGTATAAAATGTGGCTTTACACGTACGTCTGACGAAAACGATACTTCTGGAATAGGGTATTTTACACCATGTAAAATAAAATCAAAAAAGTATATATTTATGATAGATTTTGTAAAAAGTATACGAGAAATATTGATTTCTGTTTATAAAATTGCATTACAAATTTTATATTTCAATTTTAAGAACTTTTTTTCGTTTTTTTTCTCAAATATACAAAACGCTGTCAGCCATATTAGATCATGTCGTGACGTCACTGATCCATCCTAAGGGTATTAGTGTTCTGTGTCACTGAAGCTAACGTGCTGTGTTATTTTAAAATTTTTCAAGTTATTGCGATTATTGACTTTTATTCCGAATTTTATTGAAAAGTCATCATGGAAGACGAATTCGTAAAAGCAGAAAGTACTAATCTACCAAGGATAAATAAATTGATGGTGGCAAAATTTTTTGCATTCAATCACAATTTTTGTTTTGCTGAGTTAAGGAATGTTAGAACATCAATGTAAGTAAATACCTAGTACCAACTTTTGTTTTACAAAAACACAATACCAGGTCAGAATGTATTTTGATAAAACATAGTTTAGTAGCTATCATAGTTTAGTTTATCTACAATTACAATCATTAGCAATCATTAGTTATAATATCTAAGTTAACGTAATTTATTACAAAATTTGACTTGCGATACTCTTAACCTCATGATGTTTTTTTTTGTATTACACGATAGTTAAATATAAGTGATACTTACATCAAAATGATCATCACAGAAGAATAGTCTGGTTTTTGTAGACAATGTATTCGGGTATCTTTATGCCAGTTTTAACCAAGTATTTCTTATATTTAAATACTTGGCACTTGAATCCAGCGTGAATCCTTTGAATCCTTTCCCGGTACTCTTATGCTCGTATTTTTACATTTAGGCACAACATAACAATGATTTAGATGATAACTCATTATTAAACATTAAAAATGAACTTATTCTTTTGTAAAATCGGCAAAATCAAGAACAGTGACGTCAAGAGTTGAATATCATGGCGGCTAGCGTTTTCACGCGAAAATTTAAAACAATAGATTAAAAGTAATTTTTATGGCACTATTCGGTTTAAAAAAAATTATAGTGATTCATTATCACTCTAGGATTCATTTAAAACAATTTTTGAAAATTGGTGTAATACCCTATTACCCAATCTCACCTCTTATAACAACTATAGAACGAAGTGATGAATTTACTCCGCAATCACATATGAACGTATTTGCACGGAATCAAGTAAATTATTATAAGTTTCCCTGTCTGCGATACAGACATGATAGTTAGACAATCAAAATGTTCTTATATTATTCACGGGGAGGGAAAAGGTTTTGTACCACTTTTTAACATATTGCGTGCTCTGGAGTGTGAGATTTGGTATAGTTAAAGTTTTATGGAGGAGTGCAGAAAGTAAATAAATTGAATAAATTATTTACATTCATACTTTCAATATCAAACATATAATCATAACGTTTTTTGACGTTCGTACTGCCAATGTCTTGGAATAAATACCAAAAAGTATGTAATCACTTAATTTAAGGCCTAAAAAAGCATTTATTTTATATCTCGTATGTTTGATATCTGCTTTTTATATATTTACTAGTAATCCACCACGGCTTCAACGGGTGACTTCTGTACTTCGATAACAGTGCCACCTACCGGGTCCAATTTTGAATCTAAACCATTCTCAAGTCAACTTAATCACATATACAAAATTTCTTCGAATTCAATCCAACCGTCTAGGAGTTCAGTCCCAAACACATGTACGTATGTGCAGCTGGAAGTGCAGTACAGCTTGGTCTAACAATTTAATAAATTTTTTTCGAATTTCGATTACTAGGCGACCACTAGTACACATAAATGTGCATAAACAATTGTAGAAAAACTACCTCATAGTAAATAAAACAGTTTTAGTGCCTATCGTTAATAAGCTACGGGAATCCTAACAAGAAAATAAAAGTTCCCATTTCTTTTCATTTATTACGCCGATATTTCACCAGGGCCAAGATTAATAACACGTACTAGAAACGGATACAATCAATTTCTTCACACCATACCATCCGTAGTGAACGTCTATGTCGCCATTATGGCAATTGATTGTATTACGATACGAAATGGAATAATAATTTATTTGAAAGTAATTTGGCTTTTAAGGTGAGTAGTACCCGGATGACCGAGCTTTGCTCGGTTTTTTTAAGTTACATTTATATACAAATTACAG
This sequence comes from Parnassius apollo, assembly GCA_907164705.1. Lineage (NCBI taxonomy): Eukaryota > Metazoa > Arthropoda > Insecta > Lepidoptera > Papilionidae > Parnassius > Parnassius apollo. The sequence goes on from CAJQZP010001367.1 coordinate 2,137,891, forward strand.
GAATAATAGTTTTTGATCTTATTGACATAATAGAAAAAACTGAACTGGTTATTTGAATAAAAAATCATGAGTGCAATTAGTTTAATTAAAATTTTCGTATTTTTAAAAAATAGTAAAAAAGGGCTCGAAATAATAGATTTTCTCACAAAAGAAGAGAACTTGAAAAAAAGGAAAAAAAGTCGGACCCAAGACGGGACGCGAACCACGGAACTCCGATATCACGCCCGAACAACATCCCATCTGAGCTATTACGATCTTTGGCAACCTTTAAAAATTTACCTTCTTATATTGTAGCAGTTTCTTATTGCCTGAAAACACAGACAAAAGGACATTTTCTAAAAATAAATCCTAGCTAGATCGATTTATTGCCCCCGAAACTCCCAGGACACTAAATGTTATGAAAATCGTTTGAGCCGTTTCCGAGATCCCGATTACACACATATATATATATATATATATATATATATATATATATATATATATATATATATATGTGTGTGTGTGTGTAAACCATGATCCAGAGGAATTAAGTTACGTGAGGGTAATATGGTCAAAAACCAAAACTAGGGGGGAGAACAGAGACACTTCGAACTAGGAACACTTCGAAAAATCAAATTAAAAAAATACTAACTACACTGCACCATACTAAAATCGACTAAATTATTTACTATAATGTCAAATTTCAAAATGGCGTCCATAAAGCAGCGCCTTTATTATTTTATCACCAATGAAAAGTCGTCTATACAAACAAGGGTTTAGGTTTTGAATAATAAGAAAGTGACCAAATTAACCGGATGAAATATTACCCTCACGTTCTAAAGAAGAAAGAAGTTCGTTCAAGCGTGGCAACTATGACAAATGTCCCCGTATGAGACAATCTATACTGTAACGGTAACGGAGCGTTCTTAGTATAAGTAAGAAAAACTAATAATTAACTACATCTTTAAGTGTTAATTTAATTTGATTTAAGTAGAAGTTAATATTTGAGAAACTCAACATATTCCGAGAACGTGTGAATTCTCCCACCTTGTGCCGTTGAGACGTGGCGGATTATTCGCTGCTTTCAGCTACGTTTGAAATTATTGTTACCATTGTTTTATTTACATTATTCTATGAATTACTCCATACAATTAGAAAATTAAAATAACGACGAAATCAGCCTAGTAACGAGTTAACAAGTAATTCTCCAGATATAGACGTGATGATAAGAATTCGAAGTTTCCTGTAAAGTGTTTAGTTTAAGTGGTAACAGAAAAAATTATTAAATAATTATCTAAGTTTTATAATTTTACCCATGCCAAAACAATAAGGAGAAATGAAGAAAAATCTTCTAATATTTAGTGTAACTCAAGAGCTATACGAAAACCAATATTTATTTTTTATATCGGTAAATTAACGATCCTATTTATATTTATTGATTATTTGTTATTTATAATAAAAAACGACATGGTTTTTCTGTAATACCTTTTTAGAGGGTGGTTTTAGAATTGCTGTTTTTAGTTTTAACTTTTTTACATCATCGTCTTGTTATGTATTGCATATATCTTAATATATGTATATAATTACGTGTCACGTTGTTTGTCCGGACGGACGCCTAAACTACTTAACCGATTTTAATCAAATTTGCACACCGTGTGTAGTTTGGCCCAACTTGAGAGATAGGATCAACAATTCTTTTTTGCGAATTTATGGATTTTGTATAGGACATGACAAAGGGTCGTTGAAAAGGGCAGAACAACGTCTGCCCGGAAAGCTAGTATTTTTATAATTTATCTGTAAGGCTGTCAAAAATTGTTGTCTCTCGTCCTTATTACATTATAACGATTAATCGAAATAGAATAAAAAATAAACCGGAATATGTTTATATAAACATAATTATATAAACATAAAGTCAATATAAAAATAAAACTCAATATAAAATATAAGAATTCAACACATATATGCTTGGAAGAATTCACCGATTGTGATTGGTGTGTTTTGTGATTTATACAAAGTATTTGAATGCGTAAATCACTAAACATAACATATAACAAAGCCTTTTACGCTTGTCACCCAGAGAGGTAGGCAAGAGACTATGGACTTCAATTTGGTACGATTCTGACAGACACCTCTCGCCTCCTCCACAGCCACGTTTACGTACGCTTGCATGCTCATCGGTTAAAGGTACTCTTTTGGCCCATCTTGAATATATCGCAAATTTGTTCGATAAGCTTCCGTCTAGGGTGTCCATTGCTGACTCATCCAATTGTTTAATAATCTACCGTCCAAACCATCGAAGCATTTTCTCCTAAACCAGGTCACAACATCATCTTCAAACCACAATTTTCTTTTATTACACAATTCCTCAAAGCCACTCTTTATATACTTCTAAATGATCACATTTCTTCTGTATTTATTTTACTTTCTTGTTTTTTCTGCCACATCCAACTGTCTCTACCATACATTAATTTCAGGACTAACACAGCATTTTGAATTGCCATACGTGCCTTTTTTGACACATTCTGACTTCCCACTCACTCCTCGCTCTAAATCCTTGTTATACCTATTATGCTAAACACACATCCTTAATACACAAACTCATCCGTTTGTAGTCAACTCACTCACTTTATAAATTAAAATCAAAGACTACTATGTGTGCTACTGAACGGTCACTATGTTGCGATTCTCCGTAGCTTCTTTGGACGTTTGCGAACAGGCGAGAAGATTAACTATTTGTTTTGAAACCATGAACGTTGTTTTCAACCATTTAGCCCCGATTTTGTTTAGTGTGTTTAAGATAACGCTCTCACTATTTATCTGCGCACTTTGTCAACGTGATTTGAAGTTTATTTCAGACTAGCGATCCGCCCCGGCTTCGCACGGGTAATTTCTGGATCTAGACAGATACATAGAACAGCGTCACCTATCGGTACCTTCATCAAAATCATTTGGATGGTTTCAAAGTTTATTACGGACATATAGGTACAAACATTTTTTTGTTTTTTACTTTAAGATAATTATCTAACTTTATTTCGTATTTACCTTTAACAGTAACTGTTGTAAATAGAAATAAAATTACGTGGTATACTTACTATGTACTGTGATATAGTTTTTGTTTTGAATTTCGCGTCCAGTGGTATACAAAGAAATCTTTGATTAAAATAATATGGCCTTTATAAGCAGACTTTTCGTTTGCTACATTACTAACTTAGCAATTTGTTTAAAGGTTCAGTGGTAATGGTTTAAATTCTGTAGGTTCTGTAGTTAAATGAGAGTGTAACAAGGGTCCATCCTTGGTCCTTTCTCCTTTTCTATATACATTAATGATTTACCATAATTAGTTCAAAAGTTCAGTAGAATTATATTATATGAAGATGACACATCAGTCATTCATGAATATCGTTATTCGAAGTTAATCATAAAACCGATACCTTCAATGAAGTGAATAGTGCTCTAGAGTTCTAGAGTTTGCAGGCGGAAACAACTGTGGCGATTCTAAGATCTCTGCTTTTCTTCGTGTAGACGTTCAAGGCAAGTATAAGTAGTGTATTCAAAATAATGTTAATATATTAATTATAATAAATGTATACCTTTTTATATATTATTTATATAATAATAAATCTACAGCTCTATTTATTTACATCGATACACAAGCTGCACTAAAAGTATCGGGAATGGAATATTTCCACTGTTCCTGTCATATTAAAATCTTTTTAATTGAAAACTTCTTGGTTTTAAAAATCGAATACCATTTATCTATTTATAGTCAACCAAATCTAAGAAATACATTTTGACAGCTGTCAGACTTATTGCACCAAGTATGCCAACCAAAATATGGGAACGTACAATATTCGATTCTTAAGAAAATCGATATTGATTATTTAGAGTTGGTAATAATTTACAGTTTGATTTGAATAATACCAGAATAAATTAAAAACGGATAATTTAAAACACAAGATTTATCAGTTTCTTCGTATTTGTTGTTACTGCTTATTTCTATAGGCACAGTTATAAAAATTTAAGATGGAACTAGATTAAAAATAAATTTATTAATTCATTATTAATTCAATCACTTTCAGTACAACTAGTACAGACGTCATTGTTTATATTAATTATTATTTGATTTTCAATAACGCAGTCAAAATTAATGTCTCTTTCAAAGTCATCCATAATCATTTTTTTTGTTTTTTCTACCACTTTTGCCCAATCATGCTTTTTGACATGGGAACATGATTCAACGAATATTTTTTATATCATTGGGTGACAAACGAGCACACAGTCCACTTGATGGTAAGTGGATGCTACGGCCCATAGACATACATATTTATCCTCAATTAATAATCAAAATGCAAATGCGTTGTCACCCCTGAGGACTAAGATGGAATGCCTCGATTCCAGTAAAAAGGGTCTCCGGTTCTCTACACTCACCATACGAAACACAGCAGCATTACGCTGCTATTTTACGCTGGGGTTCTGTCTCAGTCGAGCCCACCCATTCGTGCTACAACCATAATATAGATAAAGCGTGGCTCTACCACGTACAAAAAGTCATTATAGAGGAAACAGTCCAAAAAGTTGAAGTCGAGTCACAAAATTACGCATTACAGCTCTCGAAACAGAAACAGACACTTTTTTATTCAATATAGATTATGAATAATACTTATTGAAAGTCACTTTTTTCATTTACCACCGGTTCGTAAAAAAAACTCTGTCCTGGGAATAACCAGCAAAAAACCCAACGGGACTAGTTTTTTTTTTTTTTAGTAAAAGCTTACAATCATGCGTGTTACAATTAACAACACAAAACAAATTAGAAATAATTTGGTAGCGATCACCCTTCCCGGAGGTTATTACCATACATAAATTCCTTAATATTAAAATAACCTTTTTTATACAAACTTAGTTTAATAAAGTTTTTGAACTTTGTGTACTTACCTCAAATTTTGTATATTTTCTGGGATTTTGTTGTAAAAGCGTACCTATACATCGCCCCAAGAACCAAGAATGAATTACTGACTCTGTAGAGTCGAGTAACTGGTACCGAAATGGCGGGATATTGAAATTATGTAGTGGTTATTTTAGCACGGCCGTGTATATGAGTTTTTTTGCCTACACAAATTTACTTTGACAATCAAGTTACACTTTTTGAGCGTGGTGACCGATAAGAAAACAATTTTTTTTCTCTTATTGAATAAATGAGAAGTTAATATTGTTTATAATATTTTTAATATCTTACAATACATGTAGGTTATTCAGGAATTTTTATCATTGAGTTAGCAGCTAGTGTACACGCATACGTCTAGTCGCACGCACACAAACACCGTGCGAACTCCTTGCCGAGTGCCGAAGTCTGCCGAGTGCCGAAGTCTGCCGAACTGAAACGACGTTAGACGATGCACGGCTTTCAACGCCACACCTCCGTGCCCGTCGGAGTGGGGAGCGTGAGGTTTTTTTCGTTACGGAATTTCTGGATTCGGTCCCCGCGCTCAAGGCCCGCGATAGAAGCTATGCAATAGCTTAAAAAAATAAACTTGTTTTATTCATGATTCATGTAATTTAAGGAATTTTGGAAATAAAAATTAAATGAAACAAATAATACATTAAAAAATAATTGGTTCGATTATTTGAAAATTTTTACCGATTATTTGAAAATTTTTACCGATTATTTGAATATTTTGCCGATTATTCGCATAACAATGAATTTTAATCATCCAAACACTACGGTAATATACATAGCGACATATCATTGAAACGACGTCAAGTAGAAAAAGTTAATACTGGATATTTTTTAATATCTTGCTTTGTTTGAAATAAAATCAAATTTAAATTAGTTATAAAAAACCATAAACAATGTAATGAAATATAGATAACTTCATAATTCTTCGGATTTACGTAAAAGGTTATTTTAAATCATGTGAGTACGCTGGTGAGAAGTTATTACGGAATGATTCATGTGAAACGTCAAAAGGTATTTCATAGATTTGGTTGACTATAAAAAAAGATTCTCGGTCTTGTCACAAGGTTTTGTCAAACTTGTTTAGTCCTTGAGAAAATGGAATTGACTGGAGAAAATTCAAGAGCGATGATTTATTATGATTTTCGAAGTGGTTTAAAACAGTGCGTTGACCGGATGATTTCTGCATTTGGTGATGAAGCCCCATCCAATACCACAATTTATCGCTGGTTTGCTGAATTTCAACGCGGACGTGTCAAGCTCAGTGATGATCCCCGTCAAGGTCGTCCAAAAACTGCAGTCACCCAAGAAAACGTTGATGCTGCGCGTAAGCTGATTGAGGAAGATCGACATACCCCGAAATTCAGGCAACTTCAGACATTGGCATAAGTCAAATACAAATAATCCTGCATGAACAATTAGGTGTAAAAAAGTTGTTTTCCCGATGGGTACCGCATTCGCTCTGTGAAGACAAAAAAGCGGCCCGCGTTACTTGGTGCGTCAGAACTCTCAAAAGATTCCACGCAGGATCCTCAAATGATGTATACAACATCGTATCAGGTGACGAATCCTGGATATACGCGTATGAACCCGAAACAAAAAACCAGTCACGAGTTTGGGTGTTCGAAAATGAGTTAAAGCCAAAAAAAATGGTGGCCACGTTTGTCTCCAAAACCGGCCATGTTACGACTATTCCTCTTGAGAGACAAAGAACGATTAATGCAGAATGGTATGCTAGCATTTGTTTGCCACAGGTCGTTTCTGAACTCCGTAAAGAGAACTGCAACCGCCGCATCATCCTCCATTACGACAATGCGTGTTCTCACACCGCACACAGAACAAAAGAGTTTTTAGAGCAAGAAAACATAGAATTATTAGACCACGCGACGTACAGCCCCGACCTAAGCCCTAATGATTTCTATACTTTCCCTAAAATAAAGAATAAATTGCGTGGACAGAGATTTTCATTACCTGAAGAAGCTATGGACGCCTACAAAACGGCCATTTTGGAAACCCAACTTCCGAATGGAATGGTTGCTTCAATGATTGATTCCATTGTATGGACAAATTGTGTCAGATTTCGCGGAGAATACTTCGAAAACCAGTAAATACATTTTTAAATAGTAATGTTGTGTCACTTCCTTGATTCCCGAAATTTTCAGTGCCGCTCTCGTACATCATTTATACGTATTAATAAAATTGAAGTGTATGTGTGTAAAGTCAAAATAAAAGCTTTTTACTAAATACCTATGAAAGTATATTATATATGACACTTTTAGCAAAAACACAATTTAAAAAAAATTGTCTGTCTGTCTGTTTGTTCCGGCTATCTGCCAGTAAAAGTCCCGTCAAAATCAGTCCAGTCAATTCGGAGAAAGAGTATTATAGACAAACTCCTAGGTAGGCAAGTAAAAATCACTGCATTATTATTTCTTTAAGAACAATTTTTATTGATTACCCTAACGAGCGATTAGTTACATATCATAAAAGCATATTTCGTTAAAATTGAATAAAACTGTGGATGAAGCCTTGAACTACCAATACTAGAAAGAGGATGTGAAAATAAAACGTTTGAATTTTCTGCGCATACTCTACGAAATGCATCCCATAAAGCATTGACGGAGAGACAACTCTTTTCCGATATTCAAAGCTTTGGAGTCTGAGGCTATGAAAGCTTCGTATTGAAAAAGTTGTTGATATAGTTTTTTTTAATAAATCTGTATTCGACTTTGTTTACTACCCCTTTAAAGATTTACATAGTGAGAAAGAAAGGGCGGCGATATGATGACGTAATAAGTATTTAATATTCTATTTATATTGAAATAATATAAATTATAATTACCAAAGAAATGTTACTTTCAACTCGTGGTGTTTTGAGATGTTTAATCGTATTTAACATGAAAGTAATTGAAATAAGCATAGAAAAAATGTTTATTTTTCTCTTTCTTTTACCTTTATTTATATAAGAAGATAAAAAAGCAGAAGCTATTAATTTATAAAAAACCATATACATAATATGTACGTGGCACGAAATTATTGAACGGAAAAGTACTTAACGTTATGTTAATTTTATATTGCTATTAAAGACGCTATTGTTTTCAAATAAAAACGACTCATACAGTTTTATAGATCATATTTATTTTAGACCCGAAGGAAAATTAAGTTTTGATGTTAAAATAACTACTTACCTACTTACATTCCACGTCTGAGAACCAGAGCCACTCTCCCTTGCTCTCATTAGCCTCTCATTTTAAGAGAGTTTTTATGCAGGGAAGAGTATACCGCGCTTCACATATACATATTGGCAGACTTCAGAGGACTTCAAAATATATTTTTTTTAATTTCTAAGTTATGAAGGTTTCTGCCACTTTTTTTCTTTCTCAGCCGAGTACTTAGTAAATCACTATTTCGAACAATAATTTCTTTGGTGCCGACGGGATTCAAATTTGGTCCACACGCAAATCACGAAATTTAAGGCCGGCGCTTATCCTCTAATCTCTATTTCACGACTCTATTTCAACTATTTTAGAAAAACAATTTGAATCATACTAAATTCAATTAAGTGATACAAAATATTGCAGAAATTAAAGCGAGTTAAAATTTTCGCCTTCAAAAAAAATTATCCACCTTACTCGTGCATAAATATCAGCTATATAATATGATAAACGACGTGTTTCATTATCATTATCATTACAGTCAAACACAAGTCTACTACTAAACATAGACCCCCCCCCCCCAAAATATGCCACGAAGCACGCTCATGAGCCACCTACATCCATCCACTTCCTGCATCTCTTAGCAAGTGGTCACTCCATCTTCTGGGCGGGGGGAGGGGGGGGTGACCTACAGTTCGCTTACCCGTACAAACTACTGGAGAACCTTTCTTCTGCAGCGGTTGTCGGTATCTACATATTAAATTTACATCTCTTTGTAAATATAAACCTAAATTAAATAGAGCCCTCAAAACTATTTATGTAACTTGAATAGTCTTTAATTATAAACAGAATTAATTTAAGAAATATTTTCTGTAATAACAATAATATTAATCAATAGATTTGCAATTATTAAAGATATGGTATGAAACTTTAAAAATATTAAACACACCGAAAACAGTATCCAGCAAATATATACACTACACGCCTAAGCACAATCAACAGATATTTCACGAATCATGAAAAACAGAACATTCTACGCTTCAGACACAATGAATGGAGACGTTTTTTTTCATCCCCCGGAAGAGAGACGATGTCGCGTTTGCAACCTTCCGGCAACAGGTCGCATCCCACACTGACGGGCCCGGACTATGCTTCACCCACGCTCGCGCCAAAAATACTCCAGGACACTGAAAGTTCCCAATGACCCTATTGGAAAATGGATTTCTTTGGTATTTCATTAACTGCACCTTTCAACAGCATGTCAACTGTTGTAATAATAAAATTTTTATAAAATCGCATCTTGTTACTTTTTTTAATAAAAAAAGTTATTTTTATAATTTGTGTGAGTTCACACTCCAGGTAATATGACACTTAAAATTACGGTGACGCTAAGCTCCAACCAACAATCCATTTCATAATTAGTTTCAAAAAAATCTTTGTTTATGGTTATGCTGCTCCCTGTACGTAAAACTTTTAATACGTATTTAGAAATGGTAGACGAAATATTACGACTTTCAACGAC